>VIBL01000195.1:410000-762084 GCA_008271625.1 Lutraria rhynchaena
ATGTACTTATGTCAAAACTTGTTCTATAAAAATAAGTCATTAGCACATAGACAATATTCACAGAAAACCTCTGAATGACTTTTCTTATAATCATAATCAAGGTTTTCACATTCACAGTATAAAAATGACAATTATGTGAAATGTCAATACCATGTGAATACATAATCCATTGATAAAAGACGATTTTAAAAAGCATGTTGCTGTTATTGATAGATATGTATTCATACACAATCATGAATTATACAAAATCCTGAATAAAGAAAATCAAACGCATGACGATTGATCAAATATCTGACATTTTGATCCTAAGTAAAGTTAAATGAGAAGATTTTATACAAAAAAGAAAAATAATTTTAATTAATCTATCAAAGATGTAAAGAAGTAGCATGATATTTGAAAATGAAGTTTTATTCATTAACATTCATATGAATGCATTATGGGAAATATACGATTTTTTTAGGGGATCTAAAACAGCCAGAAAATAGCTTTTTTGGTAACACTGATCTCAGAGATATTTACCAAATGCTGAAAATGCATCTTAAATTAACTGTGTTTATTTCTAGTTGGAGGACAGGAAAATGATCACAAAACATTACGCAAAAACACCACACTATAATTTAAAACTGTTTTCCTACCTTTCAAAACTTTAATAATATCCATGTGAAATGATTCGTTTGTCAAAACTTCAAACTAAATTAAATCCAATATTCTCCATAAAAACTATCTTATATGAAATCCCAACCAATTTAATTCCAAATCTGAATTCACCACACATTATTCCAATTCGAAAAAAAAAAGAGAGCGAAAAGTTTCGAAAAATATGGCTTATTCACTCAGACTGCCTATACCTGAATGGAAATTGACAAGATGTGCACACTGCTGCCTGAGCCTAAATAAAACATGTTAAAACATAAAAAGTGAATGTAAAAACAGCACATTAAGTTATTGCCTGATAAGCCCTACCTGCGGGGTTGATTGGAATCATATTTCAAGAAAACTTGTTTATCAAGATTAAGTAAGCCTTCCCCAAGTCTTATCACCACTGAAGAACTAGAAGAAAGTGTTTATCATGAATTACTTACAACCAAATCATTACAACATAACTTTGCCATATGTTAAGGCAACCTTCCAAAAGCAAGGGAGATGCAAGAATAATTCATGGTGTTAGCACTGACGTAACCAATACAGAATTGATCCAACTACGATATCACCCCTTTGATACCACCCCTCTGATGCTAACCCTCTGATATCACCCTCTGACATTATCCCTCTGATATCATCCCTCTGACACTACCCCTTTGATATCATCCCTCTGACAACACCCCTTTGATATCATCCCTCTGACACTACCCCTCTGATATCATCCCTCTGACACTACCCCTCTGATATCATCCCTCTGACACTACCCCTCTGATATCATCCCTCTGACACTACCCCTTTGATATCATCCCTCTGACACTACCCCTTTGATATCATCCCTCTGACACTACCCCTTTGATATCATCCCTCTGACAACACCCCTTTGATATTTTCCCTCTGACACTACCCCTTTGATATCATCCCTCTGACACCACCCCTTTGATATCATCCCTCTGACAACACCCCTATGATATCATCCCTCTGACATCACCCCTTTGATATCATCCCTCTGACACCATCCCTCTGGTATCACCCTCTAGCATCTCCTCTCTGACACCATCCCACCAGGGACCAATATGTGAAGAAACTGTCCAGCTAGCTTAGGAAAGGTCCGTGGTTATACCTTGGGCCTCCCATACAGCTATACTTGGAACAGCTGCCAAAATTGACCCTCACTGTTGGTGCTACATTAAATAATGAAACAATTACAGCCAAACATGCCTGAGAAAATATCATTTTCATGTTAGTGATTTATTCCAGGCAAAACTACTTTACCTTAGTCTACTTCAGTTACCAAAATATCAGTTGGCTAAAATGTCTGAATGTTAGGAACACCTATGGTATCCTATGGGTTGAGTATTTGATATAGCAAGCCCAGGAAATTGTTAAAGTACATTTAATTGATAGCTGCTGGTTTTTCTTATCTAGTGATTTACCTTAATTATATTTTCACAGGTGTGTAATTAATACAGAATCAATCCTTGATCAATACCAGATACTGCAACAACCTCCCTCCAAGTGACCTATGAACTATGTAAGCAGCCTCACTATCAACTTCAGCTACTTCTGTTTATTATAAGTATGCTCATTAAATTAGACAAGAAAGTCAGTAATATTTGTGGCCTTTAAATTCTATTTCCTTTTCCTAAATTCAATCATCAAAGTAAATTTCAAGAACAGATTCCACTTGATGTAATGATGGAGTGTTTCAGTAAGCCTAAATTAGGTCCAAAATTATAGAAAATGGAAACTCTTCACACTGAAGGGGAAAATGGACCAATCTTCTATAAATCTCATGATTTTCATAAGAAAAAATACATTACAACTCTTCAGGAGGAAGGTGATTAAATACTTTTCAAATGAATGAAAATATTGAATTCATTCAACAGAAGGAGGAAAAGTAGAAAATAGTGTAAATACTTAATTACTGTAATGAATCATTAGCCAAATGGAGACACTATATATACATAAGCCATACAAGAAAGTCAGTTGATTGATAACACAATACAAACATTTATCTTTACTAATGTGTTAATGTTGTTCATCTGCAAGAAACCTTGAAGAATATATTATACAGATTATTGGTATAACAGGAAATATAATGATTATTATCTAATAAAACAATAAGAAGTACCATAATATATATTAATACACACATAAATCACAGTACTGGTGGTAATCATGCAGGAAAACAAAAAACAATTATACCTCGAGACAATATCAACCATACTGCTGATAATCAATATGAGGAAATATTGATAACAGATAAACAAATCTACCCGACCTTCTTAACACAGGTCTGACCTTGTTAACACTGGTCCGTTTCTTACTGTGCAGAATTTAACCATTTACAGTCTTCAGTGGCATAAAATAGTAGAGTTAAATCTGTGTAAAAGACTATTCGTTTACAGAGACCATTTCACTTTAAAGCAGGATTTTAGTCCAAATTTCAACACAAGCCACTTAATTTTGCTACTTCATGAAGACCACCATACAAAAAGATCACATTTGGCTTCTTCCTAAAGGTGGTCTTTACAAACAGGGGTGACAGAAATGTAAAAGTGGCAGTGGAACCAGGGTCTTCACTGATAGTCAGTCAACATTTGACCTGCCAGGTTTAAAGGGCATTGATTGTGTAACCAGGACGACAAGGATGAGAGGCATATAGAACTAAAGTACTATTGAATCAACAAAAAACAGCAGACAAACATCACTGTACAAATATACACACCTATGAATAATGCGCACACATGAAAGACAATTCTTGGCCAATATGACCACTTGGCCTTTATTGAGAGGTTTATTGTGTCTACATATCTGCGGTCTTTCTTAATGGTTTGTATGGTCTACATATCAATCAATATGAGCAACAGAGTGTTCTCCTATCACATGACAGACTTTATACAAGGGTGGTTACCAACTCAGTTTTCAGCGAGGACTTGAGATGAAATTTACTACAAGTTCATCATAAATGTTATCAGACAATAATCTCTATGACATATGGAGGCAAAAACAACAGCAACAGCAGGAAATTATCATTTAAATTATCATGATAAGAGACATAACTGTTTCAACAACACATTAATATAACAACACCAGAGGTTACAGCAACATTAAACCACTCTATGACATAAATAGAGCTCCTTAAAAATTTGGCACAAAACGAACTTACAGAAGTGAATACATCAGAGCTGTATCTACATCAGATAAGAGAAGAACATATTGATTAATTTAGACATACCACTCAATAAAAAAGAACCATTAACAGAAATACTCAATCAGTATACACAAAAAAGTGTCGATTTCTGGCAGACATACATCTTTCATCTTTTTGATTACTCAGATGCCAATGTTTGGAATATAGCAACTTGTTTTGAAGTTTTGAGATGTATGCTGTCGATGAATCAGAAAATCTAAACAACCTCTTTAAACTATACTATAAAATATATGATTATTTCTGGCGATATTTAAAATAACTACTTCCACAAGGGTTGCTCAAAAAGCTCCACCGTCATTATCCAAATAGGTTTTGCTATGGAACACTCATCCATGTCGGCCATTTAACGTTTTAAGCCACTTAGCGGCTACGTAACATTCCTAAGAATCAATGTAAACGAAGACGTTTAAAACTGAAATAACATTTTTTTTTCTACACAGCACTAAATAATTGTAAAATTATAGATTCACAAAATATTACAACTTATCGGGAACATTTGAAACAGACCCTCTACATTCTATCCGACACATCTTCTAGTTAAAATTACCAACAATGGATAGTTTCCAATTCATTCTCTTATCTCAATAACTGAGATCTAATTAAGTGTGCTTAGCAATAGCAGACGTACATTTTGATTGTGTCGATTTATTCAGAAATGTTAGAGTATGTTTTGATACAATCAATAGATATGAAGTCTCACACTTAATATTATCATCTCTGAAAATTCCAAAATAAAAATCTGGAATAAAAATTAGGGCATAAAATATTTTCAAGAAAATGCCATTAATCAGATTTATTCTCATAATAGACCTAGTTTTTTTTTGGCATTTCTAGATAATTTCACAGACTGTGAACCAAGTGTAAAGATTAATAAAGATTAGCAGAGAAAAGAACCAACAGCTATCCTGCATATATAAACAGTATTGAATTCATCTAGATACAAAATTAGAAGCAATTGAGGAGTTTGGCAAATTGATAGAAAATGAACAATTTCAAATACTACCATTAAATTAGTGCCAGTCAGGAATTTAAGCAGATGCCCTTAAATAACCAATAGGAACCTGTTGAAATTTTGGCACGTAAACCTAATAGTGCCAAAAGATCAAAACATTTTGCAAATTACATAAAAAACATGACGGCCAGTCTGAAAATCAGCATTCAAACCAGTCTAAAAATGGAAAATGATCTAAAACCAGTCTGAACTGCATACTAGAGTTTGTCACATGACCAAGATGTCTGGAATATAATCAAAATTCAGTTGAGTTGCAAAATTATTAGCATCTTACAAACAAGTCTGGTTGGACAAGGATTACGTGAGTAAACAGCTTAATCCAGCTGGGATTATGTCTAATAAATTTGTATTTATTAAGATTATACATTATTAAATTCAGGGCTCATTTCTTATCAAACCTGTCATAGAAAACAAAATGGATTATAAAACTAGTTCTACATTCTGCAGCAGAAGGAACTCTAATCACTGTGAGGGACAATTTTACATCACACGTAAGTTATCCCGCAACAAATAATCTCTGGCTGTCAGACAGCAGTGTTTTTTGGAGTTATACTAATTATGGTGTCATTGTTTCATAGTTTGTGGATACTGCAGAGCAGAAATAAATGCAACTTGCATTTTGTTGTTTGTATAGGAAGGGCCGTTAATGAACTTAAGATATATCAGTGTGTTATTGGAAACAAGACTAGAGTTGTCTGTGTGTTTAATATGTTGTTTGTGCATTGCTACTATGATGCAAAAGTACTGTTTGTGTTGTTACTATGATATATACATGTTGTTTGGGCTTTGTGATAATGATATAAACAAGTTGTTTGTGTGTTGTGATTATGATACAAACATGTTGTGCGTGCGTGCGTGTGTGTGTGTTGTGAATATGATACAAACATTGTGCACTGAGACTATGATACAAATGTGTTGTTTGTGTATTATGAGCTTAACATAGATACATAAGTATTATGTAGTATGATGTATTGTTTGAACAACTTGTGCATCAACAACATAAAAATGATTCATTAAAGTCTATTCTTCATCAGAGGAGCATAAATAGTTTCAGGAACACAAAATGTAGAAGGTGAACTCGCATATTCCCACAACACTCTATATAAACCTCTTTGTCTTATATATAATACAATCATAACTGTACATGTCTAACTTATTGTCACACTTCATGATCTATCACTTATGTTACTGTATAATCACACTTAAACTAAACCCCGAGATCAACAGTATTTAAAAGTAATATGATATTCTGAAAACACCGAACTTTATCTGACTCTGTGTTGGATTAATCCACTAAAGTTACCCTAAATAATTCATTAAATGTATGAGGGGTAATGAATAAAGAAGTACTGTGCAACTTGCATTAAGAGACCACATCTAAGGGAAAAGATGAATGTTGGTCTATTAACATAAATAGTTTCTAAACAGTCGAACCTGTGTTAATGGTTACCTGAACATAACACTCACCTGTGAGCAATATTCACCTATCAATAGAGGCCACCTGTGAACAATGTTCACAATTCAACACAAGCTTATTAGCATCAAATACTAATTAACCCATGAATACAGACCAACTGCATATAATGGCCATATTTCTGTTCTCCCTTTGTGGACCTTTGTTCACAGGTTTGAATGCAACTTTTAACACCACATTTAACACTATGCATTTGAATTGACCAAGCAGTGAATTTTCATATAAGTGATTTCCTACAAGAGTGGTGACTCTTTAGCAAGTTGGACTGTATTAATAGGACATTTCATTATCACTGTGTCCACAGAACTTGATATTTAGAGGTTTTTGAATACAGTATGATCTAACAAACAGGATTTTCCACTCTCAATCATGCCGCAGGAAGACAGCTTAGGTATTAAAGTTAACACAAAATTGAATTTATTTTTGCATTCTGTAAAATGTGTCCAGCAGTTGGTAAATTGGAAACATTCACACAGATAATTCAAAATAACGCACAATATAACATCTACAGGATAAAAAAGCAGTCAGCACTTTTAACCAGAAAACATTAATAAAATAATAATGCTAAAAAATTAAGCCATTGTTACATTGTAAAATAATTGCAAATAGATAGTTAACAATTCCACATTAATATCCCAGTTTTATATCAAAATTATGCCGTCACGCAATAAAAATAACACAAATTAATTCACCAGAACCAGAGTCTTCCACAGAATACCATTCTTACTGCCAAGTCAATTCACTCTTGACATGGACTTAACAGCTTAATATACAATTCCACATTTAAAAATCTCATACAACTATTCACTATTACCACAATCCAACATAAAGACAAGTACAACTATTCACTACTCACCAGAATCCGCATAAAAATGACTACAACTATTGCTACCATCCAAATACATAATCAAATCAACTGGAGTATATTATCCATCCACAAACATGTGCCAATTTTCAATGAAATCAAGCATGCAAATGGGAGAAAGTTTCTAATAATCTGGGTTATATCTTCATAATACCTCTGTATAAATCTCTGTTGGGCCATCATTAATTCCAAGGTGCCATAATTAACACAGATTCAGTTATATAAACATATCATCCCAAATTTTCCTAATTCAAGGAACTAGGTTCAATACCAATCAAATTATTACAAGGTGTTCAGATTAGGGTACATCACCAAATGATGGAACCAAGCCGGCAGAGTAAAGAGGTCAAAGAGTGCATAGAATTAATTCCTACTAGCACTGAGCAATCAAAAAAAGTGCATTCACAAGTGGCCTCTATTCTCATGATGGCCTATATTCAAAGGGGATCATCAACACTGGTTTGACTGTACCTCAGGTAAATGCACATACACAAGGAATAAGATATAAAGTGATTCACCAAAATGATTGTTACCTTTCTGGTTTGTGTGTTCATTGAAATTTTGCTGATGTCAGCAATTTTCTTCCAGACCAAATAAATCAACATTTATCTCCCGTCCATACATTTTTAGCAATGCAGCTAGATTACGTTACTTTAACCAGGAACAATGATTTCCCACAGCAGCAATAAACACAATCACAAGTCACAGTTTAATTAGCTGATCAAAACCTGAATTCAATTCTGACCCCTTACACCATGATTCTGATGTATACAGACTAAATCTAACTGCTACTGTACTACATCTATGTACAACAATGCTAATGAAAAAGAATTAAAATCAAAAATAAAATCAAAATTATTAAGAAATTTACCTCCAATAAACACCCTACCATAGCAAATTCAACCAGCTTCTATCATGCTATATAACAGATCTTAAATAATGCATGAAGCACAACAAAAATATGACAAAAATTTAATTCAATTAGGAGGCATACTGACAAAATAAATACTGTAAAATACAGCAATGCTGGAGATGTGAATTTTTCATATTAAAACAAATACTTTCTTCAGAGAACTGAAATTCTGATTCAAGGGCGCATAAATATCAACACATATTGAAAGTAACAATACATAAATACCAGTCACACCTGAGAACAAAGGCCACCAATGGAAGCAAGAAGTATGACCTATACGGACAGTTAGTCTTCAGTCAAAGGTTTATTGACAGAAATCCAATCTATATACCATATATCCCCTAATAAACACCCCGGGCGTCACATTTTTGAAAGAGGGGGGCATTTAATTGCGGCTCAAGTCCTTTGATGTCGGTAGAGAGCTGTCGCGTGTACTGGATTTAAAATGTGTTTGTGTCATTCCTGGAATTTTTTTTCTACTATTTTCTATTGTTCATCTCAGATTAAAATAGCCTGTCATGGTAAATCACTTTTGTTTTCTCTTGTCCAAAAAGAGGGGCGTTTATTAGGGGAGGGGCATTTATAAGGGAATATACGGTATCAATAAGTGTAGACACAAATTGGCATTCACTGACAAGAAAGGCTTTGCAGCACTTAGTCGTACTGTAGATAGATAGGAGATTCAGCTCTCCTGAGTAGATGTTTAATAGACCATTACACATATAATTGTATAATGCTAGAATTAATGAACAGTGATAGAAATGCACTGATATACTTAATTAATTTATACACCGCATTCTACTTATTATCTTAATTACATGATCTATGAACTAATTAACAAAGTGTGCCATCTGATTAATGAGCAGATAGCGCTTTCTATGGCTGGCATCAAATAAGTGTAAATACTTTTTTGTATGATGGAATCTCTCATCCAAATCTCTCTTATCCAAAAATCACTTCAATTCAGACAAATCTGTTGGTGCCAAACATTTTACTCCATATCATATATAAAAATTCTTGCATATTTTTGTCTAACAATCAGAGCATTTCTAATTCAGAGGTTCTACTGTAGTAAATTTGGAGGAAGCAACGATTATACCTAATATGAACACATTTTTCATTTTTTATGTAATAAAAACGTGCAGTGATTTTTCTGCTGGTCGATCTTGAATTGAATGTTTGGAAGGCATTTCACCTAATCAAAGGTCATGGGACATTTACTTATACTGACCAGCATGTCTGGGTTACATACCACCATTGCTCCAAGTCCACATTGAGCATTCTCCATTATGCTCAAGTGAGAAAAAATATATATTGAACAAACATTAAAGGGAAAATGAATCATTAAGCACCTTCAATGATAAGATACCTCAGGGCAAAAAGAACAATTTGAAGCATCAGAACAAATTTTCACATCTTAAAAAACATTCCATTAGCATTTTATCCATGGAATGGTGCATTGAGTTGTGTTATTGCAATGAAAAAAAACTGTCAGCAGTATCTAAATGAGAGCTTGAATTTTACAGGAACAAAAAATCAAGTCATAGCGTTAATATTAAGAACGAGTTTGACAACAGAACAATCAATATCAACCACATAGCCCATCAGGATGTCTTCTGCAAGAAACTTGTTTTCCATTTCTTGCAGGCTTGCATATTAACTTCCCACAGCCAAAACAGATTAAAACTTCCCCTAAAACAATGTATGTTAACATTTTTGGTGATAGTGACACATCTGTCAATCGTTGCTGTAGAAACAGTTACATCAGAATTAAGTTACATTTTTTGCAGTAATTACCCAAGTTGATAAAAGCAAGGCATTGGTTGGTTTTGTTTTCCCTGGCAGGACGAAACAGAAATCCAGATTTCATCAGATTTATAATGGCTTCATGGTGCGTATTTGCAGACAATGGAACATTATGGAAGATAATACGGACTGGTGGAAAACACTCCCCGGAAATTCTGCACCAGACAACCACTGCTTTTTTCTGGTACTTGAAAATATAACAAAGAACACTTAGATATTATGAACAGCTATTGGACTTAAAGATAAAAATACAGCAATTACACATGAAAGATTTGTTTGATCAAAAACATATACTGAGTGTACTATGAAGAAGTATGGCTCACAATAACTAAAATAAGTTTTACTTTATACTACAGTTATTAATGTGTTATTACCATAATTCATCAACAAAAACATCACCAGTACCTAACAGTACCATTAACATCAACATTCAACAAACGAACGAATGAACGAATGAACAAACAAACAAACAAATAAACAAACAAACAAACAAAATTATGATCATTATATCATCATTGCCATCAATATCGATATCATCACAGGAGACATTGATTTGAACATTTGTATTTTCCAATGACCTACTCCAAGCTAACCACCTTTAAATGAAAAGCCCCAAGAAATCACTGCAGTTGTCAGGTCAAACATCATGTCACAATATTTACCATTTTCTCAACAGTATCATTAGTTCTCTCAACATTGTTTGTCTGTGACTTTGCGAACAATTTTGTGAACAATTTTTCAGTAATATACGGCGACCAGCCCACTGAACTAGTTTTCCTTGACTGTATACTAACCTGTGCTAACTTAACCACAAGAGGCTGGCAACTTCTCCACATAAGGAGGAAAATCGAAATTTTTGTCAAATTTTCATAGAAGGGTATGACCTGCCGCAACTGGGATTCAAACCCCGATCTCTAGGTTACAAGTCCAAAGCACTAACCACTGGACCACGGCCAGGCTCTCTCTCAACAATAGCTTAAACCATAGATTTGTCAGAGTTTTGGGAAATTCCACAAACAGTTAATAACGTTAATCATTACCATAGCTTTATGATTCCCACTTAATGGCCGATAAACTTTCCATGGATTGATAATATACTATAATATATATTAAATAAGCTGTTCATAATGACACAGCAGGATAAAATTACAAAATATTTTATACCCAGTATTATGGCCAATGTTATAAAAATTTCTAAATAATTGTCCCCGTGTAACCCCTGTATACTGGCCTGACACCAGACATCCTTAAAATACCTTACAGAAAGAAAAGTGATTCAAAAACCTAGTTTCAAAGACACAGCACCTATGTTGAGGTAATTCCAAATCCTTATTCGGCTTCTTTTTCATTTTTTAGACAATTTCATTATTTGACCAAGAATGAACATTTTCAATTGTTGGCCTAAGTAAATTTATGTGTAATAATTTTGTTCATAGTTCATGTAGGGTGATGCTCCAAAGAATTTTATATTTGTTAACATACTGTTTGTCTACCATTATTCAAAACTTAATGACTCATGAAAAGAAAAATAAGGTCATTCTCTGAATTTGATATCCGAATAAATCATTGAACTGACATCCTTACATACAAATTTATTACCTCATTATAAGTAATTTATGAATTTCAACATCTCATTTATACTAAAATTTGATATGGTAAAATGAGGTTAAATCGTGGGCTGATTTTAACATATAACACAACAAAACTGCATGCTATGCATTTAACTATTAGTAAGTAGCTTTGTTTTGATAACTGAATGCTTTTGTTTGTTTTTATGCGACTTATTGTCACTGGGGTTTAACGCCGTTTTTCAACAATTTTTCAGTTAAATACAGCGACTGGTTCACCTAACCAATTTTCCTGGACTGTATACTAACCAGTGCTAACTTAACCTTCTATAATGAGCCGGCAACTTCTCCACATATGGAGCAAAATCGACATTTTGTCAAATTTTCATAGAAGGGTACGACCTGCCACGATCGGGATTCGAACCTGGATCTCTGGGTTACAAGTCCAGCGCACGAACCACTGGACCATGGCCTGATAACTGAATGCAATAAACAATTTAACACAATTTTCTTGCATTTGAGTGATATTGTCAATGAGATAAATCAACAAAGGCATTTATATTAGGTGGTTGTTAGCACAGGTTGAACTGTAAAAGCACAAACTTTAAAAGCACAACAAAAGAAGTTGACTCAAAGGTTCCACCGTAAGCCACTAAAAACTATGAGCAAGTTTCATCAACAGCCTTAAAAATTTCTGATATCTGCCTTTAACTGTAAAAGTAAAAAAAAAATAAGCCAAAATGATTACATTAATCATTATTATACCAGTATATGGTGTCTGACATTTTTATTCATTAAATACTTTAACTCTATCACCATCAACAGCAAAGATTTCTTTTAAAAAAACTGTATCAAGATCTTTAAAATACAAAAATCCATTGAAGATGTGTAAAGCAAAGATCCTGATGTAATTAAAACAGCTGTTGAAGTTATATTTCAAACACTTCATGAATGTTATGTTCGGTCTAACCAAGGAATCACATTAAATCTATTTGCAATGAGTATCAATCATGTGTTCAATCAATCAACCATCATTTAATTCCTAACAATGAAAAACCCAAAGTTACTGAGACTAATAATTTAAGCAAAGACTTCAATTGTCATCAACACGCCCTATTAATGCAATGTTTAAGGGTCACAAACAAGACTAGCACTTTGTGTGTACAAAGGACAGAAATTGCCCCCAAGAATTAAATTAAGGGTACACCTGTTGTGTTCCGCTGTAATGTAGAATAAATACAAGTGTATACAAGTGTCCAGTTTTATTTGTCGAGTCAGGTTAGTTTAATTTATTAATGAATAATTTTACAAAAGTATCCTATTTCTGTGGATGAATTTGTAACTAACAAGCAGACACTGAGCGAAAACAGATTCACAAAATTGATGTTCAGTTCAATGTACAGCCAAACCTGAGTTGATGGTCACCAGGTGAACAAAGGTTACCGTGTGAACAAAGGTTACCATGTGAACAAAGGTTACCATGTGAACAAAGGTTACCATATGAACAAATGTTACCATGTGAACAAATGTTACCATGTGAACAAATGTTACCATGTGAACAAAAGTCACCATGTGAACAAATGTTACCATGTGAACAAAGGTAACCATGTGAACAAATGTTACCATTTGAACAAATGTTACCGTGTGAACAAAAGTCATCATGTGAACAAATGTTACCATGTGAACAAATGTTACCATGTGAACAAAAGTCACCATGTGAACAAATGTTACCATGTGAACAAAGGTAACCATGTGAACAAATGTTACCATTTGAACAAATGTTACCGTGTGAACAAGTCATCATGTGAACAAATGTTAACATGAGAACAAATGTTACCATGTGAACAAATGTTACTACATGAACAAATGTTACCATGTGAACAAATGTTACCACATGAACAAATGTTACCATGTGAACAAATGTTACCACATGAACAAAAGTCACCATGCGAACAGAGGTTACCAATATGTGAACAAATGTTATCATGTGAATGAATATTTCCATGCCGGCAAAGGTCACCAAATGAACAAACTTAACCTAAGTTGGTATGTAAACAATGGCCACTTTTTAGCACACTTCTAACAAGTAAATTTCAATTACTGGAATTCATATTTCAACTAAAATCAAGGTTTTTAAAAATGGTTAACTTTTTTGTAGAGCAGTTATTTACCTATAATGTTTCATAAACCAGTTACACTTAATTCCTAAAATCACACTAATGACCCTCCACCCCAAACCCCAGCAGAATAGAAATGAACCATCACATACATACAGCTCAGGGTTTCTCTGCTTTCAAGAATTTCACTAAATGCATGTAACTATGTTCCGTGTCAAAAAGTACTAAAAATTACAGATTTAATGAACCAATACAAAAAACTTCAAAGTTCCAATTTAATGATATTTTATTCACAAAATCTCCAGGGAAAGTTATTTGTGGTACATATCAGAGCAGAAATCATCTGCAGTCTCCAACAAAATATTTCATCATTTCAGCACATCAGTAAATCCAGAAACAAGCCATCAATTCTCATTATGAAAAGAATCACCATGGAAACAAAATGATAAACTAAAGATAAACAACAAAATATGGATGAAACAGTATAAAAATTGTACTGTTACAGAAAGCATGCAGCAGCTTTGCAGGGACTAACAGCTGAAATCATAATGAACTAACATCACTGTCAACTATAAAAAGGCAACTTGTGAACGGAGACAACTTTAAAACAGGCCATCAGTGAATATAAACTACATGTGAACGGAGTTCGTCAGTGAACAGAGACAACCTGTTTACAGAGTTCATCAGTGAACAGAGACCATCAGTGAACAGAGTCCATCAGTGAACAGAGACAACCTGTATACAGAGTCCATCAGTGAACAGAGACAACCTGTATACAGAGTCCATCAGTGAACAGAGTCCATCAGTGTACAGAGACCATCAGTGAACAGAGTCCATCAGTGAACAGAGACAACCTGTATACAGAGTCCATCAGTGAACAGGGTCCATCAGTGAACAGAGACAACCTGTTTACAGAGTCCATCAGTGAACAGAGTCCATCAGTGAACAGAGACAACCTGTTTATAGAGTCCATCAGTGAACAGAGACAACCTGTTTACAGAGTCCATCAGTGAACAGAGTCCATCAGTGAACAGAGTCCATCAGTGAACAGAGACAACCTGTTTACAGAGTCCATCAGTGAACAGGACTATAAAATTGTCAACCTGTGAACAGTGTTCACATATAAAACAAACCATCTGAGTCTCATGGCTAGAAATTACTTAATTTCTAATGCCATCTATGTTCACCAAATACCAGTTTAAACCACTTCTATTGAAGACCAATATTTCAATCCCCCAAGGTGGACTTCATGAACAGGTTTGGAGGATATATCACATTCAGACACAGACAGAATTTGTCAGCTGATCGTACAAAGATTTATAACCTAACAATAAGAAACCAATCATTTCCAAACAACAAGGGAGCTTTATACTTGGACGGAACACAGAACAGCTGTCAACGTATTTTTATCAAGATAATAATATAGGAGAAAGTTACGAAAACACTGTAATCAGGAGGCAAAATAAAGAGGATAAAAATAAATGTAATAATCAAAGATATGGTAGAATGGAGTTTTGACACTAGGGTAGAATTTGAATGCTGCCTTGCATAAATTCCTGAACTGCACCAAAAACACACTATAACATCAAATCCAGATAATTTTGTGGACCATCATCGACAGTCCTGAGCTCAAACAAATATCAGTGAACCAATTATACTTAATCCGGATAACTATTGGTAAACCGATGGTCCAGAGTTTGGACATCAAACGTTTAACAAATGAAACTGCATCTGGATAACTGTCTGAGAACCATCAATCTGGTAGAGGGATTAGTGTTAGTGACCTCACGATAATGTTGGTGAAAAAATTATCCTGACAAGATAAATGTTAGTGAACCAATGACACCAATGAAGGATCAATGTTGATGACCCAATGATACCAGGTAAGGATAAATGTTAGTGAATTGATGGCACCATGAAAAGATAAATGTTGATGAATTGATGACACCATGTAAAGATAAATGTTAGTTAACTGATGACACCATGTACAGATAAATGTTGATGAATTGATGACACCATGTAAAGATAAATGTTGATGAATTGATGACACCATGTAAAGATAAATGTTGATGAATTGATGACACCATGTAAAGATAAATGTTAGTTAACTGATGACACCATGTACAGATAAATGTTGATGAATTGATGACACCATGTAAAGATAAATGTTAGTGAACTGATGACACCATGTAAAGATAAATGTTGATGAATTGACGACACCATGTAAAGATAAATGTTAGTTAACTGATGACACCATGTAAAAATAAATGTTGATGAATTGATGACACCATGTACAGATAAATGTTGATGAATTGATGACACCATGTACAGATAAATGTTAATGAACTGATGACACCATGTACAGATAAATGTTGATAAACTGATGACACCATGTAAAGATAAATGTTAGTTAACTGATGACACCATGTAAAGATAAATGTTAGTTAACTGATGACACCATGTAAAGATAAATGTTGATGAAATGATGACATCATGTACAGATAAATGTTGATGAATTGATGACACCATGAAAAGATAAATGTTGATGAATTGATGACACCATGTAAAGATAAATGTTAGTTAACTGATGACACCATGTACAGATAAATGTTGATGAATTGATGACACCATGTAAAGATAAATGTTAGTTAACTGATGACACCATGTACAGATAAATGTTAGTTAACTGATGACACCATGTAAAAATAAATGTTAGTTAACTGATGACACCATGAAAAGATAAATGTTGATGAATTGATGACACCATGTAAAGATAAATGTTAGTTAACTGATGACACCATGTACAGATAAATGTTGATGAATTGATGACACCATGTAAAGATAAATGTTAGTTAACTGATGACACCATGTAAAGATAAATGTTGATGAATTGATGACACCATGTAAAGATAAATGTTAGTTAACTCATGACACCATGTAAAGATAAATGTTGATGAACTGATGACATTGACTATGAGTAAATGAACGGACAATATCGACTATTAATATATGTTAGAGAACCTGAATGATCCTAACCGGATAAAAGTTAGTAAACCAATGACACCGACAGTGAACAAATGTCGGTGAACCCTCTGATCCTGTGTCTATAATAAGACAAATGTCAGTTTAATGGTCAAGCAAAATTAAACATGACCATTAAAAGACTATGAGGCTCTCCTTCATGTTAATACTGTAGTAGTGGGTTATATTACTAGATTCGGCTCCAGACATCAGACACCGTGGACATGTTAATGCATTAATCAACCAATAATTACAGGTTTAATGAGAAACAGGCACACACCTCAGGTTTCTACTAACAGGTTATAGTGAATGTACACATTATGTGACTAACCATACTTAACATAAAGAACATCAGCGGCTAAATGTAACTGTCCTTCACAATTACTAGAAACATCATTGTAATTACAGCGACACTTGTCTAAAAGACCACCTTTTGGTGGTTTATAATCAAAGCAGCCTTTATAAAAGGTATCTTTATTCTGGGGTTATTGTTTTGTTTTTATGAGATATATTGTCACTGAGGTTTAATGCCGTTTTCCAACAATTTTTCCGTTATATACGGCAACTGGTTTACCTAACCAGTTTTCCTGGACTGTATACTAACCAGTACTAACTTAGTTTTCCACAAGGAGTTGGCAAAATCTCCACATATGGAGGAAAATCAGCATTTTTGTCAAATTTTCATAGAAGAGTATGACCTACCTTGGCCAGGATCTCTGGGTTACAAGTCCAGCGCACTGACCACTGGACCACAGCCGCGGCCTGTTCAGGGATTGAATTAACCACTTATGTCTGCATTTAATAAAATCATAATAAAATCAGCTACAAGGTCTTTTATTTGTACCGGCAGACTTTAGCACAAGTAAACTGGTAAACAGAGTCTGACTGCAGCATGTATGCCAATAAATTCCATTAAAGGCTTTTTTTTCAAATCATCAACTGTTTGTTCTATCAACCCAAACTCTAACAATTTAAGAACAGTCATATGGCCTAGTGGATTTTTAGCATACTGGAAACATGTTCACACAATAGGCACACTTTTAGGGTAGCTATGGTAACCAAATAAACCCTGATAATACAATTATTTTCTTTTTGGTTAATCAGGCACTTGCTAGATTGATTACATGCTACACATGAAAATAACTAATTTGATCAATTAATTTCAATTATTAAATAGATGTCATTGATAAATGAATTCTGCGGATTTCAGCACACTGTATAACTGAATGAATTTGTGTCATTTTAGCTGATTTCAGTTTAAATATGAAAACTTTCTTTCACAATCAGTAAAATCAATAGGGGTAACGTATTTTCATGCGTACATAATAATTAGTAAAATCATAAAAGGACATAAATATGATGCATAGAGTCCAAAAGATGTGAAAAAGTTGCTGAACAATTAAAATATGATCAAAAATATGGTAGAATACCACAGAAATACGGAAAAAAATCACGAATATGTGGCTGGAAACTTCACATATAAAGCAAAAATAATAAATCATAAAATTTGCCAAAATTAAAAGAAAAAACATTACCTTTTACATTGATTATATCCATTATTATAGAAGATTGTAAAGTGACAAAAAAGTCCACAGCCAAACAAACACTACACAAGCACTACAATGTTTTCCCACACACAAATTTCATCGACAAAGTCACTCAGTTTTTTTGTGCATTGTCAGCTAGAAATTTCCCGACAAAAGACAAATTTCAAATCCGAAGATAATGCCCCATGGATATGACTAAGTCACTCATTGTGTAAAGAGCTCATTCTCTCCAAGCTCTTTCTCCTTCAGAAAAAACATCCCCTATTTCAGAAACAAATTACCACTAGGGGAATAAAGATACCAGAATGAAATTTAGCATTAAACGCTCACATCTGGCCCTTTGTCTGAAATCTCTAAAATTATTGGCAGACAAGAGTTAGCAGTTGTCAAGTTTAAACATGGAATATAATTATTTTCTCCCAAAATATCATAAAATACAGACACGAGTTAACAAAAGTTCGCAACTTGAAAATAAATAATTTCTGTTACAAAAACACTATTTTACATACGAACAGATGATGAGTGTCTAGGCCCTATATTCTGACTGCGTTTCTTTTCAAAATGTAAATTATACCTAAGCACTTAATACATGTTCTACAATTGCACAGGATGAAGAAACCAGAGCCCAATGCAGGGTGCATGGGAGAGGAAAGCATTATTACCTGGTATAAATATAATATGTACCCATGGACCAATTCCTAATCCAAATTAGAGACAATTTTCCCAACTTTGGAAAATTTTCCAAAACTATAGACAAATTATCAACTGAATTTTATGCAAGTGATTTTATGTAACAAACTCAAATCATAGTTTTTCAGTAACTGTGTCAAATCAAACACTCCCATGAATTTTCTGAAATACAATAAAACGACCCAGAATGAATTCAGAAATTGTTCCATAAACACTGTTAAATGACTGACTTCATTCTTTTATAGTGCATTAAGGAATAAAAGAAACAAAGTAGCAGACACACAACTGATATCTATATACTTGTAAAAAGATTCTGCAATGATGTCCAGAAAGCTGGTAGGACTATTTGACTGAAGCCACACACATTAAGTAACAAGAGATCTTTGTAGTTCAACAAGTTCTGCAGGTAAACAACAATTTCTGTGTTAAAGTTTATCCATCAATAAATCACGATTCATTGCTGGTTATCTAATAATATCACAACACAGCTGTTGTTCTTATGCACACAACTTACAATATATTACATGCCAGTCTATCCTTCCAGACACAAAAATAATATCCTTAGATTGGCTTCCATCCCACGTCCAAGATTTTCAGGCCAATTGCTCAAAACTGTGCCAAAATCAGACTTACTTACGCTGTATATGATTCAAACAATGTCTTTATTTTAGTACAGGAAACAATGCAATGAATAAAAGAAATATCCTCTTTTTGAACACATGATATGCAAATGAAATACAGTCAAACTGAAGCTAACAGTAACCTGTGAATAAAGGCCACCCTGAGAACAAAAGACACAGTATAAGCATGTATTTAACGAAACAAAAGAACAAATAAACCTCTCTTCACATTCATCTATATCCCTCTCTGGAGGACCTTGTTAATATAATAGATTTTACTGTATATTACATACACATTTTTTTTTGAACTGAAGATTACATAAGAGAAAAAGTTGATAAAAGATCAAAGGGTAATGATAAGCTTATATCATCACAAGTATTGAAAAGAAGTTTCAATGAGCTAAATGCCGAAAAATCTTTACAGACAGGCTGGACGGGCAGGCAGACATTAAATTTTGCATGATTCTCCTACACAAAGAAGTCAGAATACTAATTTTATGATTTCAGATTTACAAAATGAAGTCAGATCTATTTATGAAGACCAGAACAAAAGGTAGACAAGCCAGGTATCAGGTAACAACAGTTGGCGAGTCTACTACATACCTCACCAAGGAAGGGGTACTTCAAAGAGAAAATACTGTTTTATTCTGATAAATACATCACAACTGTTTACAATGGGTATATTATCTTTGCCAACATAATAGAGGATGATAATGAAAACATTATCTGGTCAGAAATGAAGCTTGAATTACAATTTTGTGTTATTTTATTTTTAAATTTTAGCCTAAATTTCCACTCATCCAAAACAGATAAGGATTAATTTGTTTATTTTGCCAGAGCATTATTATATATTCACCTAAATGTGATATAACGATCACTTGTCAGAAGTCAGAGTACATTGCCAAAGAAAGCAATTCTTTTTATTTTCAATAAGTAAATTTGTTTTCATTCAATTCAATTTATAACTAGTTAAAAGTTAAGAAGGGACATAACTACAAAAATAGAGCTTTCAGAACAATGCCCCTTGTCTTGTAAATGCATCTTGCCATGGTTATCAAATATTCCAAGTGTTGTGTTGATATCTTCAAAAATGTATAAGTAATGGGCTACATTAAAGATTTTGCATGACAGCAACGACATGCAACAACGTTGATGCAAAAATCGTAATAGCTCTACTTCTTCTTCGAAACAGACATTAGCTAAAAGTTTACCTCTTTTTACCAGATAAAAGAATATGTTTGCATTTCTTTCGTAAATTTCACAAATATTACTGCATATAGTAAGTATTAACGTACATGTGACACATTCAAAGATGAACAGTAATCATTTTAGCCCAGTTAGCCTCCAGTGGAAATCTTAAATATTTCCATAAATACGAGTATCTAGTTATATAATGTTTCATAAAATGTCATTTTCACCTAAGTCTGAAATCTAAGACTGTGGAATTCCATTCTTTTCCAAGACTATCATTCATCGTCAGAGCACAAATTGGTTAATTCTAGAGTAATAATATTTGTACAAGTCTAGTCAGGCTAAGTAATGTTATCAAAATAAGAAATAGAACTGCATTGAAAATCAATGACTTCATAATGCTAATATTTGAATATAAAATTAAATATTTAATTACACAAAATCCAATAAAATCACATCAATATGATACTATCATAAAGAAAGCAATTAATACCATAAATGAGGCCCATAGAGACCAAAGGATTAAAAAGGTTGGACTCTGAACGACACAGATGGGTGGACCAAGTCGGAGACGTTCAATTTTCTCTCTAACATCTACACATCTAAACAGGGGATATCTCCACTTAAATCCACTGATATAATAATGATATAATCTCTTGCAAACAAACAAATTAAGTAATCCTGCCCAAATGACCACCACATGAAATAAAACGAACAAAATCAACCAAAACCACTCCATTACAACTTATCAATCCCCCCCACACACTAACAACAATAAAACAACAAAATAAACAAACAAATAATTATAAACATTCAAATTGGAAGATAAATGTATGGAAATTCAACCCCAGGACTCGAAACAATTTTCATTCTCATGTTTCAATACTTGTTTGTTTTCTATGTCTCCATGTAGCAGTTGTGTTTGTTTTAGCTTAAAGTTTCCGAATTTCAGAATATTTCCCAACCCTAGGAATCATTGTTGGGAATCCTCGTTTTCTGTAAGTGATCAAAGTACTGTAAGGTCAGTGGTTTCACATAATTCTTTTCTAGAGTTTAATGTAGCACCGAAAAACAGGGTCAGCTCCCTCACGTTTTGGAATTTGTTCCTATGTGGGATTTGAACACACACAACAGGGACTGGTGATTAATATAGTCGGAAACCGTAACCACTCAACCAGAGTTCACTCAGTGTAACATATAGGAGAGAAAACAAAATGTGGTAATTTTTTAATACTTTAATTTACATTTTGTATAATGGATAAAATTGGTTTACACATAAAATGTAGAGTCAGTCATTCATTGATAAATTTAAGATCATTTATCATATAGCAATTAACTTTGACAATAATTATCAATTTCTTACTTAACAATAACATAGAAACCCCATAAAAGAGTACACCTCTTAAAATCTTTTTTTATTACAATGAGAAAAATAGAATCCATTCAAGAGGTAATGAAATTAAGCTGGAGGTAAAGTAGTCCCTGTCTAGTCAAATAATACATTATAAATTAAGTCGGAGCATGATAAAATAGTTCTGTCGTCTGGACAAAATGTACAAATAATTGCACAACATTTTGATTTCAGTCATTAAACAAATTCTGTCACGTCTGGCGAGGTTGTAAAAATACCCCCATACAGACACAAATGATTAAAATCACAGTCAAGTTATATAAAAATTTGATCATGACATCACAGTTGTTTTTTAACAGATAGGTCCACCAGGATATGAGTCAAGCTTATACGACTAAAAGTCACAGACAAGAAATTCAACCCAAAGTAATGCATATGGATATTTAAGTATGGAAAATTTTGTGAAAATTTCAACACATATGCTAATAAATTCATCTCATGCATCAACTGAAAGTCTATATATTGTTGTAATGAATTTTTCAACCTAAAAAATAAATTGTTTATGAAAACCACTTCATTACTATTAGATACTATCACATGAATGTTGACAGATAATTTAACTCATTAAGTGATCTATAAACTCAGAAACCTCTTGAACAAAGGACAAAGAAAAGAGATAAGAATTCTGACCTTTATGCACAGGTAACCTTTCTTAATATGGTCTAGATTATCAATAGATGGGTCATAGAAAGTGGCTGTTGTTCACATGATGGCCTTTATTCACAGGTGGACAAGTCAGGTTTGACTGTACATGAATGCCACTTACCAAGGGCCACTACGCATCACACAAATTAAGCTTATAATTTTATGTCCCCTTTTATAATTCAGCTAGGTCCCATTCCTATAGACAATACACAAGAAACTTCTCATTTTAATAATTTTACAAATCTTGTTTTCCCAATTTGATTTTTTTATCACATTTCTTTTCAAAGCAAACAACTATCCCATGCTCAATAAACCCCCTCATTCTCATGAAAACAAAAAATGAAGAGCAACCCAACAAAGTCAATCATGACCACTAAATATTGTAATCACAACATGACCGTCAGGTTAGATTGCCTCCAATATCATTTTTATCCAAAACAATTTAAAATACCATTCAAATTATTTACATCTCATAAAGAATTACAGGCCAAAATGTGAGGTTTGGGGACATAAAGTACCCGCTTGTCTAACATAATCTACTCCACAAAACAAAGAAAACAAACGTCGAATTCAACTTACCCATGGCTTTAAATTTAAAGATTTAATCCAACCACAAACCACAACACTTAGATAAATATGTTAAACAAAAAAAACTCGTAAAAGTCAAGAAAATTCCACAAAACTTATGAAAAGAGAGAAAGAAGTATCAACGCAACATTAACATTTATAAGAAAATAACTTGGCAAAGTAAAGAAAATTTATTTCCAAGTTTTCTCAGATTCCCGATGAGAACAGTAACAAGTAAACACACACATACACACACTAACACTGTTTCCTCTCCCCAGAGAATCAAGAAGAAACATCCTACAAGTTTAAGCCATATCACATAGTACAGATTGCACAGAACGAAATATAAATGAGTAACTCTACTGTTTATCTACCCTCACCACTGTATGCTGGCATATTCACATCAATCAACTATCAACAGACCTTGAAGGATTTTATAAAAATTCAGAAAACATTTACAAGCACAATAAGCATAGTGTTCGAGGTATCTGCACTCATTTTCCAACAAATATATCAGACTATTTCATAAAATTTACTCTCCATAACCCTGAAAAAAAATCAAAAACCACAACTCTCAGTTAAAAACATAACCACAACTCCAAGCAACAGCTGACCACAACTCCACGCAACATAAATCTCTATCCAGAGTTCCCAGTCATTATCCCTCACTTAGATCTCTGTCAATTTCTCAGCTTTTTACAAGATTCTTGTAAAACAAGATATAAAGCCACAAATTTTACAATTAAGTAAAGCAGTTTCTTTTGCAAAATTGCCGGACCATCGGACATGTTAGGCAAATTTCAAACAGGCCTAATAACTTTTCAGTGTGTAATAGACCAGGACCAGATGTTTATTTGGTCAGACAGAAATTCTAACTTTGCCACAACAAATGTCAGGCAAGTATTCCAGCAGTTTCAACAACCCTGCAAAAGTTTTAATTAATTTGTCAGAAAATCACATTATTTTGTTTATCAAGTACACTATTTCCTGACAGAGAGAGTTTCTTTTTTTTGGTAATTAGGTCACAAAGTTAAGTCGCTTAAATGGAAATGAAAAACACAGAAGCTGAAGGTAATCGTGTAAAATTATGACAACAAATTTACATTTAGAAAAAACAAAAGGGTCATTTTATGTATCAGATGGAAATTAAGGAGACTCAGACACCTGTTCTTGAACTACTTGCCAGACGTTGACAGAGATGTACTTGATGGGTAACAAATGACAACTCTGGGAAGAGATTGATGCTACATCACATACATAACTCCATACAACATCCCACCACAACTCAATGCCACTAAGTCCAGCAACATCTGACCACAACTCAATGCTACAACTCCAAGTCAAATCTGGCCGCAATGCAGTAGTGAAATAATTTAATCTATTAATGCTGGGTGGGGAAGTGTTATAAGAGGGTGGGGAAGTGTTATAAGATAACAAAATTTATGATTTGTTCAATGTTTTTTTTTCGTATGACCAAACAGAGTCACCTCAATTCTTGAAATTCATCAGAATGTGAAACTAGTGAAAATTACAAGAAAAAATAATGGCCACTCCTTTGTTCTTATAAATCACTATCAAAACGCAAAATTAACTCTCAAAATAAAGCCTAATTGTACATAAAGGGTGCAATAAGTCTATCTCTCGACTGAGTGGTCTTCCCCTATAGGTTCCACTATATATTTACTTGGGCAAAATTTCAAATATCACTACACAGCTGATCAACATGGCCGACACTTATTCAATGTAATATGTAGATAACATAGGGCAAAATTGGGTTAAATTGGCCAAATTATTCCAGGGAAACAATTTTCCAACAAAATTGTGTACATCAATCACTAGCCGAAAATTTTCATCAAATTGCTAAAGCTGTTTATCTCAGACAAACTTCCAAACTGATGATAAAATTTCCCACAATTCATTCCGGATTTCAAGCACCAGATTCCATGATCAATTCAACCACACTAATGGTGAATTCATACTTCAATATCATACCTGAATAAAAAATCAGCATCAAGTTAAATTTTCTGAATGGAATCTCCTGCAATGATTTTCATATATAAATTCAGAAACAATATCAACAATGTATGGATACTACTGTTATTCATGAAATAAGCTGCAAAATATTTATGTCAACTAAATAAGCCCAACAAAAATGTTCATTAGATAAGCTAAAGAGAAGTGTCCACTATATAAGCTCAACAAAGATGTTCACTAAGTAAGCTCAATGAATATGTCCACTATATAAGCTCAAAAAAGATGTTCACTAAGTAAGCTCAATGAATATGTCCACTATATAAGCTCAAAAAAGATGTTCACTAAATAAGCTCAATGAATATGTTCACAAAATAAGCTCAATGAATATGTCCACTATATAAGCTCAAAAAAGATGTTCACTAAATAAGCTCAATGAATATGTTCACAAAATAAGCTCAACAAGGATGTTCACTATATAAGCTCAATGAATATGTTCACAAAATAAGCTCAACAAGGATGTTCACTAGATAAGCTCAATGAATATGTTCAAAAAATAAGCTCAACAAGGATGTTCACTAGATAAGCTCAATGAATATGTTCAAAAAATAAGCTCAACAAGGATGTTCACTATATAAGCTCAAAGAATATGTTAAAAAAATAAGCTCAAGAAAGATGTTCAGTAAATAAGATCAATGAAGATGTTCACAAAATCAGCACAACAAAATATGTTCACTAAATAAGCTTAAGAGAAATATCCACTTTATAAGCTCAGCAAAGATGTTCACAAAATAAGCTCAAGACGTTCACTAAATAAGCTCAGCAGAGACATTCACTAAGTAATCTAAAAGAATATGTTTACTAAATAGGCTGCATATATAACGTTATACATGGAGTTTATATGTTCGCCAATCAAGCACAAAATTGAACAATTGCTAAATAAACTTAACGAAATTGTTTTCAATAATTTGTTCACTAAATAGACTGAGAAACGATTTTCATTAAAGCTTTGATGCAGAGTCACAACAAGATTTCAGAATGAAACCAGTCTGTCCATTTATCTACACAGGGTCTGGAACAGTATTAGGTGTAAGCACCACAGGTTCCTGGGTACAAACCCTGAGCTAGGGACATGTTCTTCATGATAACTGAAAAACATTATGTATAAGACTATTTGTCCTCTATCACTAATTTAAATGTTAGCAGTTACTTGCAGAGATTAGGTTTAGTACTGATACAGAATCCAGGCACACAGAAAACATTCCTTTCAGAAGGATGCCAGTCTGCCCACTTATCTACAAAGGGTCTGGGACAGTATTTAGGTGTACTGGTACAGAATCCAGGCACACAGAAAACACTCCTTTCAGAATGAAGGCAGATGTACGAAAGAGAATTAAAAAGTTGCTAATGAAATCATGGGACTTCATGAACCCTAGTAACTGGACAACAAAATGACACATTAACTTGACCATTCATACAATTTCAGTATCTAAAGCCAAGATAAGTTCGGTGAAACAAAAGCCATGGTGAGAGATGGCTTCAAGCTATTCTGAGAAGATAAAGACATGGTTTTTAATACCATAGAGTTCCTGACAACCTGCAATTATCCTGACAATACATGAGAACAAGGCATTTGATGTATTACTGTAGTACCGTAAAATCAAGACAAGAGCAGGCAGACTATTTGGTATCCATAAATATTTCAGAAACAATCATGCTACTTTGTATCATCCAAAAATCTTTGTACTTGCTTCAATTCATCATTAAATCCAACTTAAAATATACTGTAAAACCTAAACTGGCAACCACGTCAATATTACAACCATCTTATCATAACAAACCACTTCAAGTTGGCTTCCAGTAACTCTCAGATCATTCAACTCAAAAATGAGACTACCTCAATATTACAACCAAAGGTGGTCTAATTATCAAGGTTTTACTGTGCAAGAAAATTATGCTGCTAAGTAGTGGACATAATAAAGTTAAGTAGAAATGACATATACTGAAAATAAATAAGACTTGAAACTGGAGCTGCCTGACTTTAGGGTGTATAAAACTTGAGAACAGTTTGTGTGGTGAAATCTCATTTTCTGACAACATTTCATGATAAGCTACACTCCATTATTTGAAGTGGCAATAAAAAATTTCAGATTAACACAAAATACTATTTGATCCCGAGTCCATCATTTCTTACCATAATTAATTCGAGAACATACAAACAAAATATGAGATCTGAGATCGGAGCCCAATCTTACATTTAATACTTACATCCTAAAGAGATAGAAACAAACAAATCAAAGAAAGACAAACTATTGAAAGATTTTATAAAATAAAACAGCAACAAAAATATTTAGCAAATAGTGTTGAAAAACTAATCAGCTATAAAGTATCTACAGAGATAAAAATTGTACCTAATATGTCAAGTCATTCATGATTCAAATCAAGAAAATAAACTTAAGGACCAATTTCTGAATGCTGTCTTGTCATTGGTCAATTTTCAGATTTAATTCAGATACAACCATTCAGAAAAGCCCGAAATCAAAAAATAACTAACCTATGTGTTTGGACACGTTTATGACAAATAGGTCAACTAATGAATCACAAGAATACTTATATACAGAAACCTTGTGGGTGGGGTAATGAACTACTTGAAAAAAAATCAACTGATATATTTAATGTTTTACAGTACCGGCAAAAATATCATCAAACATTATTACATGCAGACTTCTCCCTGAGTAACTGCATAATTTATTACTCTCTTTGCAGTCAGTCAATCTACAATAGGGATTGAAAAAATGTGCTGAGTCTCACAGCAATACAGCAATATACAAGCCATGTCTGTCAATCTTCATGTATTATATATCAAGTTATACATGAAGTAAGGGGCCATCAGAATCTTGGTAGCCATCTAAAAAGGAATGAAATAGCAGAGCAGAGCAGAGCAGAGCAGAGCAGAACGAACAGATCAAAGCAGAGCAGAGCAGAACGAACAGATCAGAGCAGAGCAGAACAGAGAAGAGCAGAGCAGAGCAGAACAGAACGAACAGATCAGAACAGATCAGAACAGAACAGATCAGAGCAGAGCAGAGCAGATCAGAACAGATCAGAACAGAGCAGAGCAGATCAGAACAGAGCAGAACAGAGCAGATCAGAACAGATCAGAACAGATCAGAGCAGATCAGAACAGAGCAGAGCAGAACAGAGCAGAGCAGAACAGATCAGAGCAGAGCAGAACAGAGCAGAGCAGAACAGATCAGAACAGAGCAGAACAGAACAGAGCAGAGCAGATCAGAACAGATCAGAACAGATCAGAACAGAACAGAACAGAGCAGAACAGAACAGAGCAGATCAGAGCAGAGCAGAACAGAACAGAGCAGAGTAGATCAGAGCAGAACAGAACAGAAAAGAACAGAGCAGATCATAGCAGAGCAGAACAGAGCAGAGCAGAGCAGAACGGAGCTCTAGTTTCCTAGAGTTCATTTATAAGCATGCAGTCACATGACCTGATTAATTCCAGTCAGTAACAAATCATTTTTATCCTGTTTCTGTTCTTTAGCACACATTTTTAGAAATGATGAACCTACCAAACCTCTGGATTAAGGCCAACTGTACATACAGGACAATTATCTTCCTATGGCTGTATAATACAAGGTATGTGTAATACAATACGTACAGCACTGGTACGCAGATACAAGTATAAGGTCTGCTGAATTGTTGTAAGATAAACTAACTTCACCGACCATTGACCAATGAACATTGTAGAACTTTAGAACTCTATAATAAATACATTCTGATTTCTTAATAGTTTGCATCATACAACAATATCTAAAACGCATTTAACAACTGCTAGTAAAGTATATAATTCATCATCATTAATTAGATCTAATTTTATGGGTTTGATGCTTTTCTCTTATCTTCATTTTGTCCCCAAAAATTTAAACATGTTAGATAGTATCACTGACTTCCCATACAAACACAATCCTTACCAATACAATACCTGCTTGTAGTGCTCCAAAATTGTACGTTGTACCGCAATAAATAGTTTGACCAGCCCTAACGTATTCTCTCCACATATAGACAGTATCAACAAATTCGAAGAGTCTTGGGGTATCATTCAGTTGATATTTAATGTAATTAGATATATATAAACAGTACAACATAAATCTTAATTCTGTCACCAGTAAGGTAAAATTTGATCAGTGCCATTGAAAGTTCAGAACGCACTGTCAATTCTCAGAAAATGATCACAATTGTTTTGTCTGCACAGTAAAAAACATTTCACCGCGGTGATGTTTAATGCACTCTTCCCATAAATATTCATAATACCCCCTTATGTCATAACCCGTTACCATAGCGACTGAAACGCAAAACCAGGTTCCCTGGATAATTTGTGACAAAACTGCAGTTGCACTTGTCTACTTCATGTTGGAAATAATCTTCAATCTAATGATGTTCACGGCTCTCTTGAGGAATCAAATAACAAAACATCTGTCCTTCATTACTTTGTACAAACTTTTTAAAGCGACAGAAACTAAAGTTGAATTGAGGTCTTCAAGCTACAACGCGCTTCATCAACATGACTCAGCAGTATTAAGCTTGTGGTTGAACAATAAAGACCAAGGGCTCATACCTCACTTAACATGTAATCATGTGCAGACAGTATGCAGGTCAGGCCCAATGTGCCAATTATTTCTCCTTTCAAGTAATCCCTCAAACTCACTTTTTTTCTCAAACTCAGGGTTTTTAAAAACCACATTTTACCCTAAAACTCATGCTTTTCACCTAAATTTATTATCATCTCAGGGTTGCAGATATGAACCAGAAGCAAGAAGAATCAACTGGCTATTTGAGCATTCTCACTGGCTACTTTTTCCCCACAAGGGACGTTGACCCTTTGGGGGAACCCTCAGACCCCCCTTTCTACTTTTTGTAGCTTACAACTTACCTAAAATCATTTCTGCACCCCTGTCATGTACAGAAGTATTACATATTAATCATCAGTTGACAAATTTTGCAGAACCTAGACTGGCATTGTGTTCATAAAAAATATTTTAAGTCAAAGAAGTCACTCTATGTGAAAAATGATTAAGTCAAACAGTTAACATGGTACAAACTCACATCATCAAACCAAGCATTCCGGTGAAACAAGGACTTAAGTTCTCCAAAATGAGAAGACAGCTGTTAATTACATTTAAGACACAAATACAAACAGACAATTATTATACTCCTCCAAAAGTTCACACACAGATAAAAAAAATTCTTACCAATAATCCATTTCTTTTAAACACAAAAGGGCTGATTAAATTCTATACCATCTTGTCGTCTTCAATCAGCCATGTATAAATGTGTTGGAAGTGTTTAAGTATTATACATAATCAAAGATTAGGGGTATTTTTATGATAACCCCCCCACTGTTCCCTTTTAATGTTATTCAGAAATGTCTGGTCACTGCTAATACATCTTAGATATCAGTTACAGTATTCTAAATGTAATGTTATGTTCTATGGGTGTCAAACAATAAGAATTAATTTCAAATAATACAAACAAGGCCCCAGTTTCACGAAAAAACTTAAGTTTGAGCACACTATTTTGAAAGTATTTTATGACTATATATGTATTACTTGTACCTTATTGTCTTTGAAAAGCAGTGTATTTCTTGCAAAATTATAACTCTAAGTCAAAAATTTGTGTTGAAAACATAGAATTATCTAAATTAATTTTTTACTTCAGCATGTTATAACAGACTCAAGTTTTTGCTCAAGTGTTTTTGTTCTTTTTAGATACTATTTTCCATGAAAATCAACGTTATGTTTGTTCATCTTTTAAACTGGCACCAGTAGTACTCACCAAGATCCAATAGTAAACATATAATATATTTTAACATCCGCTATTTGAATTTGAAAATAATGTGCTCAAACTTAAATTTTTTTGTGAAACTGGGTCCAGAAATCATTCAATCCCTGATCCATAACCACACATACCAAATATTTCCTAATTAATGCCCCTTTATATTATATGCTCTGCCCATTTTTGGAAAATACATGACATACCATAAATGCCTCAATAATCTTTCAATTAATTTCCAATGAGTTAAAGAATCATTCAAACACTAACTAGACAAAATTAAAAAAGAATTCTATAAAAGTAGCAGTGAGCCACGGCCGTGGTCCAGTGATTAGTGCACTGGACTTGTAAAGCAGAGATCCAGGTTCGAATCCCGGTCACGGCAGGTCATACCATCCCATGAAAATTTGACAATAATATCGATTTTCCTCCACATGTGGAGAAGTTGCCAGCTCCTTGTGGAAGGTTAAGTTAGTACTGGTTAGTATACAGTCCCAGGAAAGCTGGTCAGGTGAACTGAAAAATTGTTGAAAAACGGCGTTAAACCCTCGTGACAATAAGTCACATAAAAACAAAACAAAATAAAAGTAGCAGTAAATGGTGCATTCAGCAGGGGATATCTGGTATGAAGTACAAGCTCTACTTCACAGAGAGTCCAGTTAGACTGGACTACAGAATTTTAACAAAACAAATCTGGTACCAGTCTATACTTCAAACTCCAGCCAGCTGGAATATGCCATAACAAATTACAAGTTTGTTCTGTGGAGATTGACTGTAAGTCCACCAAAATGAAATCTTTCTTAGCCTGAGATCAGAATACAAAGTTTTATCTTTAGGGAATTCATTTACAATACCTGACAATATCCAGTCAAATGTCGAGATAAATTAGTAGCACAGTTCAAATGTTTTGATCTGCACTATAACCATTGTTACAACAATTTTATTCTGAACTGTCAGAATAATAAATACTGAAGTTAATAGCCAGCCAACTTTTCAGTTTTAATAAAATGTCTACTTCAAAGAATTGGTCTATTCCATGACCACTGACAATTTACTTAAGTAAATTATAACATACAAATTTATCAGAATATCACTTTATTCCACACTAACCAAAATATCAGTCTATTACAAACATACAAATATATCAGATAGTGTATTTTAACTGACCAAAGTGGAATGAATGCTCCAAATTTCATGAAAGAAATTCTTCAGAAAACTTCTCCAACAGCTAATCAATCAGAAATCTCAGTTGTACAACATTTAGCCTCATGTGTTCTAAGATAAATCCACCTCTAAAATACCATAAAATTCTTTCTCAGTTAATTTACAGCTACAGTCAAATCTGAGTCAGTAGTTACCTCTGAATACAGACAGCCAGCTAAAGGAAGTCCAATCTGCAGCCCAATCTATTGATACAACAAACCAAACTAACTAACTCCTTTTTCTCACTAGAGTTTTTTAATGTGGCACCAACAGTGAGGGTCATTTGGTGACTTTCCAGCTATAACAGCGGATGAAGACCCCAGGCATACGCCGGACTGGACCACTGACTTTCCATAAGCTAGCTGGACTGCTTCCTCGCATGTAAAATTTGGTCCTGAGTGGGATTCAAACTCACAATGGAGAGGGGCTCGTGATTACAAGTCAGAGACCATAACCACTTGACCGTGGATATCCCATAACTAACTCCTTAATGAAGACAAATTGTAAGTAAATATGCTCCTCTTTTTAGTGACTTTGTTCATAGCTTTTGACTATACATGCACATGATAATCAGGCATTATTTTGACAACTGTATTTCAGTTCCAACAGAATTGATAAAAGTTGATCACCTTTAATTCAACGAGTAGCGTTACAAGAGCAATTTATTTTATTCGACACACATGAAATGGTACTAGCCACACCAGAAATCTGAAGCATTTTTTTTTAATGCATAAACTTCCAATCTTCAACAGCCTAAACATAGTAAATTGCTCTGAATTATAATGGCTGTCATAAGAAAGTAACCAGTAAGTAATGTTGGTGTAAAATAGAAAAAGTGCAAGTAATCGAGATGAATTGAATTCTGGAAATAGCTGAAACATTTCACGATATGGTATATTGATATCCATTACCGACCAGAAAATTGCCGTACACCATTAAAATTTCAAGGTCAGCAAATAGGTCAAAATAGAAGAATTTTTATGATGGTTACTTTCTTATGACAGCCAGTATATAATACTAGCAATATCAGTTTACAAGAACTAATACCAACCACATAAAACATCTTCATACCTCATATTTAGCATTACTTCTTAAGTATATAATCTATGAATAGTAATCAGAGTTATGGAGAAGCTTGGTAAAAATGTATAAATACTAGCAGTTAATGTACCTCCAGTGGGGAGAGTAACAATATTTGTAATGTTCTATAAGAATAAAGAAACCTATATCAAGTATATTTCGTTCCAGTATGAACATAATTATCCATAATGTTTATTGTTCTAAGAGCAAGATCAAAATAAACGCAGTCATATTAACATTCATGCTACTAAATTAACCGTCAACTATAGTTTACCTAATCAGCAAACAAAATGTTAACCTAAGGGTCACAGGTTTGCCACCCTGTTGACACTCACATTTCTACAAGACAATTTGCCTAGCACATTAGATCCAATGCATGAAGTGTTCCATTTTATGAGTGGCACATATGTGATGATAGGGATGGTAGCTTACAGTATCAAGCAGAGATTGTTTGTACTGGAAGGCCTTAACCAAGGAACGCCTTTGAGGTCAACTTTCTGTCATACAGAGTTGAAACACTGTTGATTAATACCATTAAAACTAATTCAACAAAGCAATTTGTCACCATTTGAACTCACAGACTCACTGAAACAGTAAATCACAATACACTGTTATGGCTTCCATACCAAACCAAAGCTGACCAAACCTATTTAATACAAAAACCAAACATGTTGACCCCAATCGTTTTTTCCAATGGCTTCTCTAGCATTCATAGATGTTAGCTGGTATCAGAGCAATGATGATATTACATAAAAAAATATACAAAAAATCCGTATTTAAGCTGGCAAGCAGTTCACCTAACCAGTTTTCCCGGAGTCTATATCAGTACAAACCTTGTACCCCGCAAGTTACTGCCAGCTTCTCCGCATGAATGATCAGCAATGAAGCACAAATGGCCTTTGGCACAATTTTCAATCAAACTGTCATTGAGAACATTTTCTGTGCCCAGGATTCGCACTCACAAACTCAAGATCCATATATAAAACTTATCACAAGTAAGGCAATCAGGGAAATAAATACCAATTATTTGTAGTCACATGATTCTACTGTATTTATACAAAATATAAGTCCAGTTGTACTGAACAATAAAAGGAATGATAAAATAGTATTTTAAGAACAGGGTACACTACTAATGCACCATTTGAACACATTTTTATTCCAACTAGGTAATATCAGGTAAGTTTAATCATTCTGCATTATACAGAGAAAAAGAAGTTTTTACTCAAAATCCATTTTAACTATAATAACATGAACAGTAGATCTAAAAGCAATAATAACAATAATAATGTATGGTCATTTAAAGCGAAAAATTATAATGACAAAAAACAAATCTGGAAATAATTATGATATATAAATGATATTCATAATTATTACATCTTAAAACAACAATGATAAAAATAGTTCATGTCTTATAATAATAAAACAATAATAATAGATAAATAATCATAATAATACAGCTAAAAAGAACGATACAGAAATTTCATGTATGAATTCACACCAGTCTATCAATACTAGGGAAAATGAAAGCAACAAAAACTTTGTCAATATCAATGCGTTATAACAATGATAAAAAAACCTTGTCAACTTACAACTGAGATAATAATTGCAATAATATCCAATTTTGAGTCCGCAGAGCACTCCTGTCTTGTACATATACACCAGCAGGTTGATTTAATAAAAATGCAGTTTTTCCACAGAGAACATAAGCTTCAGTACTTGAGGCTGCTAAGTATGTGACAGAATCAAGTAGGTACACAGTACCACTGCAATCCAATATTGGAAAGTTACAGTATTTTTCTTTGTAACTCCATAAATCTGCCTATGTACAAAGTGAGAGCAGATTTTGCTGATAAGTCTAGATTTCAATTAATTCAAGAACTGAATCTAATGAATAATTCAAATATTAAACTCCACAATTACTGAAAGTCCAATTAGTCGGATGATTTATATTCTTCGCTTCGGAGAATTTGAGATTTTTTCCTAATACAATATTAATATACAAAAAGCGTTTAAGAATATGCAGATTAAAAGTAACGCGCGGGATGCAAAATTTTAAGAAAAAACACAGCAAATTTTCAAAGTAAACAACCTTTTCCTGTCAGTTTTAACAACAATGCAGAGAGCTGAACGATCATTTCCTTTCTTTTTACGAGTTAAACAGAAAAATAAATCTTGCAAAAAAATACAAAGGGACAATAAGTTTAAACGTGCAATTACACTTCATACAGATACAAAGCTATCACAAAAACTCATCCAAGTTGAACAAAGTTATCACTGAAACCAATGATCTGTGTAAGGAGTCACTAAATGGACTCTAAGCCAAGTTGTTTACAAAATCACCTAGCTTTCAAAAATCTTTTGAAGTAACTGTAAAGATTTGTAATATATAAGCCAGACCCCTAGAAAACCAAATTTATTAATAATGTTCCATTATATTCCAGCTTAACAATTGAAGAATTCCTTCCACAAAAACAATGCAAGGTATCGAATGACCTTTGTCTCCTAAAGGACAATGTCTATTTTGATTGTATCAGCATTAAACAACAGTCTCATTGTTTGAACCTGGACACACCATGTTATCAATAGTTGTCACTAATAATTAATACATTGACAGTAATTACCAGTTTAATTACATTCACTGATATCAGGGTATGCCAAGCACATGAATTGTATATGAAAACGAAGTGTTCAGAGAATATGAAATTTAAACCAAGGTATTAAGATTATACATGAATAGCATTACTCAGTATTCAGAAAAACAGCACATAAACCAATGTATTCAGAGTATATACAGCATTATTCAGTACTCAGAGAAAAAGAATATAAACTAAGGTATTCAGAGTATATATAGCATTATTCAGTACTCAGAGAAACGCAATATAAACTAAGGTATTCAGAGTATATATAGCATTATTCAGTACTCAGAGAAAAGGAATATAAACCAAGGTATTCAGAGTATATATAGCATTATTCAGTACTCAGAGAAACGGAATATAAACCAAGGTATTCAGAGTATATATAGTATTATTCAGTACTCAGAGAAACAGAACATTAATTAAGGTATTCAGAGCATATACAGCATTATTCAGTATTCAGAGAAAAGGATAAAAAATGAAGGTACTGATAGTGTAGAAAGCAAATTCAGTATTCAGAGGCAAGGATCATAAAGGAAGGTACTCAAAGAATAAATAAAATTATTCAGTATTCAGAAGAAATGATCTATGTAACAAAGGTATTCCAGGGTTTTCCCAAAGATTTTTCACCCAAGGGTCCCTGGGACTCCCATCTCCAACATTTTAGGGTTACCTTGGGATTTTTGGGGATCCAACACAGAAAATGCCAAAAGCAAATTCCAAGTAGGAAGGGGTTGCGAGGATTCAGTGGTCACTCTCAATGCGAGTCCTTCGGCTGAATATCGCATCAGAGATGTAAAAAGCCTGCATCACTTGTATTCAGTATTCAAGGAAAGGGAATCATAAACCAAGGTATTCAGATTAGATGCTCCTTTAATTAGAAGTCTAATTTACCATAGAACATGAGTATAAAAAATCTTATTTACAGAAATCTTATCAATGTGATCGACACATGGGTCTCTAAAAAAAGCTTCATTAATCTCGGCTATTTTAAAGCTCTCATGAGAAAATACTTCAGTATTTGTCATGACTAAAAGTCATGATTGGGAGAATTTTCTGGTTCGACTGAATCCAATGATTAATTCATCAATAATTGAAAATCACTACATTTTCCCCATTTAAGCCCCTGATAATCTTTTCAGCATTGAACTGATCAGGCAAAATGCAAAGGCGAAAAGACCCTGGAATAATATCTCAATTATATTAGTTTAATTAACTCTGATTTAACAAGCTCAATTCTCAATGAAAATGCTAAAAGCATGTATTTGAACCATCCTGGAGCCAACTTCCTGGTATAACTGATGCCTTATGGGTTAAATGGTACATAACACGTAGGCAATGCCAGATACAAATCATCTTTAAAAAACTTTATCCACAAAAATTAACATCAAACATGATCAAATGTTTTTTACTTTTCAAGTTACAGATATTTCTTACTTATCTGGAGACCAAAATATGTGTTATAATAAACAAATACAACATCTAAATCGTGGAAGTTTACTTGAAGATGTAATTACCATCGAATAAAATAAATTTCAAGTTTTCGAGAACTAAATCACCTGTCTGGAGTAGAAATACCTATAACACATCCACCCAATTACATATTTGGAAAATAATTTTAAAAATTTTACTAGACAGCAACATAAGAAAGATAGTTTCTGTCAAGGAACAAATCATTTGTCTGCATATATTCCATCTTCTTGACAGATGGAAAATGAGTACCATTCTATAATTAATATTCATTAACCAGTCTATGTCACAAAGCACAGACTGGGAACCATAGAATCTTGTTTCAATGCACAGGTTATGAACAGTACACTTTGATTATATACGTTGTTTCAATATAACACAATATTCTACCACAATTTGTGTCCGGGGGGGGGGGGGACAATAAATCATATATGCCAGAGGCTTGGCAATAGAAAAGAACTTGGTGACCTAGTTTTGTTCATTTTTCCAATTAACTGGAGGCAATAAAAACTGCCGGTAATAAGAAATTGACAGAAAATATTCTACTTTCCAAGCAAAATTACAAAAAAAATGTTTTTTATCAATCAACTATTTGATCCATTCACCATAAAAATCACATTATTAAAATCACTTTGGAAAAAGTTGGCAAACTCCAATTTATGATTTAAAACAAGACTAGATTGCTCATTTCACAAACTAAAAGCAATTTAAGAGGTTTTAATAAACTTCTGAGATGATTAACATTCTGTTTATTGAGATAGATAAATCAAATTATAACTGAGCAATGGTAGCCATGTGAACCAAGGTCACAATGTGAACAATGACCACCATATGAACAAAGGTCACCAAACGAACAATGACCACCATATGAACCAAGGTCACCATGTGAACAATGACCACCATGTGAACAAAGGTCACCAAACGAACAATGACCTCCACATGAACCATGGTTACCATATGAACAATGACTATCACATGAACCATGGTTACCATATGAACAATGACCTCCACATGAACCATGGTTACCATATGAACAATGATGACCACGTGGACAAAGATCACCATATGAACAATTTCCACCACGTGAACCATGGTTACCGTATGGACAATGATGACCATCACATGGAGAAAGGTCACCGCATGAACAATGACCACCATGTGAACAAAGGTCACCATGTGAACTATTGCCACTATGTGAACCACAGCCATCATGTGAGCAATAGGAATGACCCTCAATTGGATCAATAGTTTATCAGCTTTCATATTCAATTACACAAAACAATCAGGTTATTTCTTTGGAATCCCTCCCAACACAGCAGTAAGATATCTGCAGATGAAGGCTGTCACAAGTCATTAATAAGTTCAAAAAGTTACTAAAGGGAGTTAATTAAATTTCCTAGATTATCATCAATATTTACTTACATTTGCCTCCTACAGAGGAAAAACTTCTCAAGAAGCAGAGCAAACAATCATCTGGTATCACAGCATCTCATATATCTTCATTGCTTGCTCTAATTACCATCAACTCTCACAAAGGTATAGTATGTTCCGTATTGAAGTACTATGGAACACTAAAACTCTCACAGAGTGAGTATTGATTCTAAAATATACACAAATACATGTATTCTTAATAAAGTCAAACCTGAGAATAAATACCACAAACAGGAGAATTAAGACTGGTATTTATTAGAGGTGGTTTTTAAAATGCTTGTATCGGGAAATATGACTGGATTTTACGGCCAGGTGGTCTCTGTTCATAGGTGTTCTTTAACACTTGTCTCAGTGTAGTTAGATACTAAACCAAGGCTATCAAGTTATTGCATGATGATAGTCCAAGTTACACATTGTCAGTATCACAATGCTGCTTATCAGTAAACCATTTAAATAGTCAATTGTGTTTGCAGGGAGCGTCCATTTTTTTTTATTTTTTCTGCATAAATGTGACGTGTTCAGAAAAACACAGACAACATGCTGGAAATATATTTCCTTTACTATTATAAATGTGCATATTTATCAACTGTGTGAGAGTAAAGGTTATCTTCTGTGGGATCTGGGACCAGCTTAAACTGACCATTACTGAGTGTTAATGATATATGACCTCTAGGGATCTTAGGGGTCATGATAACTGACATGTATAACTGGCAGACTACATTTGTATCAATATCCAAGATATGAACCCTGCTTTCAATAAACATGGCTGACCCTAACATAGTGAGTTTATCAATATCTCATTTCTTCGTTGATTGACAGTTCCCAGAACTATTTCAATTATCACTGTGGCCCCTAGAAGCACTCACCATTTTTCCAAGCCAGGTTAAGTTCAACACATTTATAGCACAGGTGGTATAAGAGGGGGCAGAGCAAGTATTTGCCTCTTTGAAAAGCTCCATACCAGTCATATAATAGTAGAAAAAATATATACAGTGATTGGATTGTTGATTAAGAAACAAAAAAGTATGATTAACATCATCATGGGGTCACCCAGAGAAGCCTCATACTGAAGACAATTTTAAGTTCCAGTAATTATCTACCCTTATGTCCCCAACATAAAATCCTTCATACACCCCTGAATACCTTGTATTAAACAATATAACGAACTTTTAGCTCCCTAGACACAGCTCATATCAGAAAATAGGCAAATTTCTCTTCTATGTTGCTTTTATTTCTAGCCTGGTTGGAGATAAATGTACAGGTACCATTTTGCCAGTCATCTGTTCTGAAATATTTGAAAAATCAAACACAGTACAAAAATTTATTAACATATTGTCTATCAAAACAAAACAGAAAAGTAATAGAAGATTTTGATACATCAGCATGTACTCCGACTTACTGACCAGTGGGCAACTTGTGTCACAATGCCCGAAGGTGGTCAGTCGGATATCACAATCTCCTAGTAAATATTTACACTAATTCAGATAAACAGTATACGGCCTTAATTTAATATAAACTAATTTACTTACTGTGTACTGTACTATTCAAACAGACATTAGTAGTCTGTGACTGATTTCTATCATCGAAATAAGCACCATATATACTTTATCTGTTTGTTAAGCAATTATATAATGTTTATGCAAAGAACATTTGTATTTAAGCTGTGTATGGTCAGTTGTCTAGGTAAGTGCTACTGGGTCACCACCCAGAATAAATCCATTCCTCCTCTAGCAAATAATAAATTTCCGCATTTTTTCATTGTTTGTATTTTGTTTTACATTGAAAATTGACATATTTCAGTAATATACAAGTACTTGCGCTCCTATGTTACCTACCAGAACCTACCTGTTCCCCCAGCCCCCTCCCTTGCAAACAGCCATGACCGAATGACTACTTTCTGTGGATAATGTAAGAAGAAGAATCTGAGGTACGTAGACAGAGACTTTGGATGCAATATCATCAGTCAAATTGTCACAGTTCAACGTGTGTCACCCAGGTCGTGAACCCATGTCCCCTAAACAATCATGTGATCAGCCAACAGAGCTTACAATGTGCAATTGTCCATAATAATGAGTACTTATAATGTTTATGGATGTACAAAAATAGGGAAGGCAGGTCCTAAAACTGTTTTTTTTTTCAAATTGTTTTTTTTTTCTAAACATACCTTTCATATCTCGGAGATTCAAGTAATTCATCCTTAAACATGTAAGTACCAAATATGTAAGTAATTTGGACTTTAGGGTCAGCGACGCAAATTAGGGTCAGTTGAGTAATCGGAAGCACAACTAATTTTTTCTCTGGTTTTAACAGCCACAATTTGCACTGTGGACCAAGCATAAAAGACAGGCTGTACCATAATTGTACTTGAAGACAAATTTCAGATCTAAACATTTTTGTCAGGGTCAGCATTACTTCAGTTAAATCCAGGCTTGAAAATTAATTTGAGAAATTTTCTAGTCTGAACAAATAAAGACTGGTTAAAATCAATACTATTCAGTGTTTTACAACTGAAGTTGACAACTCACCAAAATTAACAGCTGTAATCAGAATTAAGAAAAACAAATTAATTGAATTTAAAAAAAAACAGCAATTCTGAGAAAATTTCCACTAACTAGATGATTCAGCATTTAAGGAGGCCATTAAAATCGAGTATAATAAGAAAAAGTTATCAGAAATTTTCATGAAGTTTCCGTAACTTTAAGTTATTCAGTGTAGCTCACTGGCTTCTAAAAATGTACAGTTAAAATCAGTGTTAGTGAAGTGAAAAAATAATCACCAGAACAATGTAAGTCAACTTGTTACTAAAGGTAATGAAATAAAATTCTGGGCAGGTAAAAGGGAACAATAATAAACTTGATAAAGGATCGTCAAAGGATACTACAATGGAATATTAGCGATGACCAGAGGATGTTACAGACCAAATTTGGTGTGAAGATCCAACCACTGATTCATGAATGAAGTTATTGCAAAGTATTTCTATTTTTAGCTCTGGTGGCTCCTAAAAATGGCCGACCAAATTTATTTGAGCAAACTTGACAGAGGACTATCTAATGTTGCTACAAATCAAGTTTAGTGATGTTCCAGCGATTGGTTCATCAGAAGAAGATGTTTACAGGTATTTCTATCTTCAGCTCTTGTGGCCCCTTAAAAGGGTCAACCAGTGATAATGCATCCACTGATTCATGATTTCTCAACAGTATTTCAGTCCTGTATGGTGGGCTGTTTATCAAAACCACTAATTCTGGTTTAGCTAGCATTTAAACACCATCAAAACCAACAAGTAACTTCCAACTTTACCATATTTTTCTTTTTAAATTTTTCAGGTTAACCTTACTAGCTTTCCTGGATTCAAAAACCGACACCAACTTTGTCCTCTGCAAATAACAATCAAGTTCTACACATAGCTGATCAGTGTTTGAAAACAAAGACCTCCAACTATCAAATTGTCAGAGAAAACAATGAGCTGCACACAGGGGCTTCGAACTTATGAACCCGTAGTCTATGGTCCTGATGCTCCACTTATAGAGCTATATGGGCAGGCCTTAATATGATGAACATTACTCGCAGATGATCACATTACTCGCAGAGGTTTCGAACACATGATTGCTGTATGTATGGAACACGAGTGTTATTAAACCCACTGCCTGCAACAGAATCATCACAGAGAACATATGCAACACTCAGAGTTCAAACTCATTAACTGAGGTTTGTAGACATGCTCTACTAATTGAGTTAAGTGGATAGGTGTACTGTATGTTTGAATTGATGGTGGGGGATAAATGACTATCTTCTGACCTTTGTATCACCATGGTAACAAACCAGCAGCCCTCAATAGAGAAAATGCACCATAATAAAGACAAATCAATCAATTCATATTTCTTCATTAAATCAATTCTCATACAAATATTCATGTCTCAGACATAGCTTTAGTATTTAAACAACGCAGAGAGCTTCAAAAAACTGACAGTGGTAACAAAATTGGGGTTATACAGACAAAAAGTCAATACACAGATACAGAATTCTCCATGGCGGTCTCCCCAGCATATTTCTAACATGCCAGCCATGTGAGCACATGCCAGTGAAATTTGACAAAGTCCAGACAACATTAATATCTACACACATAAAGTCCAAACATAAAAAACATAAAAGTTGTTCATTAATAATTAAACTAAAATGCATCATTTGTTCTATTTACGCATTTGATCATTAATTCTCTTGGTATCAGCTTAAAGCAGTCTTTGTTGCACAAATTTTAGGTTAAATTCACTGTATTGCCGACCAGTCTGTTCTATTCATCTTAAGAATTTATTAGTCCTTTTCAATCACCATTGGTGTTGGACTTGTGACTAACCTTGAAGATAGCATTTGAAGGTTCCCCAAAGGAATCTAAGTCATTCACTCAAATATGAAAGCATTCTTATGAGTATTGAGCACATACCATTGTATGATTTTTATGCAGAAGTGGTCAAAATGAGACAATGTGGACTTGGGAGTGTATTCAGTCATGCTAAATCATTAAATGCTTTAATAGTTTCATTCCAGGTGCATTATTTCAATGATTTGTACATCTGTTAAATTATAAAGTGGAAGTATGGATATCACCAGAAGGAAGCGATGAAAAATATAATAACAATAGTTTAAAACCAAACATTCCCCAATAAACGCCCCATTTTGACTTTTTTCAATTTGTTGAGTTATTTAGGGATTCTTTTCGAAAAAAAATGTAGATAATATTTAAAGGACTATTTGAGCACTGATGATGGGAAGTAGTTCATTCTGGTAAAAAATGGTACAGGTATTAATTAGGGGAAGGGTGGTTATTAGAGATAATTTGGTAGGTGTAGTACAAGTGGTACTCAACAAAAGTGGTACTTTAACTTCGGCAGATAAACATGTGTCAACAATTGTTGTACCAATTTCATGCAGGCACAGCTTTATAAGTTTAAAATCAAATCACACAAAACACTCATGGATTAATTTCATGTCAATAATAACCCCACTCTTTAACAAGAGGACAATGATGGCCCTTTTCGCTCACCTGAGTAAAGACTGCAACATCCATGGTTTTCCTGTGATTTGACCTGGTGACCTACTTTTTAACCTGAATTGACCTATGCTCAAACCTGTTCACAATATCATTAATACAAACATTCTGACAAAGTTTGGGGATGATCCAATCAAAACTGTGATTTCTAGAGGGTTAAGTGAGTTTTCAAAAGAATTGACCTATTGATCTAGTTTGTGACCCCAGATGATCCATCTTCGAACCTGTCAAAAACATTGTTAAAACAACCATTTAGACACAATTTAACAAAGATCAAATCAAAACTAAGACCTCTAGAGCGCTAACAAAGTTTTCCAGTGATTTGACCCTAGTTTTTTATCCCAGATGACCCATGTTCGAACTTGCCCTAGATATCTTTGAGACGAACATTCTAACCAGGTCTGATGAAGATTCACTCAAAAGTGTGACCACTCAAGCGTTAACAACCCCCAGGTGTGGACAATGGAGTAGACTGACTGATCACTATAGCTCACTGAGCACTACATGCTCAGGCGAGCTAAAAAGGAATCCTAACAAGATTGACATTAAAAATCATCAAAAATAACGAGTCTGAGAGTCGCTTTGTGGTAAAAGTATCATTCATAGATATTGAGTTGATATTTTGGTATCTTATTAATATTAATTAAACTTAATTATGCATGTACATGAAGTAAGTTTCCCCTGCTTAACTAATTTTTTAGATTTTTTCAAACATATCTAAGACCCACCTATGGAATCCTATTTCGTCCACATTAAATTTTGCTAGTACTATGCAATAATTTTCGTTTTAAAGGTGATAATCATCACCTAATGGGATAGGGTATAAGTGTCCCTGAATTCGCCCATCAGGCGATAGATATCGCCTTTGAAACAATAATTATCACCTGGAACCAGCGAAATTTAATGAGGATAAAATAGGATTCCATGCCCACCAGTCTATGTAATTAAGCATGGCATTTAAATCCATGATACACCTCAGTTTTATGCTTTTATGGAGGTAACTATCAAATGAAGAAATCCAAATATTCTGAAAAATCAGTTATTTGAAGTCAATGCAATAAAACATGACTGAGACTCACTTCTGGTCTTTGAATTAATATCGTTTAGCCACCTCCACCACAAATTCTGAAGAACTCATTTCCAGATTAACTGTATCTTCCCTAATAAACGCCCCCCAGGGGCATTACATTCCTTGTTTGTGTCATTCCTTGGATTAAAAAAAAAATTTCTACTAATTTCTATTGCTCATCTCGGATTAAAATAGACTGTCATGGTAAGTCACTTTTGTTTTCTCTTGTCCAAAAGAGGGGGGGCGTTTATTAGGGGAGGGGCGTTTTTAAGGGAGTATACTGTATGCTAAATTTTGCAAGAATAGAGGATCATAAATGTAAACAAATGAGATCCATTGAGTAAAACAGTTTCTGTTTGTAACAAAATTTGCAAATGTTTGTTTGCACGGTCAATAACCAGGGAAATCTTAACACTAACATGAAGCCATTCACTTTAATGGTTACAATGCTTTTCGTGTTCAATATCAGTAAATTCACAAACACTACATTTCTGAAGACAGAAGTTCAAAGTATTTTAAGTGCATCTATCTTCCTTGAAATGCTGGAGAAGTCCTAAATGTGTCACAACAGTACATTAACAGCCATCATCTGACATGCAGTTCCATCCTGATACATTATTCATAAATTATTCTAAAATAGGATTGCTTTTAGCATTTGATAACAGACATTAAACATAGGCCTCATAATTATATGTATGTAAGACATGATAAAACTATGCACAGAAAAAACATCATTAAAAAGTCAAATGGTCCACATTTATAGGGGTGTGCATAACCAAGAGAATTCTTTAAATCTTAAGTTTTCAAAAGATCTTTGTTATTGTAATTGTATGAACCCTCCAGGTAGTAAGCCAACAGGGGTACCTGGACAGTGTCTTAGTTTTCCATTAAAGCAGGAGTTTCATTGCAAAAATAAATCCAGCAAGATAAAAGGTATGAAATTCAGTCAAAATGACACAAGGGTCCTTTTTTTAAAATAAAGCTCAAAATATATAAGGGAACAATCTTCTGTACTCTTGTCCATCTGTATGTATCAGGGACTGATTGATGTGACAAACTTGGCCTTTTTGTTCAACACAGAAGACTATCAAACCTCAGTATTACAGCGAAAACTCTAATAAGGTCTAGTAAATGAATATAATTAAAGGTCCTCTTTTGATTCTTGGAGAAGATTTAAGTAAGTACACATTGTACGGTATCAGTGACATTTTGATTAGTCTAGAAATGCCATCAAGCTTGTCAGTCCTCTGGTCCACTAATAGTCCAGTTCATTATCTTTCACACACTCTGTTCTAAGAATACATTTTTCTGAGAAATAACAACACCACGAAAAAAACACTACCAGTTAGATGTACACTGTACAAGCTCTAGCACATTTCTTTTCCAGTAATTACAGTGACAGATAAAAGGTTTAGGATCAATTGGGGGACAAGTAACTGGACAAGAAAGTGGAGTGTTTAAGTGATTGATGGACTTATAAGGTGACAACTCAATTTACTCACAGTGAATGAAAACGGTCATCTATCATGAACCCATTAGTTGTCAGTTGTAACATATTAACTGAGAAGTTCTATCCGTGGAACTGGATGAAACTTCTAGTCAGTGATAACTTCTACAAACTCTAAGAGATGGAAATATCCTCCCAACCCTAACATATTTGTATTAGAGCGGACATACTGTCTGAATAAACACAGTGAAGAAGCTATGGACAACTATCTGAGATAGAAATTTTATTAAAACATGCATGTTTCATTCTGAAACAACTATTTAAAGATATTGATGGAGACACTTTTCTTGGTTAAAAATCAGCAGATTTCATTAATGAACATTCCTGCTGTGTCACAGAGAGTAGGTAACTGAAATCGTAACATATATTAACATGACTAAGTAAGTGTATGTTAATTTCATTGGAAATTACTAAATCTATAAAGGAATATTTAATCCTTGATTTGCAAGTTAATCATACATTTCAGTCTTGACAAAAGACATCATTTCAAACACGTTTCATTTCCTTTGAATCTACATCAACAACTACTGATCGCCCGGATGCCACACCAATTAAAAATGTGTTGCATATACCCTACATACATAGGATAGTACAGAAAATACTCGGACAAGTGCGGGTATAAATATTGCACCAACATAGACACTGTACGTTTATCAGAGGACGGAGCTACTTTCATGTATTAAAAAGGAAACACATATCACATTTCAGTTTACAGCAGTAATTTTTAGGAGACTCTAAAATAAATTAATGAACTCATTCAATGGTTACTTACTTCAGACGAGCGTTCAACTTTGATCAATAACGACACTCGACAGCCATCTCTTGGACTAACATCACAGTCGCGCCGAAACATCTGACATTTGGCGGGAAACGGTTTGTTTAAAGTTCAATCTGCTTCTGAAAGTCCCGAGAAAATATTTTTCTCTGGATCCAAACATAGGTCGTAATGAAGGTAATTATTTGATAACAGATCCGTACTTGATGTTTCATGGTAATCTAAGAAGTGATGTTTATATTTTTCAAATGTTGATTATTTTTACAACAGCGCTGCTATCTCACCGTGGCCCAAAATACAATATGCAAGATTTCTTCTCTTTTTCATCGCTCTCTTTCATGGATTGAAGCAGTCTTCAACACCTGTGATATTGATAACAAGTTAAAGGATCTTTTTTTAAAAATCTCATATTTTACAATGATTGCATAAAAGGTCACACTTATAAACAGACTTATTACTTTGTTATCAGGACAGTTATTTAACCCTTTGCCTCATAAGCATAATTTGGACTTCCGAATTCAAAGCTAACATACAAAACATGAATTCATTTTAGAAAATGGCGTTATTTCTCTCTGTTAATAAAGACCACATTTTGTCTTTCCCAAGGGTGGCCTATGTTCACAGGTTTTACTATAAATAATCAACAGTGGAAAATGAATGACCCTACAAATAATGTCTTCAAACAAATTGTCCACAGAAAGCATGTACTTTAACCAGTTTTTGAACTTACAAAGCTGAAGTTTCCAGTCCTAATGCTCTACTTAGAGAATTAAGTGGCAGGTCTAAACATGATGACGATAATCACATTACTCACTCAGGTCTCAAACACATGGTGGCTGATCTGCTGTCAGTCGTCAGTCAAGTGCTCTACCAAGATAACCAGACAAAGTGAATGTAAATTTTTTAAACATGTTAAAGCAGCATTTGAAGGCACAGACTTGAATCAGAAGTGGTCTTTTAATGCAAATTGTAGAATTTGAACATTTATTAGAGATGACCTAGTTTCTTGGGGCTACATGCGAAATTATTGCATCCACTCATTTCAGAATAGGGCTTAAAATGTCTGTGTTTTAAAATCTTCATTAGGAGCAACGGAGGCTAAATTTCATTTTACGATATGAAATATTGCATATTTAGAAGACTTTAAATGGATTATTTGTGGCTTATTATCGTCTGTATATAACAGAAAAAAATGTTGTATTGAAAACCGAGTACAAATTGGCTTCAAGGTCAAAAACAAGCCTTCTGTGGCATTTAATTTTCAAGAAACATGCATTAAATGTCTAAATAAGAGCTTTATGGGGATGTAATATACCTCACATAACATAATTTGCTATGATAAAGTAATGCGTATATTACAATGCAAAGATTTTGATTGCTTAATCAATATATATTATCACATTTCTATTAAAGCCAGATTATATGTGTGTGAAATTTTGAAGGACCTAAACTCCAGTTTGACAAAATAATCATAACAATATGAAGTCGCTTTGCAATTTCGATGACATTTCATAAAAGATTAATTCTCTGGTACTTTTCATATATAAGAATGAAGTATTAAGAAATTATATTTTAATATAGTAGGGTATTATGCACAAATACAAATATTGAGGGAGAAGAATAGAGCCAATAATGTTCATAAAATTTGGTGTCTCTAGTTTATACAGAAAATAGACAGGGATTTTATAAGAAGATATATTCTAAGGTTTTGTTAAACCTTTGCACGAGGCCAGAAAAAAAATAGTTATTTCCAGTTGCCCGACTGACCCTATTTCTTGGCACTAACCCTATAATTTATAACAGCAAAATCCAAGTATGAAAATAATTCGGGAAAGAATCATACCTCCAAATACAAAAGGTATGTTTATTAAAAAAGTAATGATGTTTTGCAATCTACCTACCCTATTTTTTTGGTGTTGGCCAAGTAATCATTAATAAGACTATTTTTTCCTGCCTATGTTTTGATAAAAAACTATACCTTTACAGCGACTCAATAATATACAAAAACTTTCACACCTCAATCCCTTGAGATCATCATAAAGAAAATATTATATATAGATGCATGAAAACAGGCCTATACACTCATGAATAAAGTATAAGTTATTTTTGCTTCCATCCCTGAGGATTATTCACATTCTTAAATCTAAAAAGCATCAATTTTAGTTTAGCAACCTGTTAAAACTAGCATTAGCGGGAAAGCTGGTTAGACCGACATTGGTAGATTATCCATCTATGTGGTGCTAACATGTGTTTTAGATTACAGTTCTGTGGGAATAACACACAAGAGGGTTGGTAAACTTGCAAAAAATGAGAATTTCTGTCAACAGAGTGAAAGAAAAAAATGTGCAATTTTTGAGAACATGTGGGAAATGTGCTTTCTTAGACAGTCTACACAGGATGTATATAAACTGAAATGCTTCACTAAATACATTTGGAGTCATAAAGTGTTTTTGTGAATGAAAATCAAGGCAAATAATTTAACCATCTGTAAAAATTTCTGAGCAGCTCATACTGATAGGAAATTATCATTCAGTTCTGTGGTAAATACGTTGACTTTGTATTGGTAAACTGAACTCCCTAAAATTCTATGAATTTAATACAGAAAGAACAAAAACTGTAAACAACACACATTGTTATTATAAGCTTACAAGCCTATTGAGGGAACATAAGATTATGATAAAGTGTAGAGGAGTTGATAATAATTAAACTAAACTAGAACCATTATTCAACAATAACTGTATAAAATGACGCCAGTATTGTTAATATACAATGAAACTTATCATGATTAGCCTTGTACTTATATAAATATCATTGACTATTTCATTTGTTCGTTTCTTTTTGCATTCAATGCCATTTATCAACAGTACAGTAAAACTTTATATTGAGACCACATAGGCATCATGCAAAAAGGGTACTAGTAATTATTTTGAGATAGTACCATGATCAAGTTGAAATATAGCTGAAGTATTGAAATCATCAAAATTACAAATGCTATAATGAAGTGGTCATTATTTGAGGTTTTCCTGTATTTCAGTGACCAATTGTAGACCTAACCAGCGCTCTTGTAACCGATGCTCTTGTAACCTTTGCTGCTGTTAGTGGCACATGTGTAACCCGGGCTCCTGTAACCAGTGTTCCTGTAAACAAAGCTCCCATAAATATTGCTCCCATAAACAGTGTTTCCATAACCAAGGCTCCTGTAACCAGTGCTCCTGTCACTAAATGCAGTCTTACCAATATGACTTGTGAGTCAGTGGTGGAAGACAAACAACTTTGTAAAACAGAATCTATTAATAAAACATGTTCTACATCCTGGCTTCAAACCCAAGACCTTTCTATCAACAAACCAGAACTCTGGCAACTGAACTAATCAAGCAGGAATCAAAACATGGGACTTTGAAGCAATAACAAAACAAATTGAGAAGACGTAATAAGAGAGACATTTATTCTTAGAATCATAGTAATGACAATAACAAAAATAGGGTACAGGTTAAAAATCTACACCTAAAATGACGATGTAAAATAATGTGAAGCAGTGAAAAAAAATAAGTAATGATTTATGTACATATGAATGATATATATTTATATCTCCCTCAGACATATATCAGAGATTGGCAGTCAAACAACAAATACATAAGCCTCCCATAATCAAGTTTATAATGCAGTAAGATAAATGCAATAAGGGGATTTTGAGATATGACGTATAATCTCTTGGACAAAGGTCAAGGAAAAAATGTAGGGGGATGGACATTGATTTTTACGGACAACTACTGGTACTTTCCAGTATATTTCAAGTTTCAAAACAAAATACGAAAGAGTTCAAAGTTAAGCTTCTGCGCCCAATTGTATAAACATTGGTTAACTTTAACCAAATGGTTAATTTAAACCAAGGTTAAATTTAACCATTTTGGTTTACTAACCATTAAAAAAATCATTTAAACATTTAAAAAGGGCTGCCAGTTTGGTACTGGTTACTGTTTATGTTAAGATTAAACCAGCATCTTAGACTTGGGTTAGATTTATTTGAGCTTTAACAAAAACAAAATTTGGTTAAATTTAAACAAAATTTTCTACAACAGCTAACCGGACATTTAACCAAAATTTTAACCAAAACTCTGATTTAACCCAGTGGTTAAAGTTAACCAATGTTTATACAATTGGGTGCTGGTGTTATTTGGAAGATGGTTGGAATGAGCCAAAAGAACAAGAAAGAAAAATGGACATAAATGCCACCATTCATTGAAGGGAAGACAATGTAACAGACTTATTACATGGCTAACTTGAGAGATCTAGATTTTTTATCAAGTGTTCTTTTTTTTACGAATTTCCAGTTAGATTAGAAAGTGACAATATAGGAGATCTTTAAACATATGCCAGGGTTTTCACTAGACATCAAAAGTTGAGAGTAAAAAAATGACCCTTACGTGATGTTAATTAGATTAGTCAACAAAATTTCAATCTAATTTTATTGTAAATTTGACCCTTTGGTAAACATTCTCAAGAGTCAGAAGCTTTATTTTACCGATTTCAAGAGTCAAAATGCTGTTTTAAGGGTCAAATGATTGCCCTGTATGCCCAAATATTTCTTGAAATTTCATTACAAATAGCAAGAAAATTACCAGGCTATCTAGAGTTCGGAATCATTGTATCAGTAAATCTTATTTTTGGAACATCAGAATTACATTGTTTGTTTTTTTTAATGATAACAATATTTTCTAACCAGTTACATATTGTTTTACTTGAGTTTGTAACAGACTAAAACTATAAAAGAAACAACAAATAATCTTTGGCAAAAGTCTCAGTTCAGCTTGTCAGTGAGTGTGTAAGAATAACACATCCGGAAAAATCACAAATGACACACAAAACCGAAGGAGGGAATTCAAAACACAAAATCAAGGGAGGGAATTCAATTAAATTGACTATATTGTTTCATCTCATTTATTTCCCTTAATAAATATTCAACAACCCAGTATCTAATAAAACTCATATTGATATCAGATACAAAAATGGCAAATTTGGGTGACTTTTAAAGTTAAATTACATCACTTTCTGCTTTCCTACAGTATTCCTCCATTTCTCAGCAAAATCTAACATAGCACCAGCAGACAGAATTTGTCTAGCTCAAACTGCTATGAACTACTGAATAAGATTTCTGTATATAATTTATAAATAATAGTACTGAAAATAGAAGAAAACCCATCATTGACTTTGGGTATGAATTAGAAGTATCGAAATATTCGTTTGCAACTTCACAAAAACATAAATAGAATTGTCGCAGATATGAATATCGTCGGTGTTATTCTAAAATGATGTATATCATTTTTGGCGCGAAATTTTTTTTTGTTCTTTGTATAGAGTAACTCATTATATGTCTTTTGCGAAGGATTCTAATTCTCTAACCAATCAGCTAACACAGTTAAGTCATGTGACTTTTGTCATAATTACTGGTAAATTTTTTTTTGTTTCCCGAAAACAGACAAAATCAACATACAACATTTTAGAATAACGGTGACAATATGTCAAAAAATAACCTTGCCAAGTTTTAATAGCAGTAAATGAATTAAAGATAACAAGCAAACATGTAATGTATGACGACAATGAAGTGACTGTTCATTGTTTAAGTTCAAAATTGAACTTTTATGGAAAAAAAATAGAAAAATAAATTATAAATCACGGAAGAGCTCAATTCTTAACATAATGCATATAAATTACAATGATACAAGCTAAACGACTGTTGGATGGTTTATTAATAAATGAAAGTGATAATTAAACATCCCTGAATTCTATTTTTAAACGGAATGAAAATCTCAGGTAAGTTACTTGAACACATTATTGGTTAGTTTGTATATTAATCAGCAGTGATTGGGAAAGGCATGGTCATATTAAAATTCAAAATGTTACATTGTCTTTAGCACCTGATGAGCCTGTGGCGCATTCCAATTGTTTTTATCTTTTTGTGCACAAAATAAAGTGGGTACGAAGTGAATACTGCTGCTCTGCATCATCTGATGCTTTATGCTTGTTTTTTCCTTTATGCAAGCAAGCAGATAGACGCTCATAAATAGCTATGAAAACTGTTTAAATTGTTACTCTGTAATCGTCGCATGAAAATGCCACATTAGTTTTCAAAATGTCACATTAGTTTTCAAAATGTCACAATGGTTTTGGTATCCGAAAGGGCCATTGTCCCATTAACAAAATGTCTTTCCCAATCACTGAATCAGGTAAAAATTTTCATACACACACAAAAAAAATAGTTTTCTGACAAATAAAAGAACTATAGAAGGACATAACAGAAAATATTCATATCAGGTAAAAAGAGTATAATCCCAAATATACAGACCTGGTTTGCAATAAAATTAATGGAAAAAATGCTGATTTTTATTGTGTATTTTCAATATTAAAAATGTATGAAGATATTCAAGCTACATTTTGCCCCAAAAAAGCCATGGTAAAGTCCAGTTTCAAATACGGATAATAATATTTTTTTCCCAAATTCAAACTAAGTTTGTCATCATGACGAAGCTTTCAGGTATGTGGATTATATTGAAGAATGAGACAGTTTGTCATACCACTTACTCATTACAAACTTAGTCCATAGAACAAATATATAGTTGACAGATTAAAGGCTTGTATGATTTTAATCAGAATAAAGTAAGTCATGAATTTAGTACAATTATATATTATTACCAGGTTTTTTCCTTCTATGGCAGGGACCATTTATAGGCATCTCCCCCTAAGGAAAAATCTTCAAAATCATAGTTTTCCCTTAAAATTCAGTTTACATCAAGTTTTCTCTTTCCTATTTTGCAAAATATACCAAGCTATTTTCCCAAAATTTAAGAAAAAGGCCCCTTCCCCTACCTGCCATAAAATCCCTGATTACATTTATATCAACCCATTCTTGAAATCATGCTTAATAATTACAACAATGTGAATTGATGAATACAACAAAATATCTTTTTGTAACACATACACAACAGGACAATTCTATCTTGACCTATATGCTCAGTTAAATCATCAATAGTTATAAAACTTGTAATAAACATTGTGTTGCAGAATTCAGGGCTTTTTTTCACAGGTGGGGGAAGGGGTCTTTCTTAGATTTGGGGAAAATTAATACAGCATTTTTGCATATGGGAAAAGAAAAAACTTGATGCAAACTGAATTTTAGGGGAAATCTGCATGCATTTAAGGATTTTTCCTGAGGGGAAGACGCCTATAAACGGCCCTTGCTATAGAAGGAAAAAAGCCCTGGTATTCATCAGAATTTTGACAGCTATCTAGTTGTCTAAATTAATCTTTGAGATTTAGAAAAGAATTATGTATCCAATTAAAATAACACTATCAACCAATAATCACATAAATAGACTACACTAAAACAAATTTTTCATGAAAAAATAAACTGTAAGAGTTATAGCTACTGAATATGAATTCTTATATAACTTGAGTTCCAACACTCTGTAATCATGTTACAATTAAAGTCAGTAAAACATATTACATCAATCACTTAACAAGCAGTCATCACATCACAAGTATTACTTCCATGTTGTAATCCCAGTTATTTTAACTCATTTTCTAATGGATCCATGAATTAAGTAACAATTCTGAATACTTTAAGTCCAATGTATTACTCTGTCCCCGTAAAAGAAAACTAACATCTTTATTGTGTTAATTTACCCAATTTGCAGACCAATCCTTGCCCAGACTGGCACACAAATCTTTTCCAGACTGGTGTACAATTCATTTCCCAAGCTGTATTATTTTTTCCAGACTGGTGTACAATTCATTTCCCAAACTATATTATTTTTTCCAGACTGGTGTACAATTCATTTCCCAAACTATATTATTTTTTCCAGACTGGTGAACAATTCATTTCCCAAACTGTATTATTTTTTCCAGACTGGTGAACAATTCATTTCCCAAACTGTATTATTTTTTCCAGACTGGTGTTCAGTTCCCTTTCTAGACTGGCACACATTTCCTTACCAGACAGGTGTGTATATACCACACAGCAAGTATTGCCCTCTTGACTTGTTATAAAAATATCACTTCTCCCATGATTTATACATTACATATATTTATGAGACGGCACTCTACTTTCAAATAAGTGATTCACCGACAATCATCGTTATTAGTCACTTCCTGATAAATACACACAAATCTAGTGCTTAGTTGAAAACATCATTTAACAAGTTGACACTTTTCTTTACTGTGAAGGAAATAGATCAAAACTTGCCATTTCAAATCAGCTCTTAGCATCCACCAATACCCCCATATTCATTCATATGGTAGCATGCAACATGCACAATTTCAGTGCTACAAATACACTGCTTTTACCTTCACAAGTCATTCTCACAATGGAACAGACATTCAGATTGAAACCTAAGTGATAAAGATTCCTGTGACAATATTCTTCCATATGGTACAAGGCTTAGAGTAAAGAGTATATAACAGCTGCCTTAGCACCATACTCAACAAAGGGTTAAACCGATTTCACAGCATTTAAATTTCCACTCTTATCAAAGACCCTGTGTTATAACCAAATCCTCCATGTCCTTTTCTTCAATCTTTAATGTCTAAAAATAGAAAAATATTCAGCATTAATAGTTAAACTGAAACTAAATTATCAATAAGCTAAGCAACCACAAGACAGTCAATTGCTCAAGCAGAACTCATAGAATTTACATATAGCTTCAACAATTTCAACCTCAGAATATAGGCAAATTGTGCATAACAGCAATATTTCTCTTCTCCATTCCAAAGTCTTTGGAAACAGGTTTATGAGTAAAATTTAGGCTTCAGCATAGAAATGGCCCTAAAACACAAGTTTGATCATCTTCATTCAAAAATTAAGTTCATTCAGGAAAAAAAATAAATACAAGCAACACTTACCTTTTCATTGGCTAAATGAAGAAGGCACACAAAGGCTATAGGCACGCTGAGATTTCTGGCTGTCTGGCCAGACACTTTCTCAGGTAAGTCATTCAGCAATTTCTGGAAAGTGAGTTTTCCATCCATTTCCTTATTGATACCAGACCCTGAGCTGGTTCCAGGTTCGCAGGTCGCAGAATTGTTCGTATCTCCTTCTTGTGTAGATAGCTTTAAAAGAGGTTTAATTCTTTTACTGTTTTTGCTAGACTTTTAACAAACTTGCTTAACTATTTTTATCAAATAATTAAAACACAAGTGATAAGCTTATATGTGATACTTATGATTAAGGGTGCTCATTGTCATAGAGTTTAATTGTATATGATGATATTAAATATAATTCTAAGTCAATATGTGATAAAAAAACTGCGATAATTATTATTCATTGTGACATTTAGCATTATACTAAGCCAATATGTGATAAAAAACTTTGTGACAATTATTATTCATTGTGACATTTAGTATTATACTAAGTCAATATGTGATATAAAACTTTGTGATAATTATTATTCATTGTAACATTTAATATTATACTTAGTCAATATGTGATATAAAACTTTGTGATAATTATTATTCATTGTGATTTTATTGTGATAATTGCAAATGTACTAACAATAACATTGCCTCTCTAAGTCATGCCATCATTGCTAAGGGACCACTAGGGAAATAAGGGTTTACCCTTTCTTATGTTATCCCTGGTATTGGTGTGCATGTCATGGTGTTTATACTCATGCTGTGTTATGTTATGTATCACTATATGTTGTTTTATTACCATGAATGTACTATATGCCAAAATAAATCTATCTTACCTTTTTAAAATTTTTTTGCTAAATTTGACATATACTTTTAAGAAATACAGATCTTATGCTAAAAACTATATTAAAAATTCAATAATGTGTCCAGAAGCTAAAGTAAGGTCGTGAAGTTCAGTTGGACAATATTTTTTATAATATACATACATACTGGATGTCAGACTGAGAGAAGGAATTATTTAGCGTGGTTTGAAACCATAAAAAGGCTCTGAAAACTTATATGTGTCATCTAAACCATATCAGATTCATACAATTTTCTTCAACAGGGCATACTTCATAATTCTGTGTTTAATTAATTTTATTTATTTCTTTTTTAAGTAACAGCTAAAATTTGTTACCAACTACAGTTTATAACTATAAATATATAAAAACAACTCTATATCTGGTTAATACAGAAAAACTTCAAAATATACACATTTTCTGAATGCCTCAGACAGCATTAAGCAACATCTATAAGCAGTAACTTAGTCTCAAGTTTAAACCATTACACAAATTCTGTTTGATGAAAAAGAAACTCACCACTTCATTTTCCTTTGGAGCAGATTTCAATAAATTCCACATGGAAGACTTGAGTCGTTTTACATCTAACTTCTTGGCTGTCTTTGCATAATCTATATCAATCTTTGCCACCTATCACAAGAAACAGCTCAAATACAGTATAACTCGGGTAAATTGCCACATGTAAAAAAGGCAATTTTTCGATTCATAAGGGGTCGCAAAATGTGTTACAGATATGGTTCCTTTGCAGGGCTTTTTTTCATTCTACAGCAAGGGCCGTTTATAGGCGTCTTCCCCTCAGGAAAAATCCTTAAATTCATGCAGATTTCCCCTAAAATTCAGTTTGCTTCAAGTTTTTTCTTCCCCTTTTGCAAAAATACTGTGCTATTACTTTCCCAAATTAAAGGAAGACCCCTTCCCCTACCCGTGAAAAAAAGCCCTGCTTTGATCTGTTAACATTTCTAAAGAACAGTATTAATCAAATATAATCACATGAATAGTACTTGTATATTTTCTTTTAGACTTTGTTCATGAATTTGGGAAAATTTATTGCTTCTTTAGACTGGGAATGGGTCTGTTTGCTTACTATACAAGGTAGGAAATCCCTGTTATATTAGACCAAATAAACTACAGGGTTTTTTCTCAGCATTTTGGGAATATGACCCGACCCCCAGAAATGGGAATTTTCGTGACATTTTGGACAAATTGGGAAAAATCACACTGTAAAAATAACTAAAAATAATCAAATAAAACTAAAAAATAACAAATACTATGTTTATTTTTGTTTTTAGATATTGCTAACAATGTTATTTGAATGATTTAGACATTCAATAAACATTTGAACTGCTGTAAATTAAATTTTGTTTTTTCGTTTTTCTTTCAGATTTGAATTGGGAATTTTTGCCTTGCAATTGGGAAAAAAACATACTTTTTGCCATTGGGAACAAGACCGAATATCGGTCGTCAAAACGGCCCCCCCCAAAAAACCCTGAACCAGAATAAGACCAAGCAGTGCGTTAATAACAAAATCTATTCTCCATCTTTACTGGCCTATGAATACACTGGTTAGATGGTGAACCCAAATCTTCAAAATGCATCTTGTGTCATTTAACAGTTAGATAAATTAGTTATCAATATTTCAACCATTTTTCTTCCAATCAGACAAAAATTAAATTAAGTCTCATTTCATCTTCACATTGAATTTTAAACCCAACTGTTAAAGGTAAAACTGACTAATGATGTCTAGCTAAGGTATGTCTAAGCAACAGATCCCTGGAGTCTATTTCAAATAAGCATAGGAGCACAAAACACGAATGTACCTTATATGGTTGAGCAAGGAGTTTATCCCCAGACAATACTGTGCCATCAGCAGTATTATTTCCTTGTGTAAAAACATCCTGAGATTGTGAGAATGGATCCTGAGAGCTTGAGATCTCATCAGTATAATCTGTTCCGCCATCTACAAAGTTACCAAAATCAACTTCTCCACTGTCATTGTCATCTTCCACCTTAATAAAAACATCATCAATATTTGATTGAAAATAGAAACATAATCTACTCACTGATACTAGGTATGCATACCAAATACCAATTCTAGATTTAAACCAGAATCCAGCTTTTAATCAATACTTCAAATCAAATATTTCAGATCAATAAAGGAATTAAGTTATAAAAATTGAAAACCAATGTAATCTGCCATTTATCTATGACCACAAGGTAGCAAAGAATTTTGTATGATATTCTGAAGAATCTGAATTTTATGTTAATGAATATACTGTATACATGAAAATTTCATCAATACTCAGCCGTACTCACTATTACTATAAAAATCCTATCAATTCATCCATCAAATAATACTAAATTATCAGCTAAACTTGACTAAAGTTATAACTAAAGAATCCCCAATAAAACGAATGAAATTCTAAACCAAGAATATCATTTTATTTCAAGTCAATTCATGATAAGTTATAATCAAGCAGCTAAGAAAATGCAATTTGGGAGCTTTGATTTTTAGGCATATTGATAAAACTCATTCCTTCAAAAGTTTATGTCTTTAGTTCAAACTCAGACACAAAAGCACATTAATGAACTATTTGACCTAAGGAAAAACAGAATTGGAGATATTTTCTGAAACAGTCATATACATAAATGTACATACATCATCATTTGGACAATAATTCTCTCTGTCATTAGTATTTTCATAATCATAGTTTTCTATGGCATCGTCCACATCCGCACTCGAGTGCTGTCGCTTTAACTGAAATTAGAATCAAATTAAGACGTTAGGATTTAATAACAATTACCGTCCTTAATTTCCAAGACTCACTGAATCTGTATGTGTATATATTATTACATAAATAAATATAAGATAAACTATTATCATGACAAATCCTATAGCTTTTACTTTTAAAACTTTTAGTGAGCTAAAACTATTCCAAGGTGTGGGCTAAAAACAATTTCATGAAAATCAGAATTAATAAAGAATAAAGAACCACTTAACAGATTCAAAATATTGATTAAAACTAAACTTTCTCACCAATCTTCGCTTAAGTAAGAAGAGACGGAATAGTTTATCAGCATCATAATGATGATCCTTAGGTAATGTCGTCTGATCACGACTGTATTTTGTCAAAGTATTTCTTGTCAATGATGTGTGTTTTGAAGCTTTCCAAGGTGTTTCAAAGTCAATTTCTTGATCAAAGTCGATACGAAATATCTGCTTTTTTCCTTTAGGTTTCTGCACTTTTGATGCTGCCACGGTTGACTTCCAACTTTCAGAAACTGGTGTAAATTAAAGAATACATATAATAAGAGAATCAATAAAATCTCTTGCCCTAAAATATCGATAAAAAATGGAATTTGGAAAATTGGAACGAAAATACTGGCATTCCACTTACGTTCTGCAACTTAAATAAGATGAGCTTTTTTATTTAGCAATTTATTGTTTAAATGATTTTTTAACAAATAGCATTTACCAATAATTTGAAAAATTATTAAAGCATTCGAGTTGAATCACAACATTTTTTTCAAAAAATGAAGGGGTGTCAATTCAGGAGGGATATTTACCAAGAAATATTCGAAAGAAATCTTCAAGCAAGTAAGTTTTCCTACAAAACTACATGTACAATATCTACCTTTAGAAAAATTTCCAGCTTTCCAATGTGAAGGTCCAGCCCATGTCCGCAACACAGCTTTATTAAAATATGAATAATCAGATGGTTCTGTTGACAAAACTTGCATCAATGCGCCTGTTGTGCCATGCCTATAGTTTAAAGAATACACACTCATACCTGCTTGTCTTATAATAACTATATTTCAATAATGTTTAGAAGTACGTTGACCTAACTAATTCAACAAAGCAAGCATCCTGCGCTAACCTATTCAAATGCGAGTGACTGATAACTTTTATGTCTGAATTGTGAATTAATTGACCACGACCATTGTATCTTCACTCATTGTCAAAGAGATACAGTTGTTGCACTGAGTTTAAATTGCCAAACCTGAAGAACTGGGTCGATTTCTCGATATATGTGTAAACATAGAGAACAGATTTATATACAATATTTGTGAAACAAACAGAAATATGAAATGGTATTTGGAAAGAACTAAAACTTTCATCAATAAAGAGGACACTTCCAGTTTGAGCTATAGGTATAAAACTATCATTATAATTCAATCAGAAATGGCATGTTTGGACTCATTTGTACGTAAGACTTACGTCATATCATTCAGTACTGATTGTACAAGTTTAGCTGCTTTACCATCACCAATACAATTATCTGCACCCATGTCTTCATCTAAATTAGTATCAGCTACATCTGAAACGAATCATCCTGTACAATTATCAGTCATAGAAAGACTAATTGAGTTTCCAAAATAAGCATAGTATTTTAAACACTCAAATTCTGCGTAACACACCACTTTCTCACTAGATAGGTTGTCTTGAATGTGAACAACAAACAAATACAAGCGTGTGATTGCACAAACACTTGTGAGAGGGAGGAAACCCCTTAACGATCTAATACATCCACTTTAAGCAGATGCAACTGTATTTAAATACTTTTGTTTAGAATACTTAGAGTCTGCAGAGGAAATCCTCTGCAAGGACCGAAAAACCCACACCACGTCAAATAGTGGTGGGCAAAATGTTAGAATAATAAAAAATCAATCATTGCACAACTTTCAAAATAAAATAATTAAAAATGTGTTTTACAATGTTATCATGTTTACCTTCAACATCGTCACCTATAAAGCTACCATCACCCCCACCGAATATAGACATATTATCTTGTGTGTCATGTATAGGTTCTGGTTCAGCATCCATATCAAACCTGTGTTCCTCCTGGGAGGCTGTTATACCAGCTACTGAACTCTAAAACAAGAAAAATTATGTTTAATATTTAATGTATGCCTCATTAATATAAATATCAAAATTAACAAAGTGAATTAAAACAAAAATGTCAAACCATTATAATTTAATCAGTGTTATTATCTACATTCATTGGTGTATTACACTAAAAGTCAATATCGGGGCAATTTGTATAAACCTATTCTTGAATGGGATGCATGAGACCTTAATTGGTGAAGTAGTTGGATTTGTAATTCCAAGATGATGTTGCAGAACTGATGAGGGTCTTATTTCAGTCTCATAAAATTTATACTACATATATATACTGTACATGTTAAGCTAGACTTCACAAAGTACAATAAATTAACCTGATCTGTTGAGTCCCAGTTTGTAAATCTGTATGATGAAAATGCTGGACAAACTTTGAGATCTTTAGATGAACTTGATGAAAAAATATCTGAAAAACAAAACAAAAAAAAATAACATAATTGCTAGGTATAATCATAGGTCAAGTCATTGTGACCTTAACATGCAGTATTTCAAAACTTGGCCTATATTCTATAAAAATGAACTTTTCCTTACTGCACATAAGTGCAGGACTTGACACTATTTTCAACCCCCCATGTCCCTTAACTTGATGTGTGACATTGAGAGCCACATAGTGAGCAAAATAGGCATTTAGAAAAAGCTTTGATTGGTTGTAAAGCCAGAAATCAGGATTCATCACTACAAGCAAATGGCCCCAAATTTTTTAATTGTCCCCAAAATAAAAATAGGGAGACATAATGTCCCCCAAATGAAAACTGCTAGGGAAAACCCTGGTTTATGATATTAAGACATTGTGTCTATACCATTCATCCTACACAACTGATCCAAGTGATTGATTCAAGAGGGGAACTGGGTTCGAATCCTGGTCGCGGCAGGTCATATCCTTCCATGAACATTTGACAAAAATGTCGATTTTCCTCCATATGTGGAGAATTTGCCGGCTCCTTGTGGAAGGGTAAGTTAGTACTGGTTAGTATACAGTCCAGGAAAACTGGTAAGGTGAACAGGTCACCGTATATAACTGAAAAATTGTTGAAAAATGGTGTTAAACCCCAGTGACAATAAGTCTCATAAAAACAAACAAATTAGGTGAGGAAGTCAGCAGTAGCTTGCAGAGAACAAGATTAGAACCAATAGAAAACCAGAAACCAGTTAAATTTACTACCAGCTGGTATATAACTGAAATACTGTTGAAAACTACTTATCTACAACTATGGATAAAATTCAACAGATACCTTTCCAGCATATTTTCTATATAAAATAGTGATTTTCATACCAAACACACTCCAGCCAGGCCAAAGTCACTTAAATTGTACTCTACTTACATTTTACAGATTTAAGTGTCCTTGAACTAAAAGAGGTACAACAATTTCTCATGATACTAATATAAACACCCTTGAATGAATCTGATCTCTACAGATGAACATTTTAACAAATTTTAGGGAAGAGAACCATCCAAACTAATTGAAAATACAATTTCCTTCAATTATATTCCACCTTTATAATCGTTAACATCAACACATTCTCTGCGCTCTTCTATTCTTGAAGTATCCAAATCTTCATCAGGACATATGAGAGTATTGGAATCTAATACCAAGCGTTGGGTGTTGTCAAATGTTCGTAGATTAGACAATAACAGACCACTACTTCCACCTTCATCAAAAGCGGCTGACATCACTTTAAATAATGGGTCCACCTAAAATTGATGTTTTGATTTTAAAATGTCAAGTAATATATTTTTATAAAGTTTGGTAAAATTACAGAAGCACAAGCAACCTTTTAACCATTTGCCTTGTAAGCATATTTTGGACTCTTCCAAAATTCAAGGAAACATACACATGATTAATGTATTTCAGAAAATTGGGCAATGCCTTCACGACAGAGTAAAAAACATTGAAGCAAAAGAAGCCATTACTCACTACAAGCAATGGCTTCCTTTGCCACAATGTTTTCAAAAGTCGTCTGCTGCAGGTGTGGGGAAATATGGTATTATCAGGTAAAGGGCTAAATCCGAATTACATTTCAATTAGTTGACCATACAGATCAATCAATATTAATGGTGTATGAACTAAATACAAACTAATAATTAGCTATGAGAATATGTTTATACTAATTGAGCATCAGGTATATGATTGATACGAAGACTATGAGAATTATATATACTCCCTCATTTCATTTTCACATACTTCAAGATTTTCAACTTAAATGCATTGTTAACTAGTAAAAGCAAACATATTTTTTACAACAAATAATTACAGCAAAACAGAAAAACGACCTAGATTATTTTCGTGGCTACAAAGACTGGACATCAAAATAAAAAGTCAAGAACACAAGGCAAAACTACATAAAACATAATAACAAACTTTACCTCAAATTCGAGATCAAACTTGTTTACGTTGATATTCTTAAGATTTGTCTCAACAGTTTTACTTTTACGCTGTAATAAATAGACTAACAACATTAAAATCAGATAAAAAGTCATTTAACTATTTCATTATATACATGATCAACTTCAGCCACCAGAACTTACTATTTTCTATTAGCATAGGCTAAATCATGGTCTTAACCCACTTGATTTTTATTTTTTCAATTGGCATTCCATATGCATGTTTCAGATGAACTTTCAAACTAAAAGAAATCAATCACTTTTAGAAATTTAATGTAAAGCCAACAATTATTTGAATAACTTTTTCCGTCCTAAGACAGTCAGTCTTTCTGTCCTGGAAATTTTGGACACATCTAAATCTGATAAAAAGTCATGCAAGCAAAATGAATGACAATTAATAGTACACAAAAAATTCTCCCGCAAAAAAAAACTTACTTTTTTCTTCTTTTTCTCCTTTCCTTCAGCTTTATGTTCATCATCATCACCTTCAGCATGTTCACCAACATCTTCTTCACCTGTATAATATTTAATGACAATTAATTGCATTCTAAACTCCATATTTCCTACTACATTGTTATCATTATTCAAAGTGTCCAGAACCCACCAGATAGAAAATTGAACTCATTTAAAACCTTCAAAATTTAGTTTAAACAACAAACAATGCATTTTTTTTTGGCAAATTGGTAAAGATCTTTTTTTGGCCCACCTATGGGGGAATTTCTTTGTATCTTTACATACATGGACTCAAATTCTGATATTGGCATCTGAATTCTAAAGTAAAGGGGCTATGCAGGAAATAAGAAAACTTAGGTTTTACAAAAAAAAATTGAATTATGTAGTTTTACGGATGAAAAGTAGACTGGTGTGGAAATTTGTAACAGTAAATGATGAAGGAGACTTTTTAGGGGCCAGTCAATGTCTTTTATTTGGAGAATAAGGCAATTATCAGAACTTACTGAAACTTGTACTGATACTATTCATGACTTATGGGTTGAGTTAAAAAAAAGGGCAAAAATACAAATTTACCTTGTGTATGTTTTTGTTTATCAGCTCCTCTACCTAGACCACTGAGAACTTTATATGTCTCAGCATGTATAGCATCAACTCTTCCAGCATAGATCTTGGCACTAGCATCCAGCGTAGTACTAGCGACCTAAAAACACAAACCTCACTGAAGTCATATTGCTTATACACAAAACAGCTAAAAGTTTTAGTAAAACACCAAAAAGTCAGGATTCACCAACTAAGATTTAAACATATAAAACACTTCGGAACAATCTTTACAAACTTGCTTTATTGTCAGTCATCTTATTATTCCAGAATCTGCCAGTCCACTAATCCCGACAGTTAATAAGGATCTGGGCAAGCATAATTTTGCCAAGTAGTAAAATCAGCATCATTTGCAGTACCTAACACTTCTGGACAGTTTCACATGAACTGAAAAAATGTAACCAGTAGTAAAATGCAAGATTATTACCAAGAAGACTACGGAATTTAAAACAAAAATGCATAAAAACAAACCTGGAAATTCTCTAACTCTTTCTTCTTCAAAAGTTCTGACATATAGTCAATCAAATGTAAACCAAACGCATTCTTAGCATTGATTTTCTGAAATTCAAAATTAATACGATAAAAAATAAACGAGACAATTTGTGATGAAAACAATAGTACATCAGGGTTTTCATTTGACCCTTAAAATAGCGTTTTGACTCTTGAAATCAGTAAAATGAAACTTTTGACTCTTGAGAATTTGTACCAAAGGGTCAAATTTACAATAAAATTAGAAGGAAATTTTGTTGACTCTTAAAATTATCATCATCCAAGGGCCATTTTTTCCCTCACAGTTTGACGTATGGTGAAAACCCTGGGTACATATTTAGCAAGTAATTCATCTGTTATCCTACAGATAAAAACAAAATCAAAATTAAAGAAAGATGGCATATTTAAGATGACTTATTCAATTCAGATTTCTTATCATCTTGAAACTTGAATTGATGCTATAAAAATAAAGAAGTAACAGATTGTTAAATTAATCATTGCAAAAAATCTTTTGGTATAAATTTTCACTGATCACAACAAACTTACATTTTCTGCAGACAGTTTTATACAGCTGGTGTAATGTTCAGTGAGCTGTGCGGTAGAAAATCCTTGAAGAGGGAGAGACTTTCTCCTACAATTAAACATTTACTTTATGACGACAACCGAGGTCACGAAATAAGTACTTATAGTTCAAAATATTGATACAAGGGTTAACACACTCAACAGGACAACAGATTCTACAGACCAAGAAAACCCACGAACATCTTTGAGTAAATAGCATAACAATTTCTCCTTTATATATCAAATAACACTCGTTCAAATCTAAAATCAGGTATTTTATTTTCACAATAATCTTGGGAAAAAATTAGATTTTTGTCAAAGCTGCAGAATTTCATCACTCAAAATGACATGCAGTTGTAGGATTAAGACAAGTTTTCAAACAAAAAGTACAACATATATTTTCTCAATAAACAAAATTAACTGTATCCGAAGGTCTTTTTGCTATAAAATAATAAATACATTGAGAAATGGTTTTATCATCAACAGAAGTTTCTTTGATAAACTACAGAAAATAATTGTTGCTGAACATAAACATTTATGAAATAGAAAAAAATCTGCAATATCAATGGACGAAAAGTATCTGTACCTATCAGCAGGTGAACTTGGACTTCCCATGTTCTTCCTCTGAAGGTCCATGACCCTCGACCTTCTACGGGCTTTCCTTTCCAATTCATCATTTTGTTGTTCCATGAGTAAAGTTGAAGGACTGCTAACACCTAAGATGTAAGAAAGTATAGAATCATATCCTTTGTGTCATCAGCCAGTATTTTTAATCCTTCAACAAATTATACCTTTGCTTTGGTGTAACTATTTCAACAAGTACTTTACCTTTTGAATTAAAATAAATCAGTCAATATAAAACAATTTCAAAATGTGTCAGTCTGACTCAGTCAGTCACTGAATCAAGTACATTCATACAGAATATGTTATATATCATAAGGCAAATTTTTACCAGCCCAATTCTGTTTTTGTTGTATTGGGGTTTAACGCCGTTTTTTCAACACTTTTTCAGTTATATACGGCGACTGGTTCACCTAACCAGCTTTCCTGGACTGTATACTAACCAGTACTAACTTACCCTTCCACAAGGAGCAGGCAACTTCACCAAATATGGAGGAAAGTCAACATTTTTGTCAAATTTTCATGGAAGGGTATGACCTGCTGCGACCGGGATTCGAACCCGGATCCCTGGGCTGCAAGTCCAGCACACTAACCACTGGACCACGGCCGCGGCTTTCTGTTTTTGTCATTTAGAACTGGAAAAATGGAAGATTTCACAATAACAAATATGAATAATATATAAATAAAAATACTCACTGGTGACTTTGAGTGATGGTGAATTGACAGATGTTTGAGAATGATGTCTCTGAGGTATGTTTGGTGTGGTGACAAGAGGGGATAGTACCTCCCGTTGTCTCATGGCCGACATTGCACGCTGCAATAAGAATCAACAAGTTATTGGGTATGATGATTGATACCAGTTATTCATTTGCCTGGTATAAGTGACTAATGATACTTCTCATTTGGCCTTTAATCCTTTGCAGCATAAGCAGATTTTGGACTCTTCCAAATTCAAAGCAAACATACAAAACATCAATTTATTTAAGAAAATTGGGTAATTTCTCTCTGACAGTGTGGAAAACATTTTGGCAAAAGAAGCCATAACTCATTACAAGCAATGGCTTCTTTAGCCACAATTTTCAGAAGTCATCTACTTCAGATGCAGGGAAATGCAGTATTATGAGTCATGACTCATTTTATGAGGTAAGGGGTTAAAACACTAAAAGAATAATTAAACATGATTATAATAACAACCTTAATCTAAAATTTGGGGCTAAAGCAATGTTTCTTTTTGCAATTTTGGGAAAGAGACCAATTGTATAAAAATACACAATGTGGTGCCAAAATTGGGAATTTTTAGGTCTGGAATTGGGAAAGAAGGGTCTGTTTACCAGACCCAAACAAAGAAGGAAAAAATTGCTGTAAACTTATGAGTTCAGTAACCTACAATGTTCATATGAATTTCTCTTTAACCATCAAACTGCTATACATCTTTCTTCAAAATTTATCTGAAATATGCATTGAGAAACTAGTTTTTCAGGCCTCAAACTGTGAGTATAGGTAAAATCATTAGCTTGAATACCACTAATAATCTAATACAATGGTTTTAAACTACATGACAAAAATCTGTGCCAAAAAATTGGTAAGCAATGCTCAATACTGAAAAGAATTAAGTGCCTTACAAACAGACCATTTCATTATTCTCAATAATGCAAATTTCCCCTTTTTGAGGGTCCACATCCATAACTCATGAAGTGAAAACAAATGCCGTATAATTCAGGATAAATAACGGATGTATGGTCGAGTAACATGTTTTCATGGTATAACGAGTTTTCGTGGTATTTTATGTATGCCTCATTCCTGTTAGCACATTTTTCCAGATAAATTTGTTATTAGATCGTCAGATAGTTTTGTTAGCTTGCCGACTTTTGCCAAAAATACACCATGAACAGGTTATTACAAACTAATTTTGTTATTTTTGTGACAGCATAATTCAGACACCATAAATTGTTCAATGAAGTCTTATTCTTGGGCAACGCTTTTAATTGTGAACTGAATATTCAGTAGATAGACAGAGCTATCGACTGGTTCCTTGCCTAGAGGACTGTTTCAAACTTATCAAGATAAGCACATAATAAAACTGAAAAATCATTGAGTGATAACAGTAAATTTTGGGGTAGTTTGAGGCGAGGCACGAAAACAAGTCCAAACTTTTTACATCCACTGTATTCCACACTGTTGATCTAGTTAATTTAAAACGCTCTAATGAGTGTATTGGGGGAATTTTGTTTTAATAAGCAGATGATATTTTTATAATAATAAATTTCGATGATGATCATTTGCAAAATATCCTGAAATAACGAACACTAGACATAAAATACGGCAATGTTTTGTTAATATAATGAAAACTTGTTACACCATCATACTATTTGATAACCAAGAGTAGAAGCACCCTAGAATCTAATCAGAAGTCCATGTATTGTTGTTAAATCTAACAATCAGTCAAAGTATTGTTAAACTTAACAAACAAGTCTGTGAATGTTACAAACACGCAAACCTAATAGTAACAAAATCAAACAAGTTACAAGTCAAACGTTTAATATTCCATCACAAAAGCAGTGACAAATTTTAAATTGTAATACAGCAATGAACCAATGTTACTAAAACATGACTTCTATCGTACATAGAACACTCACTAAAGCCGGCCATGTACTTTCCTGCTTTCAAATCGGAATCAAAACAAAATATAGATTATCTCCCTTGAAGCCTCTCCAATCTCCTCAAGGAACTAAATCTTCAATTTGTTCAAACATGACGCACTTCAGCCATAGACATATCATTCGTCAATATTATAGATAAGATAAAAACATTTCTACAAAATAAAATGGATTCAAATACTTCTCGGACGCCTCAATCCGTTTCGAAATAAGACCTCTTACCAAAAACAAAATTTAACGGGTACCCCACCCACTAAATTCATGTATGCAAAAGAAGGCAGCAGTGCTATATCGCATGGAATTCTCAACATATATACTTAGTGAATACTTACTATATAGAAATTAACAGAAGCTTAAAATCTAACTTGCGAACGCGACGCAAACAATTCACAATGTTGTTCTATTTATTTCATCTTTGAACAACCCGCCTTCGACACCGGTCTCACGAGATCTCGTCATCTAGTTCGGCATTTCTTCTCACATTGAGTTTAAAGTTAGGCAATTTTCCACACGGCTCAATATTTGAAAGTGGCAGCAATTTGCTTTTTTCTTGACAGTAATTTATGTATGTGCTTTGATGTTTTTTGGTAAGTTGCATTATATAGCGTAATATCACCATTAGTTTTCATCTTTTTACCTTGTATAGAAATGACCGGTTAAAACGTCCCAGGTGACCATATAGAAGTTATGGTGGGTTCCCAGTGGATTTAGTGAAATCGTCAACACAAATTTTAGAACATATTAATTGGTAATCATGTTAATAACGCTATAAACGATAAATATTTCACATGTTAAAACAAAAGTTTGTCTAATCTCCAGGATTTTCTTCCATTTCTGTGTTTGAGTGTGTTTTAGAGAAGTGGTAACTAACGATCTGTAAATGAAACATGCACCACACACCATCAGATAAAGGACAGGTAGTTTTGTTTAACTTTACCATATTTTTTCACACACTGGAATATTCATACAGAATTTTTAAGGACAGCATTTCTCTTAATTCTTGTATTTTGCTAAAAATATTTGCATGAGAAACCGATCTCTCTGAAGAATTGAGGTAAATACAGTGTCATTTGTTTTTACATACATTTTTAACATGTTGTAAGAAACACATGAAAATAGTAAGAAGAGAAATTTGAAGCTGTACTGCTGGCATATTTATATTGTGGAAATACAAACTTACCATATGTTTGTTTACCTTCTTCATTTTGATTTGTAGTGCATACAAATATTTTTCATTCAGATGAGTAGCTGTCTCAAAGAGCGCCTAAAAAGATGTGGACGTTATCATGCATCCCCAACTGTTCAACAACCAGAGAATAAAAGGACATTGAGAAGCCCTGAAGTCAATACTCCTGAAGCAACTAAAAGTTCAGCCAGATACACTGCAAAGAGATTTTGTACACAATTTAATAAAAGTAACGAAACTGCTTTTAAATCAGGAGCGGACCCTGTAGATACTGACTTAGTGTCACCAGGATGTTCTAGTCAAGATCTGATTAGTGATAGTAAACACTTGGACCAGGATAAAAACTCAGAACATGTTTTAAGTGATTTACAGCTAAATGATACACCATCATTCCAACGTCGAAAATCAGACCTGGTTAGGTTCAGGGGAAGTAAGTTGTTGTTTGAAGGTGATGTTAGTATGAGTGAAAAAAGTGATAACAATGTCATTTCATGTAAAATGCGTAAACAGGCTATTGACACTCATGTCTTAGATTCTGATGATCATTGTAACTATGGTTACTCAAAGTCAAGGTCACAGATGATCAAAGAGTTGACCATGAAAGAGGATGAACTGCGGAAACTTAGAATGGTTAAGATGTACCGGTCAAAGGTAAAACACAAATCTTACCTTTATATAAAATTACCTGTTAGTGTTTTGGATCAGATTTTCAGGGTTAATAGTGACACATTATGATTCTTAACTTACGATGTAAATGATTCAAAGTTTATTCTCGTTATTTACTGTCAAACCTGTAGTACTTATTCCAGTATGAGCATTTTCAATTTATTTTAACCCCTGAGTTAGAACTACTTCTGACAAAGATTACATTTCAGGGCTCTTTTCATGGGTAGGGGAAGGGGTCTTTCTTAAAATTGGGGAAAAAATTACACTGTATTTTTGCAAAAGGGGAAGGAAAAACTTGATGCAAACTGAATTTTAGGGGAAATCTGCATGAATTTAAGGATTTTTCCTGAGAGAAAGACACCTATAAATGGTCCTTGCTATAGAACGAAAAAAGCCATGCATTTTTATTCTCTCAGAGGTATTCATTTTAGACAGGTTGACTGTAGTTTAAACAGTTATTGTTTGACAAACTGGAGCCTGTATTAGAAAATCACAGATGCACAAAATAAGCCACATTTCCTTTCATGCGATATTTCTCTATCTTTCCAGGTTTAAGCAGGAATTCCCTGTTCTAGCTTATCAGTTTGACTTAGAAAGGTCTGTTACATTAGTATAGGTCATGTTACTTAACACAAATAAAACCTTGAAGCCAAATGCCACATAATAAACTCCTGTGCAGGGGTGTAGAACTTTTTTCATGTAGCCTACTAAAAGTAGAAAAGGGGTCTGACGGTTCCTCTAGTAGGGGGGGCAAGGAGTCAGTGCACCCTTGTGCGGAAAAAGTAGCCAATGAGAATACTCAAATAGCTGGTTGATTTTTCCGGCTCATTTCTACACCTGTGCTGTGAGTATTACATGTATGATCTAAAGATTTTTTCAGGTTATCCAGTTAATAAGTGAACTTTTTTGTAACATAACTTTAACAAAATGATGAGACATGATTTTTCATTTTCTCATATGGGAGGGTCAATAATTATTGGGGAGGAGCTTAAGTTAGGGAATGGTTGATGCATATCAAGATCTTGTTTACCGTAACAACTTTTATAAACATGAAAATAATATCTAGACACAAGATGGCTAATTTAATTGTAGGGCTAACTATAGTATTAACTGAAAGGCAGTAAAATGATTGCTGTTCAAAATGCGTGTTACTTGTATTGTATTTCTTGTACAGAAATTCATGTAATTTAAATAGAACATCATTTTTAGCTCATCTGTTCCAAAGAAAAACTTCAGCTTTTATGATTCTTGTTGTCATGTAAAACCTTTAATGTAGCCCATTACTCGAACACTTAAAGATATCAACACCACACATTAAATGCTTGATTATCATGACAAGGCACAATTGTAAGACAAGAAGCATTATTCTGAAAGCTATATTTTTGGAATTATACCCCTCTTTTACTTAGAATTTTGATCAAAATTGCTTATTAAATAGAATGATGTACTACAGATGAGCGTTAGCACCGCACTGTGGAGCTCTAGTTTTCGTTTATGAATGTATTTAGAACCTTTTTTTCTTTCAGTTTTGGCCAGCTATATAATTATCTGATTATTTTGTGCAGTGAATGCTTCTAATTTCAACATATATGTATGCTTATGTTCTTATATTACCTGGTATTAACAAAAGAATAATTGAAATTAAATCAAAATTGCTGAATTTATTTCGTTATTTCATGAATAATGTAAGCTATTGTAATTATAATCACACTGCTCACACAATGTTTTACCTGTTATTACATAATAATAATAATATATTGTTTAATGTAAATATAGGGGGCCTGTTATTACAAATGTTTCATTTGCTATTCTTGAAGTTATAAATGGGTTTGCAGTATTACTGTTTTGTTATTTAACATTTGAAAAAAATTGCTAATTTAATGCGTATGCAAGCACATTATCACATTCATGTGACTATTCAAATAATCTCAAATCCGAATAATTTGTCACTGAAAACTTGGTTTTAATTTTGAAAGAAAATCGACTCACATTTCTAAACAGATAAAATTGTTTTCAGTTTGTCAAATAGATCCAGCCATTAAAAATACAAAGTGAAAAAAATTCTTCATGTAAAATTTCCGTTTTTTCTTTGACAAAGAGACACGTTATAAAATATTTCATGTGATCAAACATTTCATTTCATCAAATATTTTGGCTCCATACACAATGATGTTATGTATGAAAATTTAAAAAAAACTTCTTTTTGAAGACTTTTCGTCTGTACATTCAAATCAAATTGGAAAAATAAAAACCTATCAACCAATCAGAACCTTGCAGATATTTAATTGACCAATCAGATGCAGCTAAACTGATCATATTACTCAAATTCTAGCTTCTAATTTTGTTACTTTTTCAGAATAATTTAAGTGAGTTGCAGACTTTGACTGACAAATGGAGAGAAGTTTCGCAGCAAGCAGTGCAAGACCTACATGAAGCTATGTCTCACCCAAAGCCATCCATGACTGAACTTATAAATCACTTAGGTATAGAACATGAACTTATTCGATTTAGCACAGAAAATGATGAGGAAAATTTTTATTAATGTGATGGAAAGCTATTAAAACAGACTAACGAAGTGCGTTTAATCCTGACAAGGTAACAAAAAGTTCCTTCATTCATGTTTCTAAATATTTTGTTACCACTATCTCAGTTTTAAAGCTCGTCACATTCTTGCAGTCAGCACTTGGCACCTCATCATCAGAGTTAGTGCTGTGTCTTGCTTTTTAGACTTAAATTAACTCCATATTATATTAACTGATGTTGTATATTATATTAAATGATGTTGTATGTTATGTTAACTGATGTTGTATATTATATTAACTGATGTTGTATATTATATTAACTGATGTGGTATATTATATTAACTGATGTTGTATATTATATTAAATGATGAGATTTTAATTATAATATTTTAATTTATAGAATAAGTTAGCAATGAGAAGTTTCGTACCTTAGTTAAAATTAAATAAAATTCATGAAACTGAGAGTTTATTTATCAAAGAAAACACGGTTTGCATTTACCCTGGAAATGAAAAAGTGTGATGGCATGTATATTAATGAACTCAGCATCTTGATACCTTGACCTGAAGTTTTGTGTTTGATTCTATATTTACTCACAGATTATTCTGCTGTTATGATGCAAACAAGAATGATCTCCCTTGTGCATATTCTCAGCTCATATAATAACAATGATCCATGAAAATAAACTTTTCCATCTTTCAATTCTAGTTTGTGAAGTTAAATAGAGTGGTAGACAGTTTAAAAGAAAGAAACATCATAGTTATGATTGAATTTTGCTTTTTTAAACACTTGTGTCTGTAGGTCAATGCAGTTATGTACAAGTCCGTAAGAAGGCGATGAATTTTTAATGCAGCCTTGAAAGTCCATTTTGCTGTTTTAAATTTACAAATGATAATGAAGAGATTCAAGTCTGAATACATTTGTTACTGTTTTTTCTGACCATAATTCTTTGTTGTTCATGTTTTAGGATTGTTGATGTTTTGAATTTGGAAATAAAGTTACACAACATTTATTTAGTTTTTTTTTTCTACACTAGTATTGTAAGGACTTATAATATCTGAAAAAACTTACTTAAGTCTATATAGACACTTCCACCTGCAGTAAAGTTCAACATTTGTTACATAAAAGCACAGTAACAAATATTTCTGCATCACATTTTATTCAGCATGCAAAGAAAAAAACACAAATTTAAAATGAGATAAAACATACAGAAATATCTTTTTAGTTATACTAATTAATACAAAGGATATGACAATTTTAGAAAAAACGTACATATATTGATATAATTTGTAGTATTCAATTCGAAAAAGTGCATAAAACATTGCTTGCCTGCCACTTCAAACCAACCTACAAAACCTGGAATGATCTGCAATATTTTCTTTTAAAATATTCTTTAATCGGAAATTTTAAAAAATCGTCCCAAAGCAGTCATACATATACTAATATTTTTGTTCAAATCATCAAAATTGAACCAAAAATAGGCTATCCAGTCATATCAATGAGGCTCTGGTCAGCAGTATCTAACAGACTTTTTGTAGAGATCTGTTAATTGTAAAACAGTTTGATTCAGGTTACAAATAACTAAATGTGCTCCTGAACCCCACTGTATTATTAATTGATCAAAAAATTGATTTCTGTAATTAAAAGAAGAAAAAAACAGTAAAAAATGCAATTTACGAGGTAAAAGCAAGTTTTGAATTTTTCATCTCGGTTTACTTGAGGTTTTCAGCAATGAAGCTCACATTCAGACTTTTCAAATTTTAGCCAAATAAGGTCTGTAGGTCCACAAATCAATATCAAACTTGGTTTGAAAATTATTCTTATAAACAAATAACCAAAGTTTTCAACTGTTCTGTTTTTAAAACTTTCAGATAAATAATAAGTTATATTTCCTAAACAGACACCAATTCTGTGAAAAAATGATTTGTCCATACCCTGGAGTTTATGTTACTATACATTTAATGCCATTTATTCATATTTAGAGAAAAACAATGACTAGTAGCTACAATCAAACTATTTACAGATTATTTACACATAAACATCAATGCATGAACATCAAGTCTGCGAAGATTTAGACCTGTTTGATAACGTTTTATATGCATAAAATGTGAAAAGAGTCCAAATTTCAACTAGAAGCCTAAGGGCAACATGTCAAGCCTCCTACTGTCAAAAAATGAAGAATATTTAGACATTTGACTTTAGAGTGTGACCTTGACCTTGCAGTTACATATACACGGATTTTAAGCGCAACATGCCATTCATAATTATGAACATTTGTGCAAAATTATTTCAAAATCCCCCATCTAATAACAGAGTAAGGGTACCAACTGAAATGAAGTTTCAAGTTCATTTGGGTCAGAATATAATTACATGTACAAACATACAATACAGTAAGTGTTCCATCCCCACCCACAATATTTTGCAGCAAAAAGTATCAAAATTATTTACATAACGTTTATATACAATATTTACATCAGTTCTTCACAACAGTTCGTTTTCAGCACTAGTAAGGGGTTCAAAAATGAGAAATAAGAAACTGATTTTTAATGTGGTAAAATGTCAAAACAATTATCAGCAGGAACTAAATATACTTCGGTGATGTGAATAACTATAATGAATTGAATTTAAATAATATTTTGAGATAAACTTGTGTTAAAACAATAAAATTGTGTTAAAATATAACAAACTTCAGCTATAATATAGAGAAAATTATTCAAGTACAAAATGGTCACGACACGTTTATGGAAAGTATTTATTACATTAATCTGAAAGCTTATAATTCATCAGAATTCAGATTCTTTTCGCAGAAAGTTATTGGCTATTCAAATAACATGAACCATTCTCGACTGATTCATGAAATATGTCATATTATTCAAAATTCAAGGACAAAACGCTAACAAAACAGTGAATTATTAGAAATTAAATTTTTAACGATGGCAGACATTGTGAACTAATTTAGAAAAGGGACCCACATATTTGTTAAAGCAAAAAAAAAATTCTACAAGAATCATATTCAGATACAAACATGACTTTCTATAAAAACTGGTATTCAACTTTAGATGTGTTTGTGTAAGTTATCTTTACTGACCTAGAACACCCTACTCTAGATACAAAGAATATCTTAACAAAACAAAAAAAGGATCATCAAGGCTGGAATTAAGTATAGATAAATAACCTTGCCTAAACTTGTTGAGCTGAAATTCCTGAGCATTAACTACTGAACAATTCCCAAATATCATTTTAATAAAAACTGTCGAAAAGAATGTAAAATTTTAACTTTCAATATGGAAGAAAATTAAAAGCTAATTAATGAAACTTTAGTATTCGAACAGAAAGCATTGAACAGAGCTATAGATGAACATGATGATACAATTATTTCAAGGGCTGAACATAAATGAAACATCAGACTAATTCCAAAATTCATTTTTATCGTAAACATAAGCAAATAATGTAACGCATGAAACCAGCATTTATAATACACACCCAAATAACAAGCATACTCAACGCTGGTTTTCAGCGAACGCAAATGTAAAAAAACAACACAAGTATGAAAATCACAAGGTAGAAAGCTGCCATCTAAGTCTTAGCAATACTATAGTTTAGCTAAAGAAGCACAATGTTCATTCAAAGTGGACAACTTGTGTCAACATCTGTGCAGTCCTTTGGTGAGCATGGATCACGATTGGATCTTGGTGAAAGCGACACTGGTGTTGACGCATCCCATAATTCCAAAGTTCCCATATTTGGTTCAATATCGATAGAATCGTCAACGAATGGGAAGTTTAAATCTGAATCATCAATTTCAGGTACAGGAACATCATCGTCATCCAAAACTCCCACTTCAGACAAACTGACCAGAGATAAATCGAAAATTTGATCTGGAATTTAAGATTCAAAACCATAAGTATCTCAATAGCTAATTCTGTAAGTTATATCTATTGTGAAACAGATGGTCCTCACTACTGTATGTAATATGGCAGCTGTCACTCTATAATTGAGTAGATCTAGATTTCAGACTTAGGGGGTAAACTTACCCCCAATTTCAGAAGTGAGTGGGAACGCTGATATATATATATATATATCCATTAGTTTACAGTATACAAATATATAGGTATATACTGTTAACTAAGAGACTTCTGGAGATTTAATATGGATTCATAAGCAGAGAAACCAGTGCCTATGAGGGTATTATAATATAAAGCATAATTGTGCGAGTGAAAGATGACATGTTCGAAAAAAAATGGAAATCTAAACCATAGTGCCAGGAAAACAATAAAAACCAGAAGGGCCTGTACCTGGAAATCCGGAGGTTCCGGAAAATTACCGAAAACTTTTAAATATGTAATTGAAATGGTAAAATTTTAGCAAGCCACATAAAAAATTGCTAATTCTTTCAAAATCACAATTCTGATTCTTTATCAATAGACCATGATGACAATTTTGTGTAAAAGATGCAATCAATGCACCTGTATTAGAACAATACTGATTGTATTTCCTCAGAAATTTAATTCCAAACTTACTGGATTAAACAGCTTTTTTTGACATTTAAAGTCCTGATAATGTATATAATATAAGAGTGTTATTAGACCTGTTTGTACATTTCTTACTCTCATTTCTGGTAAATATCAATAAAGATAGAAATAATCCAGTAGGATCATAATATGTTTCATCAAAATTTAGCAAAGCAATGGCTTTGCATACATTAGCAGTTATTACAGATGACCGGTGTAAAACAAAAAGAAATCCCTACGTACCGACCCGGTTTATTTTGATGACCGTGACCAGAAACAAGAGTATATTTTTTTTGGCCTTAACCTTTCAACACAACTTCATAGCGTTGTAGCAAAGATTGAAGGGTTAAGGACAATGAGCCAATCACATAGAAACTTTTCTTTGTTTTATAACTAAACAATAACCAGATAAAATTTTGAGCACATTACCATGGAGATAAATGTATCATTTCAACAAAACATCAACTGTACCTGATTCTGGTGGTGGTGACATTTGACCAGAAGGTTTAAAGTCATCATCGTTTTCATCATCGCTGTCATCTAAATCACTATCAGGTCTTCCAGCACCAAACATACAAGGTGGACGCCAGCTTCTTATTCTTTGAACAATACCAACCAATGCTTTGTCTGTCTTAGGTTTCAAGTCCTCTGGAAGTGATCATGAAATTATTTTACACTTTCTTATCTTAAAAAATGAAACACAAACTAACCACTTCATTAACAATTCACACGATAATTTTTCCTATTCAATTCGCATGGTTTACTTTAAGAATCATTTTCCTACATTCTAATTCAATCTGATTTAGAAGATAGAGCTACATTCATGAAGGGATTATTGACTGTATAAACAATAATGCTGGTTGGACAAAAAAAATAAGGTGAAAACTTTTGTAGTCCTGTTTTTTTCTCTAAAAATATTACCAAGGTCTAGAAAATTAAGACATTCTGTAACATGTACTATTTAAACAGGTGACATTTTATGGCGTAAATGTGTATATTCATACATATTTCTGGGAGTGAAAAAGTATTTCCATATTGTGTGTATACATTGCAAAGAAAACATGCAGGTATAGCAGTGTTTATCTACACAGTGTTTCAAGTTATGAAAACCCAAGGTTTGTTTGTGTTATAGGTAATGTGCTATTTCTAGCCGATGTTACTAAATACTGTATGCAGGTTTTCCACTGGACATTATATTCCCCCCACACACACACATGTATGGAGGGGAGGGTCTATGCCTACAAAAAAGTATGCTTAATTTGATTTTTTTTGCCACTTGCAGATTTTTTTTCGCCATTTGCGAAACTAGCGAATGGCAGTGGAAACCCTGTGTTATGCGTGGTTTTGTTCATATTATTTTTTCGTACATTTGCCGTAGTCAATTTTGTTATATGTTTTCAGGCACTTTGATCAGAGTATGTTTGCACTTTGGTTCATTTGCTGGTGAAGTATATAAATTATGTGTTCTTCAGTTTTTTCTTAAAACAATCATTCTTTAGTAATGAGTCTTAGGTGATTTGATGTTGTAACACTAACAGTACCTGAAGGGTCATATATGTTGAGTATTTCTTTCTCAGGTAATGGTTCTGGAGCCTGTGTGATCACCTTCTCTTTATGTCTCACTTTCTGTTGTGGCTCTGGATCAACCTGAAGAGATACAAGGTTCATTGACGGGGATTTTTACTTTATATATGCAACTAGTGATTGGAATCGGATGACAAAATCATAATCGATTATCGGTTTGTCCCAACCGATCGATTATCGATTATAATCGATTATTTTCCCAATGCGAATTGTATTGTTTGTTTTACAGTTGTTACTTGTTGTAATAAATGCTTTCAGCCTACTTCTGTATTTAGGCTTTTGTTATTGTTTTATTAGTTGATATGTGCATTGTGATAATTAGCCTGCCTGTTGCATTGTGAAGGATTCAAACATTTCAGGCGTTCAGCAATGGACCTTTCAGTTCTAATTTTTAAATATATTCAGGTTAAGAGGTTCACATCAGGAGTTCTGTGAACTTCTGTCTGAAATAAGTTTAATTAGTAAACTTAGTTCCATACAGAAGAATATGGCACTAAGAAGAAGTCTGAAGAACTATAACTTTACTGGAACAAAAACTATACTTTGAGATAAAATAGTTGAACAATAGTTAACAAATGTGAAACAAATAATAACTCTTAATATCAATAATAACTGTTACTTCAAACTGTTTGACTAGAATTGCTCCGTATCCAAGAACGCTTATTCATGTACTGCATGCGTCCGCCTGATGACTCGGATCGCAAACAATTAACCCAAAGAAGAAAAAAGACCATAAGGATAAAAAACTACGAAAAACGTCGGCGACTTCGTAAATTCGACTCGATTGTCGGCGACGTCAATCTTTTCGATCGATTTTCGATTATTAGCGACAATCGGAACACCACTATATGCAACTGTATCTGTAAACAACCCCAATCCAAAATAGTGAGCATTTTCCCCAATTTTCAAACAAAAATTCTATTTTTCAACTAATTAATTCAGAACCATTATTCAATAATGTTAAATGAATGCATCTGTTTCTGAAATATATTTTTGCAACCCTGCATGAGGTTGTTCTTTAAGTATTACCAAGGCTTTTTTTCACAGGTAGGGGAAGGGGCCTTTTTTCAATTTGGGGAAAAATTATCACATTATTTTTGCAAAAGGGGAAGAAAAAAACTTGATGCAAACTGAATTTTAGGTGAAATCTGCATGAATTTAAGGATTTTTCCTGAGGGGAAGATGCCTATACACGGCCCTTGCTATAAAAGGGAAAAAGCCCTGACTACTAAATGACTGATTTTCCTCTATCATAAATTGGAGGTTTAATGTGATAACCTTTGTAAAATGTCTTATAGTGTAAAAAATCCTGAGTTCAGACAAAATACTGTGACTCCCAATTCAGCCAGTCCTGATATCTGTCCAAAAAATGTGCGAACAATTTCTAACGAAAAAAGAACATGTTGTGTTATTATTCATTTTAGAATTGCTCTTTTCAAAATGGTATGTACACAATATTGTGACTCAAAAAAAAATCTAAAAAAAAGACTAGAATGTGTCCTACTTTAATATGATAACCACAAAATAATTTTATATGATTCAGCAGTATATAAATTTCTCATTAAATATGTGAAACAAACATGAACTTACATGAATATGTAATTTTGAGGCAGCGTTTTCTTTATCAAATGATTGTAATGCTTGCAAACCAGGTTTTTTAAATATCTTGTTGATGGGTGCTTCATGGCCAGGCTTTCTACCTTGTAGAGATTTTTGTGCCCTGAAATTAAAATATATTTTTTACAAGAACTCAATAGAAGCATTACAAGTGTATTAGAACGAGCATTAAAAAAACAGCTACAGTGTGTGCATACTGATTCTCAGTGTTTCATGATATTAAGGTTTCTCTTTAAACACAATTACAATTATTTTTCGAATTAGATATACATAAATTATCAGGAAGCAATCATTCTTGAAGCAACAAATGAACAGTAGTTCATAAGTTTTTATCATCAGAACTTCCCAACATAAAGCAACACAAAAAGTAGACAAATTACGCACTTAATTGAGTCTTTGTCATCATTAATTGTACGTAGTGCTGTTCTAGGAGTGGTCATGAACTCTGTAGTGGACATGTTGCACCTGGAAAATTAAAACAAATTAGAAGCCATACCAGTAGTCAACAAACAGATTCAACCGTTACATTGATTGTAGTCAAGGCACTGCCAAAACCAAGGAATATTTCAGTGACACACAGTGGACTAAGTAGAAACAAATTACTAATAAAACAAGAGACTTATTAATGTTACCACATTATCTTAAATGCATCCCAACCAAAAATAAAGACATTTTCCCCTATTTTCGACCAAAAAATTCCCAATTTTGGCATCACACTGCACATCTATTCCCCATTGGACCAGACCCTTTCCAAAAACTGCAAAAATAACTTTCATTTCATAATGAAATTTTCACTAAAAAATAGCAGAACACCAACAAAAACAAATCGAATTAAAGCTGGATGATTGATATTGGTTTTACAATCATTTTATACATGTCTAACATATTACCCTTAATAATACACATTACTGATTTGTAGAGTGAAACTACGCATGATTAGGAACTGTATGAATATATATATACATAGGCCAATAAAAATAGGGAAAGTTAATTGGACTCTTGTCCAATGCAATTATGCAGATTCAAACTGGAAACCGTTTAAACAGCGACATAATTTTTAGACTAATAATTCATAAATGATTTGGGTCGAATTGGCAAGGGGACGAACTCAGAAGTCGAATTATACTTGCCGATATGACTATAACAGGAACAAAAGTTATGACAGATCAGAAGAAAATATATGTTTCTCGGATAGATTAGCCTTTCGTATCTGCAAACACCACAAGAAAGCGATACTTCGCAAAATCTTTTTTCTTTATTTTGATCCTCCCGGTGTGAACAAAACTAATTGAACTTGACCAATCAGAATGCGTTATAGAGTTAGGCAAATCGGGCGTATAAAACCCGAACTGTGCCGTTCTAGAATGATTGGTTCAAAAAAGACAAACTATGATATATAACAACCATATTAAAAACAACCAGGGCTTAATCAGAAACGCAGTAAAAGTTACGGGTTCCTTTTATATTTAAAACTAATTTATCATTAGTTTATTGAAAGCATTGTCAAAAAATCCTTGGTTGAATAAGTAGACAAGCTGCTAACCGTTCATAATTTTATTGGAAAACTACTCGAGATCATAAAAACGCTATACTTCAAGAATATTTTCAAGAATACCCGCTAAATTCAAACAATATACTCTAATGCATCGACTGCTAGAGGGGATTGTCACTGGGAAACCACAAACAATTATTAACATTTGAGATCATTATCATTAGTGCATATGATACAGATGTATATAATTATTATTAGTCTATCGTACAGGTTATCAGAGCTTATGACGTTTGTAACTGTCTTGCCGAATCAAAATAAAACTTTGTGTACTTATTTACTTTACTTTACTTAATATGGTAAACATCCGCTACTAATTCAAGTTTCCCTAAAACTAAGGAAACAGCGCGTTTGGCATTTATGATGTCATATATTGGCTAGAACTTAATAATGAAATTTGAATCCAATATGTCGTCCCCTCTTTGACAATGACATCATTCTACAGTGGCAATGTTTGTCGAGTATGACTTCCACACCAACTCACAGGAGACAACTTAATTAAAGGTAGATATAGTTACGATGTTATGAAGGGGGGACATTAAGATGGGTTTTGAAATTATCTTTGTCTCATCTTCAGAGAATACATGATTTGGCTCACACACAGTGAATGTTTCATATTTGATTTTTAAGAAATGCTTTGAAATGCATCTATAACTAAATCCATATAGAGAAACAACAGCGTGATCAGATGTATCAGATGGAAACTAAAGGAGACCCAGACACGTGATTTGGAACTACTTTCCAGACGTTGACAGAAATGTATGTAGTGGATAACGAACGACAACTCTGGGTAGAGATTGCTACATCAGAGTCAACGGGTACCAGTTTAACTAAACTGTTATCTGTCACATGACCGTAGAGCGCCCAGAATAAGACGATATTTGGAGGGGTCTCGGAATCCGAGTCTGAGCCCCTTAAATCTGGAATAAAGTATGAAAAATTCCATGCCAGTTATAATACAATGTACGTACATTATATTTAGATAACAGTCATATGTTGCTAGGGGTTTACCACCATACCTGCCTAGGAATTTGGACATTTTCAAATCCATGTATGGTTTACGTCCCCTGACACTCATTCCTGTATCCGCCCATGAAAGCCTCTGTAATTTGTATGTGTAATCGGGAGCTAGTTAACTTCCTGGCTCTTCATTCCACCGTGTTGTACTGTCAGTGACATTGCTCGCATTTACAATATTTTTTTTTCATGCGATCAGAGTAAAAACTATTAATTGATAGATAACTGTAACATAAGATTGGTTCAGTTCACACGATACCACGGGACAGATTGAGCGGAACAAACATGCCTAGAAAGAACAGACCGGACCGGGCTGGGCAGGGCAGGCCAGGGCAGGACAGGCCAGGGCAGGACCGGGCGGGCGGGCAGGGCAGGACAGGGCAGGGCAGGGCAGGACAGGACAGGACAGGACAGGACAGGCAAGGCCAGGCCAGGCTAGGCTAGGACAGGACAGGACAATATGTTAAAAAGTGAACACGTATCTGTAACTCGTACTTTCATTCGCATGTGTGTACAAAAACTAAAGTAAACTATTATATTTTAAAGGTGAAAAAAAAGTTTTGATTATTCTGTAATATCGTGTTGGTTCAAAATTTACAATCTTTTTTTCTGCAGGGGATATACCCACTGTCTATTTCGATGTCCCCAGACTCCAGACATCACAGATAAGTATAGTTGAGCTGCTTATTTCTTGCATTTTGTTCAAAATCGTTCAGGCACACCACGAGTGTATATTTAAAGAATTGTGCGTAAAAAATTGTCACATCATTGCACTCAATCACGGAAAGTTTTATCTCTGCCGCCCCTCTCCGCCAATTGCATAAAGATTGGTGAGAGCTAAGAAAGCAATGTTTATAATTTTATTTTATATCGGTAGTCTGATTATGCAACTGGTTGTATCAAGTAGAAAATCCGTGACTGGACCATTTTATAATTAGGGAGTGTTGAAAAAACTTAAAATAACAATGCTTTAAACGACGCACACACGCTGGGTTTAAGAACAAAGCCCTGCCGCATAACTACGCCCCTGCGCATCAATCTGCTATTGTGACCTCGTTTTTGAAGAAGGATAGGGTTCCGGAGCTCTTCTTGCACCTTATTCGCCACGTATATCCCCGTATGACTATTTCTTGTTCCCTAGACTGAAAAACAATTAAACTGGTAGACACTCTAGGTACCGACAGGCCCTGGTATCCGCTGTTCATCAGTGTATACTGAGTATACCAGAACATGGGAAAGAAATGCTTTTATAAGCTGGATACTGCGTTTAAAACTTTTTTACGTAGCAAGGGTGACTCGTAGATAAATTAAAATCTATCAAACGCGCGATTTTTTATAACCATAGTTGCGTTACTTTTGAAATGCCCCTGGTACACACGTAGGTCTTTGCTTAAATGACGCCTGTTTTAGCAATGTATATGATTCGTGCTGAGAATCAGAAGTTCTTAGTAATTATGGAAAATAATGACTATAATCACGAATGAACTTATTTTACTTCAGAGAATTACCGACAGTATGATATAACCGTCACCATGAATATATTGAAACACTGTCGGAGTCTGTTTCTCAGGCACGCATCAATATACATGTATACATATGAATTATTCCCAAACGCATGGAAAGCTTATATGTATATACGAGGGACGGTCATAAAGTTCTTGGACAAACTCCGTAATGACAAAACTAGATAATTTTGTACAGTTGATCAGCAGTGTATTTTTATTATGCACATGAAATTTATAAACGATAAATGAACAAACGAATGTTCAATATTAGCACATATATAACCATTTTTCAATACGCGGCGCACTTCGGAAGGCGCGACTGCTTAACGTCAAAAATAAAATCGTCAGCAATTTTCAAAATACACGGCATCAGCACGAATACACTTTTCATATCTCACATTACACACTACAAAAACGAGGCACCCAAAAAAGCAGCAAAAAAATCCAAGTTCATTAAATTGTAAGCTTTCAAATGCCCTCCGATCAGCTTTAAGTGAAGGAAATACATGTATAGCATAGTAAACAGGAGTGTATGGTGCGTGTTTTAGGCGCTCTAATATGAGAAAGTCGCTTGTGAGAGCCGCCTCCTGTGTTCTATATGCAGGTGAATTATCTTGGTGAATTATATTATAATCTCGATCTGAACACCCACGCGCTTCTTCGAAATCGCATGAACCAATTCAACGTATTTCATTAAAATGCAATTTAAAACGTATCATTTTAGTGCCTTAAGTATAAAAATACCATGACAAAACAACAAAGTTTTCAAACATCACCCGCGACGCACCCGGTTAATCATGCTTCGTTATACGGCATATTTGTATTTAAAATGCATATTGTTTCATAAAATTCGCGTAGCAGACCATTTCTTGTGTTGCTGGAAACATTCATACAGCTAGTCGCATTATAGTGACGTTAATGTACGATTTTTCGGACACACCTCGTGAATTCAGAATCAGTGTATGTGCTGATGCATCATAGTGGTTAAGTTACAAAAATGGAATATACCTGGTGATGGAAAATATGAGAAAATAAATGAAGCTTTATCATACAACAGACAGTAGTTTTCCTAGACTAATCATTATACAGCATGCAAATAAAACATCACACGTTGATACCATACATACATTAAAAGTGGTCATCATGCGTGTTGTTGAAGCAACTACATACACAAAGACTGTTAGAATAATAAAAATTGCAATGATACATAAGGCACAGCTATTTAATAAAAATGCATCCAGTCCAATATTTACAAGTTGCATAAATGAGAAAACTTGAGGACAAAACCCTTATACACGTATACCATACAGAAATCATACTTCAAGGTCATTGACAAAAAATGTCATAAACAAAAGGAAGAGCAATGCAAAATGAAAACAAAAAATAAATAATGAAATGATAACAAACCAACACCATACAGGAAACAATATGACCATGATGGCCCTTGATTAATGTGCAAATAAAATGTATATCCCGTGACAGACATAATTATATTCACCACAGAGGTGATGAAAATGAATTCACTTCAAAATCAGCTGACTGTATAAGTCCTTACACCACCTTGAAGGACCCCACATTTCAACTTAGTGTAATAATTTGACAAGGAAATAACAACAACACTTCCAATTTTCGTCTGCTTTTGCATCGTCACTTGCTAAAACATCAATCAATGTTTTTATTTGAATGTCAAAGTTACTTCAGCTCTCACCTTCGTCAAACATTATCGAAAAGCCAAGGGTGTCTGCTCAAAGGCAATCACAGTCCCTACAATTGCGGATGGTGAGGCGTTATAGGTCCACAGTTGAAAATTTAACGGTAATTTGAGGCAAAGTTGATTCTCCGTTTTTACTTCACTTAAGGCTGTATTACATGTTTATATCTTTTTTCTACATGAACTTTCTATTCATCATTGTCACGTGACGTGTATTTTCTTGGCTATATATCTGCTACTATCTATTCCCGAAAAAAACTACGGTAGTTCAATACTAATTTAGTGATTTATCACTGTACCATTTTCATTATTTAACATATGACGTCATATAAGCATGCGTCACATCCGGAAAAATAGATGGAATCACCAGTTTGATACGAAAGAAATTATTTATCACAGTATTCATTTCAATTGAAGTACATTTAATTTGTACCTGCAAATTATATCGTATTGTAAGTTTAAGTGATAATATGTCACATATGCTTTTATTTATAACTTAAAAATATTTCATTCATGGTAACATTGTATGGCGGATGTAGAAAACTTCGGTTCGCATCCAGATCCATGCGCCGAGCAAGAACTCAGTGAAATATAACAAAAGTTCAACTCCCAAAAAGTATCATTAAAGAGTCTGGTTAATTAAATATACCGCAACTTGATTTGTAGATAGTTAAACCATGTTTTTCCTATACCAATCAAGAGGATGACAGTTCATGACTACAAAACTAATATAAATTTTAATTGTAACATTTCAATGACATAAACTGGTTTAGGGCCTAAATCTTTTTAAGATATTGCCATTTATTTCCGGCATATTTCATATACGAGTAGTTTTCCATGCATTCGAGAAGAACTCATATTGACACACATCGATGCGCGTCACAAAAATGTTCTCGAATAATTAATTATACCAAAACATATCTTTAAAATTGGACAGAAACGTCGTTTATCTTGAATTGGGAAAGGAAACTTCTTTCTAGTTCAGAGTTGTCGTTCGTTATCCCTCACTCAAATCTTTGTCTCAACATCTCAGCTTTTGCAAGATTCTTGTAAAACACGAAATAAAGCCACAAATGGTCCAAATTTTACACCTTAGTGAAACAATTTCTTTTGTACAAATGTTTTAATTTACCAAAAAAAAAAATCAGAGCAAATATTGTATTTATCAAGTTCACTACATCCATACGGTAATGTTTGTTTACTTTCGGTAATAAGGTCACCTAGTCGAATCATGAAAACGGAAACATTACGCAAAAGTCGATAGTGATCGTTAAAAATATGACAACAAATGTATTTGTTTATGTGACTTATTGTCACTGGGGGTTAACTCCGTTTTTCAACAATTTTTCAGTTGTACACGGCGACCGGTTCATCCAACTAGTTTTCCTAGACTGTATACTAACCAGTACTAACTTACCCCTCCACAAGGAGCCGGCAACTTTTCCACATATGGAGGAAAATCGACATTTTTGTCAAATGTACATGGAAGGGTATGATCTGCCGAGACCGAAATTCGAATCCGGATCTCCGGGGTTCAAGTCCAGCGCACTAACCACTGGACCACGGCCGCGGCCTACGACCACAGATGTAAATTTGAAGAAAACAAATGCGTGATTTTGTGTATCAGATGGTAACTAATGGAGACTCAGACACTTGTTTTTGGACAAAGTTTCAGACGTTGACAGATATGCATGTGAGGGATTGCGAACAACAATGTTGGGTAGAGATTGACTTCGTTCATGATCGTACGGGCCGCTATCTGGAAGTTCCAATCCTTGATTTTAAGTGCAGTGGATGTAAGTCACCATGGTCCGTGAGCCACAATAAAGAATACTAAGCCGCTATAAATGGGCAACTCTCAGAAATTTATCTTTTCCATACATATTCAGCTACTACTCAGATATTGACCAAATTGTCCAAGCGTATGCTCTGTTATACCCAGTACAACAAATAAGAATTAATGTGATTGGCTGGTGAATGATAAATTACCGGATATGTGATTGGTTAAAGAAAGATAATGTCTAAAGTTAGAATGAAATGTGTAGAGTCACTGTCGTCTCACCAAGCCAACATAATACTTTAGAAAAAACACGTTCTACAATTGCTACTGTTAATGTATGGATACTGATTATAAATACAAAAATGCACATGTAATTCATGATCATGACAAATACTACAAACATAACAATTATTGGACAACTGAATTTAAAATGAGCGATCGCTCGGTTGTAACATTACATTAACACACGATTAAATGCAACATACTTAAAGAAATACAAATTTATATGTATGTAATGACGTCTTATCGATACAACTCTATAAGAACGTAACATCGCAACGGCTATTCTTGTTTCTGGAGGGTTTTGAAAACAAATACCGTTGAGTTTGCAAGCACGCTAAGAAGGCCACATCCTAAATGGTTCTTTTCGAATAAAGCTTGCGCGTTAACTTTATTGCTTAGGTAACTATGTTGAAAGGTGGTTACGTTACAAAATTACCAACACGTTTGCAGTCTCGTTTCCAAAATGCACCTTGGTCTACGGTTATTTCTCATGATCGGTATTCGTCCTTGACTGTACAAACACCGAGATGGCTTCTCTGGTCGTGGACAGATACTTCATGTATAATCCTGCGAATGGTGACAAATCACTATACAGAGCGATTCTTTTCTATCAACACGATTGAATATACAAAACTGGAGAAATTAACATCTAATGCATTACGCTATTCAAAATATTAAGCATTCAAAAACTTAATTTCGTTCGTTCGAAGCCGGTCCCTTATTTGGGACCCTACTTGCAATAACATTACATGTACATATGATACAATTTTAAAATAATTCCATCATCTTTAAGATGTTTTATTTATATACAACTCGGAAGATTAAGGACTTACAAAAGATATGTTATATTATTTACTCAAACTTAATGATTTAAGCCTGTGTGACGTCATTTTTACCACCTATTTACCACTGTGCACGTGTTTTTCATAATCGAACATGACAAACTAATTCGAACATTTTTGGAATAAATTCATTTGCAAATATTTAAAAATCGTATCGTAAACATTCAAAACCTCTTCGCATTCTTTGAAATACTTTAAATCAAATTAAGATTCCGATGATTTTAATATCATCATTGCTTACAATTACAAACCAATTTATGTTGTTCGTGAATTAAGGTCTTAAATACGCAATGAATTAGCTCACAGTCCAACAGATCCAAAATTGTTGTCTCAAAACACTTCAGCTAAGCCATGAAATATGCATTTCTCTTCTAGCTTATTTGCTGTTTGTCTAAATACCAAATTCTCTATCGACGATTCCCATTAATCTCCTGGATAGAGAATTATGACACACAAAGATCATCAGCGTATATATGACAACAGTGACACCGCACTGACATTGCATCTATAGTAATGGATTAACGTTGAGCCTATAACAGATAAAACGTATCCTTTAAAAGCTGGAGCCATGACTCACCCTAGAGTTGTTCGTCTAGTTCATTCATGAAGACAATTATAATCGCTGTACGATGATTTATTGAAAGCTCTTATTGAAAAGAAGTCATTTCTCTGCAGGTGGCAAAAATCATCCTATGATGAGATGTACGGTAAAACATCACTCTGTGAACACTTTCATATTAATACCACATTATCATAACGACGACTTATTCGGACCCGTTTTCTATTTTTGCATCTTGATTTCAGTTTGATTAGGACATCCCAAACATGGTCTTAATATCAATGTTTTACTTTTTTGTCATGGTGTATACACATATTGCTGTATCTATGTGTACATAGCGCCCTTGTGTATAAGTTTGTTTAGGCAGGCAGGCAGGCAGGCAGGCAGGCAGGCAGGCAGGCACATGTACATTTTGTATTTATTTATTTATTGGTGTTTTAAGGCGCATTGACATCTAGGGTCATGTAGCGTGCATCAAATGATAAGGATAACAATGATAAGTCAATTAATAAGATAATGTAAGCTTAAGATGTAAATGTAAAAATGAATATGAAGAAGATATGAATCGTTTAAAAATTGGACTGTTGCAACAATAAGGATGTGTAATAGTTTGCGATGTTAAAACGAATGTATAAAAAGTTATCACAGTTTATTGTAAAGTCTGATTTCCTTTAAGTAGTTGATAATTGTTCCAGGTGAAACAGTTTTGAAAAGGGTGTTTTAAGTTTTCAACATTAAAATGCTTGGTACGGATAGGTTGAGGCAGGCAGTCAGGCAAAATAAATAAATTGTAAATAAATAACATTAAATTATAGTTTTCTATCGTAGACCAACTAAGAACTAAGAGTGATGGCGTTTTCTCTCACTCAAACTCTTTAAAGCCCTCAATACCCAGTGTGGTGTCTCAATGACAATAAATACTCCGCATTACAATCCTCTAGTACGTCTTATATACATCAACAGTCAATCTGTTGCTTACATTAAGACCTGAGAGTGTTTGTAGCAACATCAAATCAGTCATTTCGTGTTGTTACCAACAACTTACTAACATCAAAATGCGTCTGTTTTCGTAATCCACGAAATTCTATATAGCTATAAATAATGGTTGCTCTTCGTGGATCTTTGTAGCGTGTATGCATGCTAAATAATGGTTGCTCTTCGTGGATCTTTGTAGCGTGTATGCATGCTAAATAATGGTTGCTCTTCGTGGATCTTTGTAGCGTGTATGCATGCTAATTGTTTGTACTAATGACGATTTTCTGGTCTTGTGAAAGGGTTTGATGCTATGATGGGTTAAAGACGATTCACCAATCATTGCATAAAAGACCGTCGAACCTGCTATTTTGTCAATAACAAATATCTGTCGATAATTTGGAACTGCAATCATCTAAGTTTCATGCTGTATAAGAATGACACAAGACACTGCAGTAACGCCTTTTTTCTTCTCAGAATATTTTAAGCGCTATGATATGACTGTCTTGGATTTTTCATAATGCTTATCAGATTTCAGAAGCTGGGACAGACAAACACGGCTTTCGCCGACTTAATGTGCATTAATCACTTTGAAACGAAAAATATATAACGCGAACCAAAATTAACCATCTCCAGATTACCGGAAGGTTTTGCAAATGTTAGCTCATAAATGCAAGTCATTGCAATGGAGGTATGTATGAGCTGAATAATGTTACGCAAGAAAGTGTCTTAAATGATTCCACCCACACAACGCAATACGGCACTCTTGCCCGAACACTTTGACATGTAAACAATTCATAATCTGTTGACTTTTATGATCCTGCTGACGTTTGTCGACAAAGTGGTCCTCCTTACTTGACTCGTTAGACAAAGGACCCTATAAGTATCTCCACGCGACAGGAGTTGATATCAAAATTTCGCAGTACTCTTGATAATTCGATAAGATTTTGTAGATTCTCCTGTATCTAATACTTGAAACAGTTGGACAATTCTCTTGAGATAACCTGATGTGTTGGGAACATTCCTTTAAAGTTTCAGAAGACACATTCGCGCTGTTGCTCAAGCACGTATGATTCGAATATCCTATTCGGCTAACCTCGGCTACAGTCCTTTTAAACTCGGACACGGAAATGACCGAAATCAAGAGATTTAACGAGTGTTATGCGATCGTATCTCAGAAGACACATTCGCGCTATTGCTCAAGCACGTATGATTCGAATATCCGATTCGGCTAACCTCGGCTACAGTCCTTTTAAACTCGGACACGGAAATGACCGAAATCAAGAGATTTAACGAGTGTTATGCGATCGTATCTCAGAAGACACATTCGCGCTATTGCTCAAGCACGTATGATTCGAATATCCGATTCGGCTAACCTCGGCTACAGTCCTTTTAAACTCGGACACGGAAATGACCGAAATCAAGAGATTTAACGAGTGTTATGCAATCGAAATCGTTATTTAATTCAACTGTTTAATTTACTCGTTGCAGTCAGCCCACCATACTGATCCATCTTATATCTAAAAGTATTTAAAAGTAAATCACGTGTGTATAAGAAGAACAAACGAGTAAGTATTTCTAACGAAGGGTTCACTCATTAAATATCGACATTGTTACAAGTTTTTCCTGTACTTATGAATACTTTTGTTTTTGCTAAGATTTTGTAAATACATTCTTATCTTTATAGGTTACATACCGCTCGTTCATTTGTCTGTCTGTTCGTTCGTTCGCAAAATAAGAATCATTCGAATTTTATTTATACCAAAATCTCTGCAATAGACACTTCATTGTCTAATATACTTGTACGGCAGATTTCCCTAAAGTCGCTTTCTGGATTATCTTGTCCTGTCTAAGCTACTAAGTGCATTAATTTTGAAAGAAATGGTGACTTAGCAGAAAAAGACCCGTTGAATGACAACCAATCATGAATTAATCGCCCTGTGTCCAATACTCGGCAAAAATAATAGAAATCTTATGACGTGGATAACCCAGAAAATTATGAAGATCGTGACAGTCTTGAGTGACGTGACACTAGTCATCAGTAAATTGTTCAAGGTTCTGAAAATACCCACACAATTTCAAAAACGTTAAACAAATATATGTACTCCTAAAACCCAGTGGTCTTTGTTCTTTTCGTTTTTTTTTCAATGAATTCGAATTTTTTTTTCGCATAATTATTCATTCAGACTGACGTCACGTAAACGAAATACAGAGCAGTCTGCTGGAGCTGGTCTTCTTCAAACAGTCACCAGTCGGTAAACCAGGTTCCTGCAAAGGAATTTAATAAAATACAGTATGATCTGTATAGGGTTAGTAGAACCCCATATACACTGCTCACTGTCTCAAATCTTGTGATTTCTAAATATCCATTCTTCTTATTTACTGAAGGAGTGATTTTAATGTGTTAATATAAATTTTTACAAAATTCACTTCTTACACTTATATTACACTAAAATCCCTACTTACGACCACCCCGAAGTTACGACCGCCCCGCTTTTACGACCGATTTTTAAAAGAACGGAATATGCCCGTAGGTCATATATGACTGACACAATACTTTTAAGCTTGGACACCTTGTTCCACTAACAAAACCACCCTGCTATTAAGACCTCTTTGCTTAAGAACGAAAGGTGGTCGTAATAGCGGGATTTTACTGTAAAACTCTGTTTTATAACTTATAAGGGACATAACTCCCACATTGACCTTAAAAACCTCGTAATGAAAATCTCGTTAAGTCACTTTGTTACTCATATTGCTGGTGCTTCTAGCTGTTTAGTGCAGTCATAATTAAAACTGAAATTACGTATTTTTCTACTGTCCGACAAATGATTAAACTGTATTTCTACATTGTTCAAGATCTAAGCGAGTGTTGTTACAAATAAACAAAGCCTTTAAATTCTAATTAACGTAGATTTTATCTTAAATCAAAATTATTTCCAAATACCATGTACATTAAAATCTTGATGTTAAAAACATAATATTCATATGGTCTCGTTATCAAGTTATATAAAGAAACGTAAAGGAAATTGGTCCCAAATTACGAGGGTTGTTCTATATGCAATGTGTATTGTACGATATTTCAAAAGCATTCGACTCAAATAGTGAAATGAACATTACATCCCTACAAAGTATTCTCCGCGGTTTGAAATACAATATTTCAATCTCTGAATTAATTTCTGAAATGCGTTATGTTACGCTGACTTATTTATACATGTACCTCTGAGACACTGACTGATGGCTGAGCCAAGGGCCTGACGAGACTTGTATCCACGACTAGATAAGAACTTTTTAACTTTTTGAAAAGGGAAATAGTGGCATGGGGTTAGATCTGGAGAGTATGGTGGGTGTGGCAAGACGGCAACCTTCTCTGACTTCAAAAATTGCTCAGATGTATGTGATGGAGCATTATCATGTAGTAGACGAACATGCCTAAATCCTGATACAGGGCGCCGTTACTGATAATATTTCTAGAGCTTTTTTAGTATAACATCTCGGTAGTACCGACCTGTAACACTTTAGCCCTTTAGCACTTGAATTTGTACGGCTATACCATCACAAGAGAGGAATGTGCAATATAGGACCTTCTTCGTGCTCATGGTCCTTCTGTAAACTAAAAGCCTTCTACCGTCTTTAGTGAGCCATATTTTGTTTCCAATTTTTCTTACTGGTTCGAAATAGTGAACCCATGTTTCGTCACAAGTAACAATGTTTACAAATTGTCTTTGATTGAAGTTTGGAAACATTTTGAGCAATTGCATAGCGGTTTGTACTCGTATCCTTTTTTGGTCGTCTGTCAGTATATGGGGTGTCTATCTGACAGAAATCTTCCGTACTTCAAAAGAAAAAAATACGCTTCAAAATGAAATGCACCCGCGATAGTGATACGCCAACAGCTTTAGCAATATCACGAATCGTGTACCTGCCATCACTTTTAATCATTTCCCTGACTTTTGAGACATTTGTCTTGCCTGTTACAGTCACAGGTCGTCCAGATTTTGCTGCATCTTTGATGGACTCTGTGTCCAAGAGAAATTTCTCTCTCCACCTACGAACTGTCTCATAAATTACCTTATCACACCCATAAACTTCCCCAATTCAGTAAAAATCTGCTTTACCAAACGACCGAGTGTTGTGCAAACTTTCATATAAGCTCTAATTTCTTCAATATTCCCAACCCGTTTCCCAACCATTTTTATAACAGTGGTCAACGGCTGGCTCTATTGAAATGACTATAAGTTTAAAACTGCGAAGAGCTGAAGGCTCGAGTTTATACCGTTGGAAAGGTGTTGAATAGAACTATTCAGGCGTATCAAAATCCATGAAATCGTGCAAAGCGTTATTGCGCTGTGGTTCAATACAGATTACAAATCGAACAACCCTCGTATGTAGTTTTTATGATAAGATGGCCTTAACATTGAGTAGGTCGTTGAATGAGGTTTTACCGTTTAAGGAAATATATCATAGATCTAGATAAGTCCATTTTATGCGGCACTTCCGGCGTCTCCGTAAGATCAGGCGCATGCGTCGATAATAAGAAGTATCAGCTAACATCTACACCAGAAATCGGTTAAATACACATACAGTGTTATTTTTCTCTGTGCAAGAAAATGTTCGTGGGTAGTTATTTTTCCTGAGCATTGTTACAACAATACTTATTAAATAACGCTAATTGTGCCAACAAACAATATTTAATTATATAAGTTTTGCTAATCATTGTACATCAGCATTGTCGTGAAAACTGAAATTACACGGATCAGCTTAAAAGGAGTATTAAGTATTAGTAACAGAATAGTTATAATCTGAACGAGCATGACAATATTACCTTCTTTTCTTCTCTACGCCAAAGGTATCATGTATCTTTTGAACTATTTTAATGAATGTTATTACCAACAGCTAGTTGCAGTAATTTCGGATGTTTACAGAAACCGGGTGTGTTAACATGACACATAGTCTATATAAAACGATAACGACTTTGTCTACAAGAAGTCACACACCCCAGTATCTACGCAATGGAGAAAACAAACGCAGAGCAGTCATTCAAAAAAAAAAATGAAAACATTACGTGAGTCGACCAGAAGTTGAAAATTAAACCATTCCCGGAAGTTGGAAACAAAGTTTAACGAACATTTTTTCATGCTTGCAATAACAAAAACGTCTTCAGATATCAAAATATTTTAGAAAATCATCGATGAATCGCGGCCAAAAATTGGTCCAACGCGTACCTGTTTTTTATGCGACTTAATGTCACTAAGGTTTAATGCCTTTTTTAACACTTTTTCTGTTATGTACGGCGACCGGTTCACCTAACCAGTTTTCCTGGACTGTATACTAACCAGTACTAACTTACCCCCCCAAAAGGAGCCGGCAAGTTAAATTGAGATCAAATTCTACAAATATGGACGAGGGCCTCCCTGATATTATTTTGCGATATCTCCTAACAATATTGATACCCTAACAATAAAAAAACGAAATACGCACTTGTAAAGTGTCCTTTTATTTGAGTAGCATGCGTAAAAATAAGTGGAATACATTCAAAAATGACAAAGCTACGACGCAAAATACAAAGGAACCACTGACAATCCTGCCAACACTCGACCATTCAAAGAGTGTGTTATTGCAACATGTAGTTTACAATAGTAAAATTCGCTCCAGTTTACGGTTTTACACATTAACCGCTTTGGATTTTTAGGGCGACGTACTTTATGTCGGTTAATTTTTGATCCAAAAAGTTGAGTCACCATTTAGAGTACCGGGATACGATGTTAACAGAATATTTGAAATTCTATCAGTAAACCCCCCAAAAGATTAATGCGTTGTAGTCGCAAATATTACGATAGCGATCATTACGATTGATCCTCTTTTGTGTATAACTTCGCATGACCTGTGATCTCAAAGTGATTTGTCTACTTAAGTAGCCACTTAATGTATTTTGCATTGTTTATATTCGTTGAACGGTTTATATGACATTTCTGTACAAAAATTAACTTATTAATCTCAGTATGACAGTCAAAATAAATTTACATATGTCACGTGACTTTCATGATTTTTGGACGTCTTTGACAGTGGGGTGAATGCATTCCAACTAACACGTAGCCGGAAATAGAGCGATTTTTAATCATTGAAAATAAGACAAAAAACAGGATCGACCTGGTTAACGAATATATCGTCATGGTGAGCATTTAATGTCATCATGATAAACAGAAAATATCACTAACACACATTATCACCACACAACTACACTTACACTACATTAAGCTCCTATGAATGTATATTTACTCTGTGTCAACTATGACGTCACAAATCAGGGGAAGCGACTCTCCCTGTTTTTTCTCTCGGAAATAAGCTACCGTTTTTCAGTCCTTTAATTTATTTATATAGCTTCATCATGGCATACATGCGTAATAATACTTGTAAACAATTATTTTAGCGACAGTTTTTCAATTTTATGGTTTTTCTGTTTGTATCACCTTTAATATACCGTACCACTTCGTTAACAGAAAGTATCACCTCAGTAAACTGACGATATCAGTTAACAGTTAACAGACTATATAACCATTACTCGACATAACAACTATGTACAGTAAACAATCCTTGATTAAATTATATTATCTGGTTCACGGTTGCTTGGCTACCATTTTCAAAATGGCCGATACAAATGTTACCAAGAAACAGAAAATACGTACATGTAGGTGCATTTTAATTGCCTGTTGATTCATTCAAATTATGTTGATTAACTAAGCTTTTTGATTGGAAGTCTACGTAATTTTGGATGTGGACCATCATATGCTATTCCAAAACAGCCGAATAATCGCGAATTGTATGATTTTGATTTACATGTATTGTGTTACTGGTGTTTAATTTATCGGCCTAATACCACCGTAATTTCCTAACATCATTTCGCACGGTAAACATAATTAGGATTAGTTATGGACCCATCTTGAAAAATTCAATATGGCCGCCATTTTAAAAATGGCCGCAAATTCATTCATCAATTCAAATAGAGTGAGTAAGGCAGTATTGTAACCGATAAAAACACATATTCTTACCAAGAACGATTCTGCAATTGTCTCAAAGGTAAAAGATTGTTTTCATTATTGTTAAATCAATACATCAATTAATTGATTATCATTTTTGTATTCACGTTTTCATATAGTTAATACCAAAGACCTATACTGTTAATACTGAATTGCTCACTTGAAAACTATGCGATACACTTGATTGTAACTAGCAGGAGACAAGATCAAATTACACCATTTTGACGTTGTTTTTGTTTCTTTGTGGTGTTGACATATTGACCAATATTTGTCTCTAAATGTCGGGAAAATAAGTTTATGAGAAACGTGTGTAAAATTACAAGGTGCAAAAATTAATCATTTCAAGATAAAGCAAGTATTTATGCTTACATTGTAACTGTGTTCGGACAAGACAATTTTTCGGATAGATGAACTTGTACTTTTCACTGGGTTTAAAGCCATTTTTCAACAATTTTTCAGTTACATACGACGGCCGGTTAACCAGCACTAACAAATCCTTCCACAAGGAGCCGGCAACTTCTCCATATATGGAGGAAATTCGACAGTTTTTGTTAATTTTTTATAGAACGGAATGACCTGTCACGACCGGGATTTGAACCCGGATCGCGATGGACTCATAGGATGGATGTTTAAGTCTGTTATTAAGATACTGAATATATATATACTTTTGGACTGGTTTTGTTTAGCAATAAATAAATCAATCTAAAATAATTTTCAATATTCTTTCAGAGTCTACTACTGTCGTTAATCTGCATTTGTGTATATAACTGCATTTTTTTTTATATTTTCAATACGAAACGGTCAATATTAATTGTTTTCTGTGTGAAACAGGACTCAGTTATATTGAATGAGGTACAACAAAAAAAGAACACTTTGTAGAAAGATTTTAAATATATAAGCTATCAGTCGGCATTCATAAAAAAACTCTTTTTTGTCCCATTTCATAGCAATATTAACAGGCATTCCGTTTTGTCATATAGTGAGATTTTTTAGTCAAACTCGAAGCTCGCACAGACCATGTAGGTAACCGATGTATGGAGTAAAGTCTTGTATTGAAACTTTTATATCTCTGTCGATGATCAGATGAAAAAAAAACACAATTTATTGAGAGGAGCTTTATGTATTAAGGTATAGTAGAGATTCTCACGGGTTTCGCCATACAATACTGATTACTTTAACTATAACATGTACACACACAAACAGTACCAGTGAACCTATCTTCTGTAGGTTTGTGATGAAGTCTACTTCCGGTTCTTCAGTGTCATCCGAAAAAAGGGAACTCCTTCAAAGTACCATTTAATTAAGTCAACGTATAAACAAAGAAACACTATTAATTAAGACTTTCATTTTCTGCATTGTCGCATTACATTGTATGTAATATACATACATTACGTATGTGTATTATTTTATTTATAATTGACACCTAACGATATTTTTCGCAGATTCTTTATTCGTTTGTTGACAATACAATAACATCTGAAAACAACATAATTTTTATGATATGAATATTTAATAACAGGTAAAACACCCCTAAATTCCTCTCTGTAAATTTATCCAGCTTCTCACAACTCATCAGAATCGTACAGAATAGTACACGATAAATTGTCAGACAGTATAATTATGTTCAAGTCAACGTATAAAAGTCATATAAACAAAGAAACACTATTATTTATACGTGCGCACAACATCGCGATTTTCTGGTTTTGGGGAGGCGTGCTTGACAGAAGATACGTCTGTAAATGTTGACAAAGCGTACGGGTAAATCATTTCTTGTCAATTGAATCCCCGCCATATGAATCTGAATAAATTATTATCATGAAAAACTTTCGTTCTGAAAATCGCATAAAATACATCTTTTCACGGTCAACACAAAGGTCTTTTTAAAATTTTAACATGGCCAAATTGTAAACAAAAGAACTTTTCATTTGCTATTAATCTAAATTATCTACCTTGCGAAAATTACTAGTATTTGAATACAAAACTATATCATTGCACAAACAGAACATAATTGTTATCATTTGTTTGGTTTCATGCCATGCAATTTTTCTAAAGGACAGAGGTAGAAATTATGATAGATATGTGGTATTTGTACATTGAGATACTATGTACATGAAATGAATGTAAAATTATTAAATCAATAGTAAAATCTGATCTATTCCTCGCAAAAATGTGAAATTGATAGACTAGAATAGAAATTAAAAATTCATAACATATTCTTGGTTGATATGAAATCGCACTCTCCTCAAGATGGTATTAATCTAATGTCGCGTTGGCCATCCATAAAAAATGTTGATGTGCGATTATGTGACCCAAACTTTTAACACCGGGTGAGTAGGTAAGCAGATATTTTTGTTAACATTATTTGCTTGTGCTGAAAACGATAGCTGGGGTAAAGAACGAAAAAGTTGTTGATAAAAATCACTAAAATGATTTGAGTTGGAAGCTGTTTTGAATGAGTTGGTTGCGTAACTGCAAACCAATAATTTTATCAAACCAAATATGTTCAAAGAGTCTAAGGGTCGTTAGTTGAGGTTATTCCTTTAAAAGTTAAAAAACACAATATAATACAATTGTATATATGACCACATTAAAGAAGGAACAGGAATTGTGAAAAATAATCCTCGCAGGAGTCAGTATCATTTGAAGTTTGTGACATATATGTTGATAAAATTTGAATACATTTATAGCATATAAATGTTTCATTAACGTACATATGTTTTATGATTTGGAAATAATTGATATTGCCCGAGCTGGCAAATTAATTATTGGAGTATTTCTCAGTGTGTGGATCTATGTACACTGTTAAACGTTCGAAGTAATGAATTTAACCCGGAATAGGTCGCTGCATTTTTAAGAATACGGATTTAATGACGGTGTTTCATGCATTCATTGAACATCATTCATTCATGTCTATCTTACCTATTCTCTTATTATAGGAAATGTTCATCTGGTGATGGCCAACAAAACCGCAGAAAGCCATACCTCATGAAACATCGGAAATAGCCGAGCTTTCCGACTATGAACTTAAAGTAAAACCTGGTACCCGCTCCATTGCTGTAAAGTAAGAGGAAACAGGAACCAGTTTACCTTTTCCCCAGTTTTAATATGAACGTTGATGTCTGTTGAATAAGACGATGTCGCGCGGGATAGATGGGTACAGATGATATAAATGTACATTAGATCGAATTTAAAATAAAAATAACGACAATCGTAAACGGACAGACGACATTTAACAATCAGTAACAACAACATCGTTGACTTCCAAGACAATATATAGTTACTCCACAAGACTTGAACATACTAATAGGGAACCAGTCATCATTCCGATTTATTCATCCGGACCGGAAACTGGTTAATCGATCAAAATGATCGATTGATGCGTATTTCTGTGATGGGACACATAAGTACTGTCTATTGCACATACGGACAAAGGTAATTTACAGACGGCCCGAACGTAATGGATGGGTAAAACATTGGTCGAATAACTTCTTCCCTATCATACAGGCGCTTGCCGTCTTTCACCAGGATCGTTACAGACGCCGTTTTTGAATTGTTTGTAAGCGCTTGCTCTTGCTGAAGTTGTTTACGTTTGGTTTTGTATCGTCTGTTTTGGAACCATATTTTCACTTGAGTCTCCGTCAGTTTTAAGGCGCTGGCTAAATCCGCTCTTTCCGGACCGGATAGGTACCGTTGGTGACGGAAACGGCGTTCTAACTCGAAGACTTGGGCGTGTGAAAACGCCGCGCGTGACCTCTTCTTCCGGGGCTTTTGGTCTCTGTTACCTTCACGTTTCCGGTAGACGGGATCTTTTTCTCTATGGTTCGTTTTGTCTGAAAAAGTTTGAATCAAAAATAAATATTAGGAGAAAAGGAATAAATGTTTCATTTACCGTGAATGATAATATATAATATTATATACTTAAGATTTATATAATAATATATATATGAATTATCGCGATGTAATAAAGATAATTATAATATTTATAAAAATGATGATAAATCTAAAACTAATGATATTTTTTACAAGAAAATAATGATAATTAGAAAAAAAAATATTGGCAATAATAAAAACAATAAAAGCAGCTTTAATTATAAAGTTTAGCATGGAAAAAAATGTTGATAGCTGACGAATAATATAAAAAATAATTTGCAAACTTGATATATACTTAAATCTTTGAACAAAATAATCTCTGAAATTATTTGAAAAATACTTTGAGAGAGTTGGGTATAAATTTCGATAATTTGTCGTACATGCCATTTTGTATCACAGAACAGACGTCATTGACAAGAATAATCCAGCTTTAAAGCTAAAAAGGATTTTCTATATTAGTCACTGTATTATAAACAGATAATTTTAACACGGAAATATTAAACCATTGGTTGACAAAATATGTTTTTGTAAATGGGAATACATTACATCTCTCTTGACGAACTGTTTTATCCACTTTGACATAACTTTAATACTGGACTAGGGCCAGATCGACTGGATCAAAGGTTTAAAATTATCGATTTTTGTCCATCTAGTTTTTTTCAAATAAAGATGTAGAACATGCACATGCATTTGAAGTGCATAGCGAGATTCTGTTTGCGCTGATGGATTATTATTTGTGCCGTGCTTTTCTCGGAATCGGATCTGAGTGGGTTCGATGCTGAGATGTGTTCGGACCTGAGAATGGTTGGGATTGGAGAAGGTTCGGATTAGATAACGGTTGAACTGTTTATTTCTGTACTTTCTGATTTCTTATATAAAACTGTGACTTGTTGTGGCAGAAGACAGAACTCGAAAGAAGACATTTTGTTCAAATAAAATCGCAGGTGAATTATCGTCGCTGTAATCCCTCAAAACATAATTTTATTGCATCAATTAATACTTATGATAAGGAAATAAAGCGAATTCAATGCGAATTAGCAATATACTAAGGGAAACTGAGAAAACAGTATTAATAATTATAAAACATTATTATTATGAAGTAAAGTTATTTTTTTATGAAATTTCTACAAATTAATAATAAAACAAATATGATATGAAAGAGACTGTAGTCAGTCAAAATTGATGTTGTAGCTTGTATTGACGAAATACAATTAGGTTTGGTAATAAATCCATTGTATGTAACTAACATTGATCTGGTACTCTTTATTCTTTGTCACTGTTTGTATGCACATCCGCCTTGTATGACACTTCACAGATCACAGATAACAATATACGGACATGTACGATTATTAACAAGACTCCAGGAAATATTGTCGAATTCTTATAAAATATTCAAATTGTATCAAATCAAAACATCTTGTTCAAAATATCTCCAGTTTGAGATGGATCTACTTCAGTTATCATGTTTATATGATAAACATTGAATTATCAAATTTGTGATGGTTTAATGCAACCACATGCCGCTTCAGTCAACGCTAAAACAATGAACACCTTCTGACATGTAAATAATCAAACGTTTTCAAGAAGTTTAAAGCTGTAGGACATTTGTTTTACAGTGTCTTGGTATTCATGAAAATGTATTTTTTTTCTGTATTACGTCAAAGAGTGCGTTTTTACCGACCTATCTAGTTTTTTCTTTTGCTAAAAACCGACATATTTAAAAAAACAAACAGATTTTTTGGTGAAAAAGATTCTAATGTCAATGCTTCCTATAATTCAAATGGTTGCACTTTTTTCAATCAATGCAAAGAGATTCTTAATTGTATTTTCTCATAAGTATACTGAAACTTACTATCTATTCCCGGAACTTAGAAATTGTACAACGAAATGTTCAAATATAAAAAAACCTTTGTATAAAAAATCTTGTCTTATGTAATATTGAACTGGTTCCCGTTGACTCTGATGTACAGAGACAACGTTCCTTCAGTGTACTGCAAGTATGGAACGGGGTCCAGTTTAACGTAATATGTAAGAATTAGATTCAGAATTAAATTTCTAGAGCACCGTACCCAGTAATTTAATACAAAATCCTTAAGTTAACTTAATCATGTATGAATGCGTTATTTCTATGCATTTCGCCCTTTTCATAAACGTTACATTCTTGTAACCTAGCAACGCGCATAAAAAGAATATTCAAAATAGTACTTTAACAAAATAATTTATATTGACAGTATAAATGATGACATATGTTACATAATTTTGTTCTTGTTTAGGTATTATCCCGTAAATCGTATTGTCTTTTCTTTTTGTTCAGCACTATCTATATAAGTTTATGCATATTTGTTGTAAAACTCTTCTATTTCTTTATTCTTGTAAATAGAGTTCTTAAATTCTAATTAGTTAAGGTGAAAAAACTAGTTTTTCGAAAATCATACCTGTTTTGTTTGAGAATATTTTTTCCATATTTTTGAAGCGCTTAAACAATAATTATTCTATCTATAAGAATATTTAACATAATCGTATAACAGGCCAAAAAGTCACAATGAAAAATCAAGTTTTCAAACAAAACAGAGATAACCATAGCTTGATGTAGATACACAAACCCTTAAGAAATTAAGGACTTAAAGTGTTAGATATTTGAATTAAGTACAAAACCAAGTAACGGAAATACCTGGTAAGGCAAAAGGTAAGGGATGTGCGTACACATTTTACACGTAACAATTATTGAATTAAATAAAATTTTAGTAAAATATAAAGGTTTTTAGGTTAGAAAATTATTTTAATCATTTCATACATGAAATTTTGCAACACATGTTTCTATATTTGTTTGTGTAAAAAACTTGATGAATGTAAATGACCTTTTCTCAAAGCAAGTTTTGTTACGGAACTCAAAATCTTGAAGTAATAATAAACAAACATTTCTCGAGACAAAACAAGAATTGCGATGACAGTGGCTTGTTTATTTGAATGCTATAGTATGATAATTATTATTATTACTTGGCATTATATGGAAACTTAAAACTTAACGTTTTTTTTTTGGCAAAAGTCACTGTATTAAAAATCTTACGTTCGTTTAAGTTTTGTTATATATAGAACATCGTTTTTGTAAAGATCAAGTAATTATGCGTAAAAAATTGTTTGTTTCTGAATACATGCTCATCAAAAAAGGATAAGTAGGTAGGGAAATTTCTTCCTTGATTTTTATTCGTCTTGAATACTGTAGTTGAAATTATTTTTTTGTGTCGAAAAGGTAAAAAAGTGATACAGTAGATGCACCGTTCCCCAGGCATAGTAAAATGTCTAAAGTCGCAGGGAAAATTAGGGTAGGTCGGGTAATATTGTAAGCTTGCTTCCAGTCCAGTTCGTAAAATTCCTTGTAATATATCGAATTCATTTCTCAAAAAAAGCTGAGAATCTTTATTTAAATTCAGACATAATTTTGTAATATTGTTTCGTATTATGGAAGTTATACCTTACAGTGTATGTAGTGTTTGATTACCTGTTACAGTAAGTTCCTACCCGAAATAATACACTAGAATTCAATTAACCTTTTTAAATGGCGTTTAAAATACTCACATTGATTAAAATGAAATTGTCACTCAAAATTTAGCTCGAAAATGGAAGCACTTTGGAAATCCTCTGGGAAGCCAATTGATAAATTGAATATTTTTAGCGTGAAATGTATCTCTTACGGGTCAGTTCTAATTACACACACTTAAATTAGAAAATAACATACTAATGTATTAGAAACTGAATGCATTTGTTATTAAAGTGTGAAAGTACATTTGTTCCAAATTTAAGAATAAGCGTTGTCAAATGATTGGAGTACAGAGATGTGGCACATAACGGGGTCTCAGACAATTGACAAAGAAACGGTCAGAGAGTTTAGCTTGAGTTTGATCTACAACCTGAAAATGAAAGGCATAGACAGTAAATGACAAATTTGTAACCAAAGAAGCAATTAATCAGAATCTTGAAGGGAAATTCTAAATTTCTTATGACGGCATTTATTAGTCAAGGATTGTTTGTATATAAAGAACAAAGTTTGTGCTTACTGGGTTGGTGTGGTTGTGACTTCTCGCGTACGTCTGGCTGTTTCATAGCCATTCCAGCATTTCCGTCAGAAAGACCTTGTCTTTCGTAAGATATTTCTTCATTTTTACCTTCTGAATGTCCATCTATATCTTCAGATCGATTTACAGACTTACTTACTTCATACGATACCACGGAAATTTCTGAATCACTTTCCATATTTTCAAACGACAATTCTTCACCTGTCTCTGATTCAGTCATGTTTTTATCGTCATCTTCGTCAGCTTTGTCACCGTCGGGAACCTTATATTCGTTTTTTATCTTATTTTTATCATTATCTACGTAACTCTTTGTAACTATTCTATTTGAATTGAATTCGCGATCTTTTTGCTGACTGTATGAAAGGAATTGTTTATGAATATATCCGTTTATATCAACAAAACCATTTCCCATCATGGAATAATTGACGTCGTTGACACAGAACCCTCTCTGGATATATTGCGAAAAACAGTTCGTGTCGAATCCAACGTGATTCTGGAAATGATTTGAAAGGAATCGATGATGACATCGTTCATTGTATTCGTTCAATTGATTCACATGCCCTTCAACAATTTTGTCATTTCCTGTTTTATCGATGGATTGCTTCCGTAAATCAAGTGCTGTCTGCTTATCGGCATTTGTGATGCCGCTATCGGCGATTTTAGACACAACTTCTCTTTGTGCTTTCTCAAAATTCTTCCTGGTTTCCTTTCTTGTCAAAATGCTTTCTATCGAAAATGAAAGAGCCGGCGTTGATTTTACCGAATCTGTAACACTTCTAGTAGTTTTAAATTCTTCTGTTGACATTTTTAGTTATTTAAATCACAAACAGTTAAAATAACTTCAAAAATATGTTCCAAAGTAAAGTCGTCTGCGATTTTATTTGTCCATATTTTCAATATTTGGTACAGTTTAACGCACTTCTCCAAATCTGCCACTCTCGGTGTGTTTAATGCCAAACAGCGACGTTATCAGTACACAATTACGTCCCATTAAACAAATAACAAGTTTATTATTTTTCTTTTACCACGGCAAGTGATAACTAATGCATGAAACTCAATGTTAGAGATTATCATGTGAAACTCTTCAACCTGGAGGCGGAGTTTAACGCGGCAAATAATAAGTTATCAGCCAATTAGATAGCGACTAAGCCCAGTCGGAAAAGATCCGCCTTTTGGAACTTGGAGTTATTATATTCCATCACTTATGTTTATTATAGAGACGAAAACATGAAGAGAAACAACTTTCTTTGTTTATGTGTTTTTAGGAAAATATGAGATAAGACGTCGGTACTGTAAATTAAGCTTTTATTTTTTACAGCGTCCGAGTGTTAAGGTAACAGGTTGGTCCAAACGCACTTAAGTAGGTTGGAAAAAAATGAAACACTGATATGATTTGATATTTCTTTAGTTTCAAGGTACAACTATCTTAATTATTAGTAATTTTGAAGACTATGTTCGGATGGATGTTTGTCCAGACAAGGTTATGATAGAAAGCGTCATCGATATTTGGACAATCCGAGACAAAAACAACGATTATTTGAACTTTATACTCGCCTTTCAGATGTAAAAAAATCATAACAGTTGCTGGTCTTTCGAACTAGAACAAATTTCATAAAATAACAAATATATTCCTCATTGTACTTTGCTAACAGGATTCAATTATTCAATTATTTTAATTGGAAAGTTTCGGCCTTTGATGAGAAATTAAGTAACAAAATAATTACTCTGTATTGTCTCAACAGGTAATGGATAAAACTTCAGTATAATTATTTTATAACATGCAAATGGTGACACCATAAAACCATAGACATTTATAATATGCAGTCATTTATATTCGTTTGATATTAATCCAATTATTGACCACTTATAACGCATGCCATTTTACAATTGCAAGTATCACGTGATGTTCGAAAAAAACAACATTTACACGCGCTAATTTTTTTCAACATTACTGAATACGGTCACCGTTTGGTATTTATTTTTAACTTGAAATTTGAGTATACCAGTAGATGACTGTAAAATTACACATTATCGAATTAGTTTGAAGAATAGGTATTTTTCTGTTACATTCATTTTTTTTTACTTTGTATTTTAAATCTGTACACTGTATAGTATATTATTCAAACGAAAACAAAATTTGAATCTGACTATGATCAGTTTAAATACGTCTTAATAGCTTCAAAAATATCAAAATCGCCTTGTTTTTGTCATTTTGTTTAAGTTAGAATGACCTTCAAAATTTATACAAAAAAGACTTTAATATAAAATCCGTTTTAAAGCAGTTAAGTAAGCAGTCAATTTCTAATAAATGACACACGATGGGTATCTATCTTTTCTGAAGTGTTCGGACTTAATGCAATGACTTACTCACTGATAATACTAAACGCTGTGTCAATATTAAGATACCTGACGAATGATGGTCGGTCAAATGTTACATACATATAACAGAAGGGGTGGAACTGTAAAAGATAAAATGGTCTATGTCGTGAGATAATGGCACTGTTTAGGTATAAACGTAAAGAAAACAGTGGACATCTTATATGGTTGAAAATGACTTCATTTCAACCGTTTTTTTTTTAAAAAAAAACGGCTTTATATATTTACGTAAATAAGGGGAAAATGCGTACAATAAACCTAAGAGTTAATTTCTGTTCTAAGGAGTTTTTAAGGACCTCAAATCCAAATTTCAAACTTTTTTATTACGAAAATAACTCATTTTTTCTTGTAATTTTGTAAGGAAAAAACAATATGTTTTAATTGTTTACTATGCGTAGCTTAGCGGCTGTGTGTGAAGTGTGTTTTACCTAGTCTGTATAAATGAGAATGGAACATTGATATAACTTTGTTTTAATCTATTTTCATATTACGATAATTATCCATTTAACTTCTTGCCAAATATTTGTCGATTTTTTTCTGTATTCAAAAAAACGTCCTAATCGTTTCTGTATAGTTTTTAATTCAAAAGAAATTTCGCGATTTTCATGGGGAAAATGCATTTGATTAAATTACATGAAATGTAGGTCTACATGTAGTTTTATGTATTCATGAAATATAATTGTTACGGCAATAAAAAGACCAATTGAAGGAGGGGCGTATATCAGGGCAGACTGCTTTCATTCTGTATACGTTTCAAACTTGAAATTTTGATGCCTTCAAAACTCCAGTAAAAGCATTGACTTCTCGAATTTGTGTTAAAAACTGATGAATAATTACATTTAAATAATTACATTATCATTGTATTGCAGTGACGGACAGTTGTCAAATTTAAACCACGTTTCTCATGCTCTTCCAAAACATTAACATCCGACGTAGCAGACGAAACCGATTTTCATATTTTCCTGACAAACCAAACATCCATGAATAATATGCAGACGACGGATGCTCATTTCTCTAAAGTTCTACTACTAGCGCTAATGGGATTCGAATTTGCTGTTAACAGACAGGCAGTAAATTTGATATGGGTTACAAGTTTGCCGCAGACGTATTTATGATTCCCAGAATATCGGTTCTAAATTGAGTGCTTACGAAAACATTCTTGAAATATGAAGAGATTTATTAGCAGAATTATTGTAACAGTTTGCAAGCACTTTGCGTGTTTTTTTCTTTTCACGTGTAATTACCCGTCTGCACGTGCGGCATACTGCGGGCCCCGCGCTCGTGATAATCGTTTTTTTGTGGACTGAGACGCTTATGACGTGTAAATTAATTAAGCAGTATCTTTGTATAAATCAAAGTTGTTTGTACCTGGAAGTGGGATAATTTATCATTGTTAATACTGAATTATTGTTCAGATATTCGTATTAAGATAGATGACAGACAAGCTAACATACAAGCATACGGGCGAATATTTGATACTCAGATTAGTAAATAACCAAATAGAACAGTTAATTACGGTCATGTATAATATACTGTATTTGTTTTTAAAGGAATCATGTCATTTCTCCTTTCAACCGATCAACAACCCTTAAATAACTGTCAGACGTGGGAGACGTTATTTTTCATGTTCTCAAACATTAATCAAATTATTTTACTGATTATTATACTCACTATTTGTTGTGTTCATCACTTGTGCACTTAATAACGTCCTACACCAAACTTATGGAGCTCACAATGCACTACCAAGAGCTCTATTTGGCAATATTTGAATATACTGTACATGAAAGAATATTCTAAAAATATACAGGAAGTCAAACCACGATAAAACACGATTGGCTGCTTTGTTTTCATTGGCAAACATTTTAACAGGGACGCCGGAAACGATGAATATAGCTTGCTCTGAACGCATTTTCCTAAAAAAGTTAAAATAGATGGTTAGTAAAGGAAGTGAAAAAATGCGGCCTTTAAGCATAATTGGACTTTATTCAGAGGCTTATCTATTCTTTATATCAATAAATATGTTACATGGAGAGGTCTTTGCTCTCTTAATGGCCTATGTAAACAGGTACTTGTTATATCAGGATGAACTATCATTGTGTTATTAATATAGACATTGCATGAAAAATAAATTGGTACACCGAATAACTGCTGAGGTGCAAAGGTTGCCACAACTAAAATTTCAAATACCTTATTTGAATACGTCTGCGGTCGTGAGAACATAACGAGACTATGGATTTATCATAAAAAAATATTATTAAAAATTATGTTTCCCACTGAAACAGATTAACATTGATACAGAAATCAACAAAAAATGTTAAAATATGGATACTTCCGTTGTCATTAACTGCCACTATCTTATTATAAACCGCTGCTTTTTATCTTTAAATTATTAAGTTGTCTAAATCTGCATGATGTGTTAAATAAAACCTGTCGAAAGTATCTACTTTATTCGGTTTAGAGAACTCGGCAATTTTTTTCAACGACTATCGACAGACCTGAGACGACAGCGATACGCAACTGAATGACTCGTGGTTTGATTAGATAATACCCTGAAATGACAAGCTAAACAAGTAATTGAAAATTCTCTGCGAAGTGGTCGCGAATTCGACACCTGTGGAAGACAGCTTTTCATATTATCCCAAAGGGGGAGGCATTGATTTTCAATCCTATGGTTTATGAGTTTAGCCACTTAAAGATAACGATACTGCAATTGAACGCACTTGAAAAGTTATCTGCCTCATTTATTTGAGAACATGTGTTTTATTGATATGACAGAAAGAAGAAATCTGATAAAACATTGACCAACTGTTTCTATTTATTTTGCGACGTATAAGTTTCGTAGAATGATATTTTCTTCTGTTTAAAAACATCTTTTTTTAAGAAACCACCTCTGAAGACTTGTTGAATTATGTTTGACTTGAGTTAATTGTTATCTGTGTACAAAGACCACCTAACAGTGTAACTTTTCAAAGTATCTACTCAATATTACTTTAAACTGTTAACATTGTAAAATGGTATTGCCCAAAAGTCCAATGAAGAACGATTGTGTACAATGCGTAGTTTGGGGTAGCCATAAACATTACTTAAAACATACGTTTACATTTTATAACACTTTGTCCGTCTTAATGTATATTATGATTAGGCCTTTCTTGAAAATGTTTGTTTGCAATCTCGCGACCGACTCATTTAGAATTACCCCGACCCAATTTTTTAGCGATTGTGACAAAAAATGTCATTTTTTATTTCAGCTTTTCATTTTTAATGCAAATTTATTTAATTTTAGCAAAGAATATCTACCTGTCTACCTACCAAGTGGGAAAATTTTTTTGGCAGCGTATAAGTCACAAACCAACATTTTTAAGTCTGGTCTTTGACGCAAGATTGAGAGAAGAGCGTTTTTGTGACACAGAGACAATTATAAACGGTTCTTCGTGTTACTATTGAAATATTCGTTTTTCAAAAAAAATGGAAGCTCATAAATTTATAATCAAGTAGATGAGAAACAAATCACCAGTAGTCGTTGTTCGTATGAAATTTGGTGTTGTAACGCTCACCAAAATGACCAGAGCCGTATATTCAGATCCTGAGCTCAGAGAGTCATAAAGCTAAAAACTTGCAAAACAGGTTGGTTCAAACTTTAAGGGTCATTTATAAATTTTAGTTTTACAAATTTATATTCATGGATAGTATTATCGATAAAACTAATTATAGAACATATCTTGTGCGAGACTAACACTTATAGTATTATCTCTACATAAACATTCGTGCGGTAAATAAGAATAACATTTCAATCATTGATGAACATCATTTTGTTTCTATCTATTATTATCACGGTCCATGTAAGGAGTTTCCACAATTCGAAAAATAAATGATTAACCTGGAGTATTCTCCCTTTGATATTAAGACTATAAAGTGCATGAAATCGCGAGTGCTTTTTGTTCGAAATATCGCATTTTTATTATAAAATACGAAGCAATCTTTAACGACTGTTTACATAGCAACCAATTTGACTACTTGACCATATGATACACAGAAAGAAATCGCACGGAAAAGACACATAATTCTAGGTAATAAAATACACTTTCAAACAAATTTATTCTGACACTATGTTATTAAACACTTTATTTCCAGAGGAACAAAAAAGGGCCGCAGGGGAGAATCTGCGCACAGACTTCATTTATACGTTTGATCAACATGAATTTTAGTTCATAATATTTATCTTAACAAAATTACTTATACCTCTTTGGCCTGTTCTGAGAGGAAATTAATTATTTGGATTGCACAGTGCGTGTTCCTAATTCACTATTTGGACCACCTCGGGCCTAAATATAGTATAAACATTTTAATTAGAAATAATCGGGAGATTAAAGACTAATATGTTGATTGTTATGAAGATATTTACATCTGTATTTTATCAAACATCGTCGATGACTCAATTTCGCATTACAATTTGTGAAATTGAAAATTAGTAATCGGAACTCCTTGGATTTGTTCTTGTATTTTTGATAATGGGAATTATCTTAAGAGAACATAATTGTTTGAACCATATTGATACGTTAGTATTGAAAACTTTGTTAATCAACCACTTATCGTATTATGCCACCGAATATATAAATATTGCTCGATATTTATTTAGGCCTGCTTAAAATAAGGGTCCACTCTCGAAGACGCTAATCATGAAACTGTTATGCCCCTGATAACGTTATTTCATTGGGGTTTGATGTCGCATCAACAGCCCAGGTCAGTTGGCGACTTTTCCAGTTTTAATGTTGGTGGAAGATCCCAGACCTCGGGTACGATCATCGACCCTCCGTAAACAAACCGAACAGCTTCCTCACATGTGATTTTTTCTGGTCCCGGATGGGATTCGAACTGGGCAGTGAGGAGTTACGTGTAGAGATTAAGAGGCCGCTCTTGACCACTAATATTTATTAGAACGAGTATGTGGTAATTGATACATTTATTGTCTTCTTCTGAAGAATCGGTACCCAACAAAATAGCTGGTATATTTCTCGTGTTTTAATAGTAATTCGAAGTAATTTTGTTAACAGATTAGCAAGAATAATGTAACACAGCTCAGAATGTATATTATGCATTTTTTTATGTAAATATTATGTATACGATTATCAAAGACGCTTACAAACTGATGCTATTCTTGACAAATTCTAAATTTACCACGAAACCTCCTTGATAATGTCTACATTTGTAGTGCTTTTAACCCATGCCATTATTTGTATCGTTAATGATTTTTATCGTTAATGATTTGTATCGTTAATGATTTGTATCGTTAATTATTTGTATCGTTAATTATTTTTATCGTTAATGATTTGTATCGTTAATGATTTGTATCGTTAATGATTTGTATCGTAAATTATTTTGTATCGTTAATGATTTGTATCGTTAATTATTTGTATCGTTAATTATTTTTATCGTTAATGATTTGTATCGTTAATGATTTGTATCGTTAATGATTTGTATCGTAAATTATTTTGTATCGTTAATGATTTGTATCGTTAATTATTTGTATCGTTAATTATTTGTATCGTAAATTATTTGTATCGTTAATTAAGTTCTTAATCACTAATTTATGTTCCTGAAGCAATACACCCTTCAAGTGACTACAGGTTGTGGGTGGGGTGTTGTGTAACAGGTTAGTACTGGCAGGCAAGTTACGCAGTAAAATATTAAATACTGGTGGTAAACGGCTTAAAAACAAGCGAGCAATACTAACTGTAACACCACACCGGTCGTGAAATAAACAGCTACCGAGTTAAACACTATAATTTATATTTGCCTACAAATATGTCATCCATTTAACTAATTAAAACCTTAATTGATTCGTAGAACATCAATATCTGCTGATTTGTTAATTGCTGGCATATGGACGTACCATTTGATGCTTTGTTTGTCGTTTCGGCAAATATCCGATGTGTGAATAGCCGTTTCGCGAATAATTTAATTCTCATCCTTCACTGCTCGTTTCGTGATTTAATCCCCATTTTCCAAAAAGGTGCCTCTTTATGAAAGTGAACAACATTAAACGACAAAACAAAGTTTTAATATCAAAATGGTCAGTTGATGGAGCTGTTGTATTGTAAGAAGAAATGTTTTATCGGAAATTAACCGTCTTATCTTTTCAACGGAATTGTTCCCCGATTTTCATTAATTGGCTCCGTGACGCGGGGACATATTGCGTTTTATAGAATTGTTAACAGTAATCCGTTAATTGATTGGAGTTTATCTTGTTTTATTCATTAATGTTGAACGTTTTTCAATGGGCCAGTTTTAGAGATAAATCTTTCAAGTCGGTGATCGGGTGCGAAATCATCAAGGTATAAATGCACTATAAAAAGCTTTGCAAGCTCCGACGAAATAATGGTTTCCCTCTGGACAGAATTTGACAAAGCTAGGTGAAAAAAGACTTCGAAAACAATAATACATCTCGATTTATGATAAAATACTCAAATCTAATATCAATACAACACGTTCTATTAAATTGCTCTTTACAACCGTTTTATAGACGTTCCTGATAACTTACAATGCAATAATCAATGCACAAAGTGACCCTTCTGTTTTACTCGGGACGTAATTCCCACGACAGAATGCAAGAAAAACGGACATAGGACTCCTAGATGGACGGACATAGGACTCCTAGATGGACGCACGCAATACAATCAGTGGCGAACTTCCATTTATTTCTTTATTCTTTTATGAATCTTTATTACGTCTGTATTCCAAACTCTCTAAAAGCTCCAGTGTTCAGGTGCTAGGCTTAATCCTCTGTCGCTACTGAAGTTGAAATGAATTTTATTCAGAGAAGCGATTGTGGAAGCGCGGCTTACATTTCCCAATCTTTCGTTGCACAACCTTTGTTACGTTTTATCTTCAGCTACAGTCCTGTCGTACGTAACTTTTGTCATGTATTCAGTATATATCAGTATCAATATCAAGTTTATTGGCATAACCAGCAATAATAAATTGCCTTTGGCCATTTACAATGGTTTGGAAAATTTTATGACAAAGACATAAAGTTCAATTGAACATAAAGGCATGAAATAACATGAAACGGTTTCAAATAGTTATACATACATAAGATTCACAATCATGATAATAATAGCTGAAAAAATCATTGAAAATAAATAGAGCATAAAATATGCATACAATTTTAAGGAACATGTATTGAATATTCAGGGTATTGTTTCTTAGAAGCATAGCTTGATCTATAAATTTGGCAATTTGAAGAATTCTTTTTCTATTTTTTGTAATGTATAACAAACCATGTCTATGAATATTTTTACAGCTAAGTCTAGTTCATAAAAATAATTACGAGTAGTTTCCGTCTATAAGCGTTATAAGCGATATTCTGTTGACAAATCCAAGCTCCTGGCTAAACAGATACAGATCGGTTACTTAACAAAAAAATGAGCTCAGTAGATTGTTCGGTAACACATTTTGGAACCGGGTGTCGCATATTTTTTCTCATGATAGTTAGTCCGAAAATATTTCATTTAAATTGCATTTGACTGTCCAGTCTTATTCATATATCGTACAGGATATCGTACATATATCGTACAGGATATCGTACATATATCGTACAGGATATCGTACATATATCGTACAGGATATCGTACATATATCGTACAGGAAATTTTAGCAGTTGCTTACATAACGTAGGGAAGCTAGCTGGTTCTGATTGCTAACACAGGGGTTCTAGTTTGATGCTTTGTTCGCTGTAATATCTGAATAACTAATGGTTTACGGGTCATCGCTGCTCAATGGGGGATAACTTCTTATTAAAATGTAATAGAATATCGGGAGTTATCCGTCTTGTCTTACACCCGAATTTCCGAATGACGGTATGTGACACTTATTCAAACTGGTTGGTGACATTACTATTATCATTGTAAGAAGAACAGCGTGCTCATTTTCAACAGGTAAAAGAACATATTTTTTCATAATGTACATCATGGTTATTATATCATAATAAGAACAACAACAGACTAGTAGGCCGTATTACTGATAGCCACGTCACCACCACGACCATCTTTAATAACAGCAACAACGACGGCGGCAACAACAACAACAACAACAGTAAAAGCAACAAGGAGAACGACCACAACAACAACGACGACCATAATATCAACAATGTACATGTACTTCACATCGTCATCGCCATTTTGATAGCACACGTAAATAATATCCAAAGTTCTTCATCAAGAATACTTGATATAATTAGTTGTTAAAGACTTTCAGATCTACTTTGTTTGTAAATTGTTTGTAGAGCACTAAAAGAACAGAATGAACGGGGACCAGTTTACACCGTGCGTAGTGTGTAATGAAATGGTACAGAAGTCGTGTTAGCGGGAAGTCACTCAATATATTATAAAAGTATGTGACGTTTTGATTATCTCCCTTACTGTACGAATCTTCCACTTATTTCTACCGTGCTCCGGGCAGTAATAGAACTGTTGAGATGTTTGGTTGGTAAGTTAGTCAGATATTTGGACGTGTAAATATATGGTTACTCTCACCTGGCTCGTAATTACTAAATTTGATACAAACTCGATACGAACAAACATGGCATGTTTTGGGTTTTCTTGGTTTCATAATAGGTAGTCTTGTGTTGTAGAATGAAAACAATTTGCGGAACTAGCAACGCTACAGTAACGAATCTATCAATATATATATATATGACTCTCCTTACATCGATTACCTCTGAAGAATTTACCTCATTATAATATCTTAATATCAAATTTGCTAAAGGAAGGTAATTCATATCGACCTGTTATAGGCAATTAGTATGCGGTTGTCTCCCATGATTGCTTGTATTACATCGGTTGAGGTAAGCTGAGTATATGTCGCACGTAAGTTAGGGCATTTTCTTGCGAGCTCTTTCGAAAATCCGTCTTTCTTGATTCTGTGCCAGTATTTATCTGATTCTTCTGAAGAACCTAACAACTTCTTGGCATGACTGATCGATCTTAGTCGCCTTATATTCACTAAATTGTCACAGAGAACATGTCCTGGCCGACTCCAGATTTCGAACCCAGGGTTCGTAGATCTGACGCCCAACCGGATAAGCTTAACAGTTAATGTACAGTTTAACTTGAGAACAATGACGGTCTAGGGGAGAGAAGAAATTTGGCACAGTTGTTCTGTATCCAGATGTTTAATTAGTCAATTATATTAACACACGCGTCACTAAGGGTAGCCGTTGCTCATATGCGGCCTCTTTAGCAGATGGTCTTTACTCATGTTGGACTATACGTATTTAATAGGGATATGGTTACAGTATACGTCTAATTCATAATAAAGTCATGAAATAAGCTACATTAACTGGTCAGCTGATCAGTAAGAATACATGTTTATCTAAGCAGAAGTTTTAATGGATCAAACTATTTTTAAGTTATGGTTAAAGTGAAGAAAGGTAACCGTTAGACTGAAATAGAACGTCAACACAAAATATGACCATAACCTCCAAATTTCTTGTGTTTTCTACAAGATTACGACATGCATAATTTATGATACAATATTGATTGCATCTTTGATCTCCATTGACAATTCATGACGCAACTCAAAATGTGAATACGTTGAATGAATGAAAATATGACAAACCTATCTATAAATACTAGCTGGAGAGGTCTGTGACCACAGTTTACTGTGTGTCGAAACTATTTGGATTAAATAACTGGTGATATACCGGTGGTCTTTGTGTAAAGGCGACCTCTGTTCGCTGTTGACTGTAAGGAGAGGTTGATTAATCTGTACTGATAAGATAAAATTCGGAATCGATTCTGACACGTTATTGAGGACAGAAAGGGCAGCACGCCGTTATCATGCCTCGTGGTGAGCATGCTTAAAAACAATGACAGTCAACAGTTTTATCAACATTGCTAATATCTTATTAGGCCATTTTGAAGTAATATAGTCAACACATTACGACCTTACGAAAGGTCAAGGTAATTTAAGTGACATCTTTCTCATGGCCAATGGAATTTTTATGTATTATCAAAGGGCCCTTCCGTGTCCTTTGAAAGCTAGTGTAAGCATCATGACTCGATCTTTATCATGTAAGGATTATATTTGAGTTCACTATTTGTCACATTAAGGTCCAACTGTTTACTGGCTTTTGATATTTGATGTTTTTTCCCTTTTGGTTTGTAATCATCGGCCACTCTGTTCCTTGACCGTTTAAAGGTTGTGCAAAAGTCATATGGCTCTGATACCATCATAAAGTTGTCTATACACTGAAACCCTTCTTTTTCGAATCCTTCTAATGCGAAAACCTCCCTGATTCGATCACAATAGTCGGTTCCAATTTCTGTTAAATTCAACAGATGTTAACATAGTGACAGTTTGTGCAACAATACAGGACAAATCCCGGGTGTAAACCCTTTCTTATACATTCTACCGAACGTGTTCGTGCGATAAAAATTCATTGTATAAGCACTCTCAAATTCAAGCTGTTTTCGTAATAAAAATCATTATTTTTTTAAATGAACATTCTGTATTTAAACCAACATGCAGTGAAAAAGTCTGTTTGATTTCTGTCATTGCCAGTTTATTATATCTATATGAAAACAGATATATTGAAAACACTGCAAAACATGTGCTTTCGAACATCTTTGCATATAACCCACCTGGCTGTAAAGACCGGTAGTGCTATTTCCAATACAAACATTTGCGGTTTATTTTAACCTTTGAATAAAGACATCTCCGATGAAGACAACTTTTTATTCAGCCGAGGTTGGTCTCTGTAGACAAGTTTGACTGTATATAGTTACATGATTCATAAAAGTAGCCTTAGATAAGATTGCTTTGTTACTGATATCCGAGATATTCTTCATGTCATCGGTTCAAATGAGAGTTTGTCTGAATCCCATGTTTTTATTTGTGCCCTACGAAGGATAATTCTTGATCTTTTTTTTTCTAATAATAAAAAATTATCTCCCTTCCATTTGATGACAGCCTGATGTAAGAAAACGGATAAAAAACTGAACTAAACAAGAAAACAATATTATCGATTCACTGACAACCTGCGAGATAAACAGAAAACAAACTTCCTTTTAGGAGCATCATAAATTTAAGAACGCAATGCTATTTACATTTATTCATTTTTCCTAGTATTTATGTTCATTGAAATTGACATTGTCTGCAATAACATCAATAGCAGTATTAAGAATATCATTGGCAGCAGCAGCAGCAGCAGCAGCAGCAGCAACAGCAACAGCAACGACAGCAGTAGCGGCTAAAAGTCTGTATAAAACAACTATTATATTATACAGTAATTTTATAGTACACTAGAACTTTGAACTTTTAAAACAAAAAAAAATAGTACATTCAATATCTAGAGATCCGATTGTCAATGCAAAAACTTCATTGATAAATGTTATACAAATACAAAAACAACATTTGGATTCATTCCAAAAATGTTGTTTACAGAATTGAGATGATGCAATGCAAACGTCACCATTCTGAAACGAGGCAACCCGATAATGAATATTCATGAGCTGTAAGTCTCTCGGTTAAGCGATAATATCCAATACGTTAGACTGTGCAAGTTAAGCTTTAAGGAGTTAATCTTTGCTCGCGTTTAAATACAAGTGATTTTCTTATTCTAAAAAGGAAATACTAGCTAGTGTTGGGATGCCGACAACTCCAGAGAAATTATCTAAATATGAAAAGGTAAGATTTGTTAGATTTTGTTCCATGTTTTGCGGTAAATAGTCAAGTTAACCGTTATTTTTTCCGTTCTATATGCCTCTACGTGTTAGATAAATGACCTATTTACAGTATAACTAATCTTTCTTTGACCTAAATGTTACAACTTGTGTTTACTTTATACTGTAAGACACATTATCATTAGGTAAACATGTGAAGTTAAAGTCTTTGAAAATGTCATGAAGTAATAAGTGAAGTCAACGATACCCAAATCGCGGAACATAAACATAGGTATCCAATTATCGCTGTATTGTATCGCTTAATCTATTCTATTGTGTTATTCTATTCTCTGTGTGGAGTTTATTTCTGGTTACAAGTGTATCGATTTGTGCCATCATTGAAACGTTTTATTGAATACATTTTTCGTGGTTAAAGCATAGTACATTAACGTCAGAAATGTTTTGATTATAATGTTGTCGACATGTTCTTTCGGCTGTGTAATGTCGATATTTTGTAACAAGCATTTTCATTGGTTGTTTCTGGGTGTGTGGCCGAAACACACCTCTTGTCCTTGACAGAGGTTAGTATTTCTATAAATAGACGTTCGCTGTACTGCAGCGGTCGTCCGAAATGCTAAATTGAACCTAAAGGTTATTAGTTAAACGCTATTTCTCACTAGTGTTGTGAAGTTACCCCGTATTGACCAATGTTTTAGAAGAAAGTGCGTTACTTGTGAAAGCGTGTTCATTTAAACAAAGTACAAGTATAGATCAGCGCATACATTAATTCATCAGATTATTATTTTAAATCGCTCGCAAATCATCAACAACCATTTTTAAATCATAAATAAAATTACTTGTACACAGTTAGTTGAAATACGCATCGTCGTGGTAAAGTTTTAGATTCCAGTCTTGACAAGTATTATATATTCTTTTTGTACCTTACCCCAGATTAGTGCATAGACATTTAACGTAAGAGTCAGTACGTAGACGTCAGTGTTTCATTATTAAGTCTTTACGCTCATTTTGTCGCATTCAAAACTTGAATTATGTTTTTTGCACCACATTGATTACGCAAAGATCAAATTACAAAGTTGTCTCACTTCTAGGTTAGTGTTATAAACGCTTCCTGTTTGACGCTAACAAATATTAAACATTTCTAAGCGACAAATTTTCCGTGCAATAAATCGTAAAATGCAAAAAAGATGTTGCGAGTAGTTTTCGTTATACTGACGGCATCTAGGAAGAGATGGGGTGACAGAAAGATTACAAAACGCCATTAAAGGTGCGTATGTTGCGCAGGGCGGTTAAAACCAGCTTTTATAGAAAGTGTTTCTTTATTTCAAAATAAACATTGTTAATACGATAACATGGTGGATCAGTTTAACAAGAAGAAGTAATTGTTGCTTTAATTTCTCCTCACGCAAACATATTGCGTGTTAATTTGCAATAACACTTGCGACAACCATTTTTATACATTGTCGAAGATTATAAAGCGGGAGAAAACACAAGATTTTTTTTCCTTTTATTCATCAACAGAATGCCACATGCGTACGATAAAACGTTCAGATTACCGGTGCTCAGAGGTTACCTACCAATACTTACCTGTTTCCTCCACAGTCTATATAACCAACGAGTAAATAAGCAGTCAAACTGTTGCGGAGAAACATCAGCAGTCGAGCTACTCATGAACTAAGATAAAATGGTAGACATTTGTCCTGCGTTTGTTTCAGAATTACTGAAGTATATGTTGTTTTTTTTTAAAACAATTATTCTGTTTTACAAAGGTATTTTATTCAACAAGACCCTGGTTAAAGAAAAAAGTCACGTGATAATTTTCGTCTTCTGAAGTAAGCAATTTTTGTTGGATTTAAGATTTCAACATTGTGCTTTATAAAAAAGGTTAATAAATTAAACGATGAGATTGTATTGAATAAGAAACCTTTACAGTCTTATACAAGTTTTCATTGTGTGTACTTCCGTGTCGCCTCAACATATTACGACATAAAATGTACACAAATTTATCTCAATGTGTTATTATTATTATTGAGTACCTGTCTAAAATATTATTGTGTTATATGATAAATATCTCTTTTAACGACTCTTGTTTCTTGTATGAATAACGTAATAAAAAAATAGATATAATTTTGCGGACTTGCGTTTTAGCAAAAGATATTCATTTTCAATAGTATCACAGTCTTGGGCCTTCTGTAAACGACTAGCATACTTTAAAAAGAATCTTCATGTAGACGTGTATTTCAGCACTGCAAGGGGAACCTTCGGACAAAGTTGAAATAAAAATCCCCGTTGACGATAACATTATAATACAATGCGTACGTGATGTTTTTTTTTGTATTTACCCGAAGGCATATAAAACGTAATTATTCAAATGAATTATTAACATTTTAGTCCAAAGATACTAGTAATGTTTGTCAACGGGAAATGTTTTGAATCATGTAAAATTTATGTTTGTTTTTAGTTCATGAATTCTCTTACGTTTCATTGTGAGCAATTCATGTAAGGGTGACTAAATATTCATTTTCATTCGTAATTTTCTGTTCTTACTTAGACTGAAAACCTAAAATTGACTATTAATTACTTTAACACTTTAAAAAGCAACATAGGAATATGGAAATTGTACTCTAATCATAAATACCACCATCTGGAGCCTTATGGTAGGCTATTATGCTCGTTAAACATTTTCGGTAATACATGGGAGAAGAAGATGTCTTATTAGAAAACTGACCTGTGTACAGGTTGTCTTCATCCAGAGGTTTTTTTAGTCTCTCATATCTATGAATGTGTGGTAAAGAAAATCCGGTGTTCAAATTGTGGCTTTCAACCACAGATGGGTATTAAGACATGTTTGGCTTGTAAATCAAATAAGTAAATGAATACATAGATAGGTTGGTGAGTGAGTGAGTGAGTGAGTGAGTGAGTGAGTGAGTGAGCGAGCGAGCGAGCGAGCGAGCGAGCGAGCGAGCGAGCGAGCGTGTGAATGAGTGAGTGAGTGTCCGGCGTCCACACTTCGGGGTTGTTAACACTCTAGAAGTCACTCTTTTGATTGAATCTTCATCAAACTTTGTCAGAATGTCTTAATGATATCTTGGACAAATTCGAACATGGATCATTAGGGGTAAAAAATAGGTCAATAGGTCAAATCAAATGAAAACCTTGTTAACACTCTAGAGGCCATTGGATCTTTATCAGACTTAGTCAGAATGATTGTCTTAATTGACGAGTTCGAACATGGGTCATCTTTGGTAAAAAAATAGGTCACCAGGTCAAATCACTGCAAAATGTTTTAACACTTTAGAGATCACAGTTTTGATTGAATCTACACCAGTACTTATCAGAATGTTTTTTTGTTAAATAAAATCTTCAACAAATTCGAGCATTGGTCATCTTGGGTCAAAGACTATGTCACCAGGTCAAATCACTGCAAAACTTTGTTAATACACTACAGATCACAGTTTTGATTGGACCTCCATCAAACCATATCAAAATTTATGTCTTAATGATATCTTGGACAAGACCGAACATGGGCATCTGAGGTAAAAAAATAAATCAGTAGAGCGAAGAAAGGGCTATCATGGTTCTCTTGTTTGTTATGAAATTCATATTCTGACGAATGTTTTGTAATTAAACTGTTACGGAAAATTGCACGGAAATTGTTCGGACTACAATCAAGCCACGACGACGTAATTAAAACCGTCTGAAATTGGTTCCAGATCATTCTGTCTTAGAGAACTATGACTTGCAGGGACGTAAACAAGATAATTGCCTCGTCTGCCGCATGTTACGTCTCTGAAGTGACCATTAAGTGCTGAATATAATGATCATGTATTTATAGAACAAAACAACAACAAAGACACGTATAGAGCAAAGTTTGATAGGTTCCTGATTAATTTTTACGCATTGGTAATGTTACTGCGTCAACTGCATTACGGAATGTAAGAAGTGCCATTGCCACCATGTTTATAATGAATGTATTTATTTATAAAATTGACGTGATGTTGCTTTTAATTTTTTGTGCAGTTTCTTTATCTGCAATAATCTGAGATTCAGTGGGAGGGGTTGTGTTATAGACATATCATACTCAAGATCGCTCGTTCTTTCACTGAAAATCGTCCCGCTAGTGTACATTTCAGTCACTTATCTCTCGCTCTTGACAAAATACTTGATTACAATCGAGTGAATACATGTATACTCTTACATTCTCTGCTAACAATGGTGTTACCTTAGTTCGTATAATGTTTATCATACAACACTCTGGTCCATTGCTACCATTTTTACATTTAATCAGCATAAAGTATCGCTAAGTACTGGTTGATGGTCAAGATTGTGTTTTAATGAGGTGTCATGGGGCTAAACCTCTGATACAGAGAAATTCATTTTTTTCTAATCTAACCGTTCGTGTCGTACAATGTGTTACACAGTGTTCCTGTTAAAAAAAGAATTCACTCTTTTGAAAGAACAAACCATGAGACGTCATATTGAATCAATGCTACGATTACTCTGGTGCAAGCCTGCAAACATTATCACCCCCTTTGTCAGAACTGTTGAAAATATAATGCTTATAATTTTTATGATAATGATACAGTCGTGATTATATAATATACAGTATATATACATACATATAAATGTATACATCATTTGCGTATACTAATATTAAAAAGGAAGGAAAACTAGGCTGCTTGTCAAGTGCATACATCACCAATATGTGTCATTCCCTGAAAATGTTAACGTAATTTTTGCGGACCGCTTACTAGTTGCAGTAGTGCAGCATCTGTATCATTATTTATACACCGATCTGTTGAGTATGACTTTAAATAACACTGTGCTTACATTTACCTATACCTCTCTTGATTACAAAATACTCTCAGCGCGGATGCAACGTTCTCAGTTTTTTGTCACATAATATATTATCATATTATCTATCCACAATTCTAGACTGGCTCTATGCATCATACAGAAATACTTGTTTTCACACGCAGTCTACCCAACGTACGTTTTACAACAAGATTTACTGCACAAGTTTAAAAAATAAAATAACTACAAAACCCAACTAAGAAATGGAAAAAATATTTTTTCATCGAATAGATTTATACAAACTGAGAGAAAAATGCTTAATTATACCATTGTTGAAATTAAAATTGAATTGTGTCTTGTTCAGAATTTGTGATTTTCAATTTTATATTCATACGTGCACTGAGCCCCAGTTAAGTTAAAGAACCTACTTGTACATAGATCTGCCCTCTTCGAATCCCGGTTGCGGCAGGTCATACCTTTCTATGAAAATATGACAAAAATGTCAATTTTCCTATATATGTGGAGAAGTTGCCGGCTCCTTATGGAAGGGTAAGTTAGTACTGGTTAGTATTACAGTCCAGGAAAACTGGTTAGGTGAACCGGTCGCCGTATACAACTGAAAAATTGTTGAAAAACGGCGTTAAACCCCAGTGACAATAAGATCTACCCTCTGTGCTAAATTCACCCATACTGGACACAAAAATAGATCGTTCAGTTTATGTATTTAAGGTACATTTCAGGGTTTATACATGAGAAAATATTGTAACGTGATACTGAATACATTAGTATTTTATTTAAGATTAGCTCGCTGGTTAGACTTTACTGGGTGTATATTTACACTGTACTTGGATATCTGTGCATAAAGAAGTGTTTTGATACTAAGTCCTTGAACCAGAACTTTACCGTATCATTCATCAATTAAATGATGACAACAGTTTCAACATAAATGTTTAAAAAGCGCAATTTCCACTGGTGTGTCCTTGGTTTTAGCTTTTCCTGTATTGTTTTCTTAGATAACCCTTGGAAGGACATGTCTTTTCCGCAAAGAAACAAGTGTCATGTGCTGGACTAGTGTAGAGACAAATTTTATGAGATAAATGTTGGTATTGATTCTGTAACAAGGCTACAGCATCTGATGTAATACTGGGAAATGTTTTTTTTTTAATTGTTAAGATACGTTTGTGCCGTTAAGCGCAAAAAATATACTTTAGTTTTTGCCATGTTTGACGGTTTCGTTAATTTTTTATTCGCTGCATGCAAACACACGATGCATGCTGCCTGGGTATTATCGTGTCAGTGTTCGACAACCCTGTCCTTAATTTGATCAAGTTTCATTATTAGTCTGTCTTTTTTTGTCCTAGCAAGATCTACAGCTTTTAAAACAGCGCGACTGGAACAAATATTGCGTAATGTCACTAAGAAATATTATCATACGGCTTTGTTATTGTGTATTTCAAAATTAAAACAATCTAAGTGTTTCTTTTGCATTTCAATGTATTAATAATAATTAAAATTAAATTATACAAATATCTAAATTATCCTCTTCAGTAAAGATTTATTGTCTTTAAAATGACGCAAAGCGGCCCTGACATTCGCTAACCACACCGTTGTTATTCTTTTAAGTTTCTTTAGTTAATCTTTTGTGTCTAATGTTCTGTTCGGCAACGTTCTTACGTTAACCTATCAGTGCAAAACTTTCATTATATCCTGTATTCAGAAGGTGATGTATAAAATTCAATTCTCAGACATTCTTCACATTCGAAACATTATCAGCGCTTTTTCTAAGTGTTCAGCGGATTTGTGCTTTAGATAAGTCTAATCAGGTTAATTCAACGTAGCATCCAAACCAGTTTCGATGTTTTGTTCGTATACACTTCTGTATAAATTCTTTGCCAAGTAGTTCACGTCCGTATGCATTGTTGCATTCAAGCATTTGTCGTACCCCGTCGTTCGCCTCTGGCGCAGGACTTATATAAAGCCCGTCTATACGGTATCTAGTTCAAGGTGAATAAACGACTGGCGGCCTGAACTTGACCTACTTAAGTTGTTCGCTGAAGAGACCTCGTTTTATTCACATTTCTAGTGTTTGTATAGCATAAACTGTCGCTGACAAGTTGCGATGATATATATAACGTGCAAAAATCTACTTGATAACTACGTATTACTAGCATTATAAAAGATTTGCCGCTTCGAAGAAAATTGTTATCAAATTTAGCTTACTGTCTGTCGGATGCTTCGAGATTTATGCTCGCTTAAGAAATAACCCGCTTCGTATTTATTGCATCTATCGTATTTATACGTAAAGGATCTAACGTAATGTTGTCTCGTATGGATCAGGTAAATCAATTTATTAGTTAATAATAAATAATTTATTATGTAATTTTATTTTATTTATTGTGATTGCTATAATGCCTGTTTTTCTTGTAGCTTGAGATAAAGTTGTGTGTTCGAGTCGGTTTTCTTTTGAACTTGAAATATCATGTTAATTAAAGTGTTCTTTATTACAAATGCATCTTATAACTGGACAAGAACTTTCACAAATTTCACTATGCTGTGAAGTTTGCATAGAATGCGCCATGGATGAAACATCCTTAGTTATTTTGCCCAAATTCGCATTGCTCCGACACGAGATAAATAAAGAAAAACGAAGGTTAGCTACTCTTAAGGCACTGAAAAACATTGTGAATATAGAAGGGCTGAATTGTATGTACAAATGATGCGTTTTTCTGTCCCTAAACATTATTATAAAAAATGGTTATTTTCACGAGAATTTTGCAGCAAAATTAATTGTTTCTCTTTCTTTTTCTGATAAAGTAGCTTTATATTAAAATATCATGTTTCAATAATTCTGAGGAATTTGCTGTCTGTCAGGTTTATGCAAGGTAAACATATAAATAAAATGGTCGTGTTTGTTTTTACTATGCGTGACGTTAAACGTTTTAAAACAATGTATCAAAGCGACATTGGAGGTCTCCTTGCATATTTATTTATTTGATGAATCTCATCTGTGAACGTTTACTGAACTAATAATTGTTTTATCTAGCGTAGAGCAGAACTTATTGCTATTTATCTGTATTTTGCATTTTATAATCAAATTAAGATAATGCTCTACATTTTTCTGCTGGTAGAAAACAACGAGTGTGTTAAGTATAACTTATTACGGCAATTTACGATGTATATTGCGCAACCAATCCTGTGAACAAGTGCCTAAGGATGGGACGAAAAGTGTGGTTTTAATGCATAGTTCACCTTTATTGTGAAGCGTATTCGGTCCATTACATCAACGTGTGATTGTTAAGGGTTTACGATCATCATTTATGACTTCAAAAAGTACTCGAAATTTCTTAGAAACGCAACAACTGATAAGACAAATGGATAAATTGATAGAAAATGCCATTGTTATGCGCTTCAAGTTTTGTTTTGTATGGTTTTAATGTAGTATGTTTTGAACTTTGTATCTGATGTTATGATAAAAACATTGAAACGGTCATGAATAAAAACCGCAATGTTCCGGAATTCCGGTTTTGACGTCTGTATCTGTGATCGATATCGAATGTGCCATTATTAAGCACTTTTCAGCCTTTTCTAATTTTTCTTATGTACATAATAATGCTCTAATTTTATTGTAGGCATATCACGCTTTTTTGTTTAAAAAAAAACGACGACGAAATTTATTCAATAATTGTTGATATTCCAGTTTCCGGATTTTAAAATATCCGCTTTTAATCACTAGGTGTTTATGTTCGCGTTAATAATTTGAACCGTTCTATTCTGCAGATCGAGGCATTTGTCCGGGGATTGAAACTCTCCTCCCTCACATACCGGAGAGTGATGCATCTGCTGAATGAGGAGATGAACAATGGGCTCCGAGCTAATTCTAATCACCTTGCGGACATCAAAATGTTCCCGACATTTGTTAGAGCTTTACCTGACGGAAGCGGTAAGTGATTGGTACCCGCCCCATTGTAAACAATTACCCGATTAGTCAGCCAGCAATTGAGCTAAATTCTTACACAATATGTAATGATAAACAGGTATAGTTATAAATTTTCCAGTAGTACGGTGCCCTTATCACATCCAATGATTTTAAAACGGCCATATAAACATATTAGTTTAATTCATTAGTTTTCATAACGCAGAAAATCCTCTTTGGTATTACTTCTGTATAAAGGAGATCCCAATATAAAGGTGGTTTCCTCACAATGTAGAAATGGAAGAACATTGGTAACCGTCCCGAAAATAAGTTGTTGTTGTAAGTTAAGTACTCTTTATGCTGAAATAGATTTTTTGTGAGTTTTTTACCTACATTTGAGTCAGATCTTACGAGATTATTCTATATAAGCATTTTTTAATGTTAAGTGACATTTTGCAATAACTGAACGTTGTTTGAATTCATTAAAAGTTATTTTAAATCTAGCTTTTAGTCGCTGATCGGTAGTTTCATATCTGGTTATCTACATGTAGTGTGTTTTTGCTTAACTCAGCACATTTCATATTCAGATGTATTGTCATACATGTTTTGATAGATTTTTTTACCGATTCGTCAAGCCTGTGAACACATGTCACCGCATAGAGAGATGAAATATGACCCTTATATTCAGTCGACCTTTAATGGTCAGTTTATTTTGTCAATTTTTACACGTGGTTGTTAATCCAAGTTTTACTGTATTTCAAAAGAATTCGAATGATTTATTACCCAGTTCATTGTACCTAACCTGAATAAGAATTTACTATCATAGCAAAAATGGTTACCGTTTATCTCTGACAAACATGTTCGTTTATAACCACCGTGTGTTTATTTTTCATGTACATGTATTCAGTTAGTCCGCTAAGGTCACAAGTTCATTATATATTTTCACGTGTGTGTTGACTATGAGTTTAAAATTCAATGGTAAACTACGTAAAGAACACTTATACATCGCCTGGCGCGTATTCACATGCTTATATTTTCTCTGTTTCTAAACATCGGCTGCTTTAAGGACGTATACTGGACTGAGATATTTTGATGCCATTGTCTAGCCGAGTTTGAATCCAATTGCCGTATTATTTAAATACACAGGGCTGTTATCTTTAGAAAGTCAACCAGCCATGAACTTTTAATCACTTGTCTATTCTTCGTGGTCTGAAAGGCGCTCGCTGTTTATAAACATGTTTAACAAATATTACCTTGTACTTTTAAAAACGCAATTATCTGTCGTACCATCAAAAGTACCGTTTGGAGTAATTTTAACGAAACAAAATATCACATGCATGTCACTTAATCGAATATCCAAGTATTCACAAAATTTCATTGCTGTCAGTTACCAAACACTAAATGATATTTCGATTCGTGCCGGCATGCTTTACAATATTAAAATACATGTAATATCAAAATAAGGGGCTGCGAGAGTGGCCTCGTGGTTAGTGCGCTGGACTTGTAACCGGGATATCTGGGTTCAAATCCCGGTTGCGGCTGGTCATACCGTTCTAAAGAAAATTTGACAAATTGTCGATTTTCCTCCATATGTGGAGAAGTTGCCGGCTCCTTGTGGAAGGGTAAGTTAGTACTGGTTAGTACACAGTCCAGGAAAACTGTTTAGGTGAACGGGTCGCCGTATATATCTGAAAAATTGTTGAAAAACGGCATTAAACCCCAGTAACAATAAGTCACATAAAAACAAATTATAATGTATGTTTACGTATATGTTTCCATGAAAAATGTTGCGTTTTAAATGTACTGAGCGTAAACTTGATTTCTGATTATAGTTGTTAATTAAAAAAAAATAAAAATTAACGGCGAGGTAAACTTTAATATCAGTGAATATATGTATTAAACTGTCAAACTTAATGGCTTAGTGCACGGCTTGCATTTGGTTAGATCCTTTTACATGCACAATGAATTTCTTCAGTTTTCGTTAAAATCTTCGAATTTATTTTTTTCGTATTTGCTTCCGGTTCGCGAAAAACGTTTGTGATAATCGCACGAAGTTCGTTCGTATTTGTAATTAGAAGCTATTTTCTGTTGACGTCGTCTGCGCACAATTGGTGTAAATTTTAAAATAAATTGTTTTTGTTTTCAGAGAAAGGCCAGTTCTTAGCTTTGGATTTAGGAGGCACAAACTTTCGGGTATTGATGGTTGTTATAAATGAACGAGATGTTGATATACAAAGCCAAACGTATCTCATACCGCAAAGAATTATGCTTGGTACGGGTGTTCAGGTAATTATATATACACCATTATATATATTATATATCTTGCGATGGCCTAGGACTTTTCGGAGTCTATTTTCCGCATTTTTCACATTCCAGGTTACAAATTACAGTAACTAATCATAAAGTTTTTCAATTCCTACTTGTTTCGCATTACTTCGTTTTGTATTTGTTACGTCGGATCATGGAAATTGCGAAAGTGCGCGCGTAGATGCAATTTATGAAACTTTGTACTATTTTTATGCCCCCCGAAAGGTGGCATATAGCAGTTGCACTGTCCATCCGTCCTAGTTTCATGTCTCAGTCATAACTTTATAATTTCTAGAAAATGACGGGCCGCGCGCAAGACCATGGTTTGTAGCGCCAAGGTCATGGTCATATTGAACGTCATTCATTATGTATGGAATTTTGTTTGTATTTGGTGTGTACATGCTGTTCCAATATATTGTTTTGAAGTCAATCTTGGTCGTATGAATACCTACTTAATGGGTTATGACAAGTGTCATGGAAACTGATGTTAAAAGTGTGTTGCAACTTCGGGGCATATGTCATATTCAGTGACAGTTCTTGTTGTGTGACGAGAACTTTGTTCTCACCGTTTCGGGTAACTGTGATACAGCACATGTATACTCAATTATATATGTAATAACATTTAAGCTAACTTATTGAATTGAAGGGTGACACTAATAATCTCGAGTTCCTCTTGTTCTTTACATGATACTGCTTTCAAATTTACTTGCCTCCATCAATGACGTGTTGTTGGCCCCCCAGCGAAACATTCATGCCACAAGTAAATAGTCCGGTCACACTTAAGAATGCATTCAGTGGTTACCGGTGTTTTTTTTTATTTTCAGCTGTTCGATCATATAGCAGACTGTATATGTAGATTTATCCGTGCCCATGATTTGAAAAACGTTCGACTTCCACTCGGCTTTACCTTCTCATTTCCGTGTAAACAGGAAGGACTCGCGAAAGCGAGGCTTTCAAAATGGACGAAAGGTTTCCGGTGTGAGGGTGTCGTAAATGAAGATATTTGTTTCCTTTTACACGAAGCGATGAAACGAAAAAATGTGAGTATCTTATTTTCCCGTATTTTCATCGACCATTCTTTTATAAATTGTACAACATTTAGTTCAGTTCTTAATTGCTCCGCGGCCTCGGTTTCAACAAACATCGATATGTTATATCGATTTTCTAAATGTACCTTATGCTTCAAGACTCGAGGTCATCTTACAGCCTTCATTTATTTACCTGTATCCGCTATAGAGCATTCTTTCAGTATAACTGTGACATTTTCTTTCGGTCCCTCTTATAAATTGAAGGGGACGCTGGTCGTCTTGAACTCTTGAACTACCATTAAGACCATTTCCCAGTGTTCGGACTGGCTCTTTTATGTGCTCCTCTCAGATAATGGCTTCTTCATCATATGCTCCTAAATTGTCACTAAACTCACCACTAGCGCCATTGGAGTAATGACTTATGAACTGAAACACATTTAAAAAATTTGGATCCGGTGCTTGCTACAAGGGTTCCTGAACGATATAATGTACGCTTCTATATGCAGCGTAACCCCTGAAAATCCGGACAGGGTCAAAAGTCCGGTTTTCTTGGAATTCTGGTTTTCAGAGAACTATTGATTATGAAGGAGAAGAAATGGGACTTGAAAATAATCCGATTTTCAGAAGATTTTTTCCGGGGGTCCGGTTTTCAGGGGTTATACTGTGTGATATACAGCTGTATGATAGAAGTAATGTATCCAGACTGTTGTTATTTTTATTTTCTGGTCACGATATAACACGTTCAGCTTAGTTTCATAATCATGTTATACATTCTCTTAGTTTTCACGAAAAACGTAATGGTTGCATAAACATTTAGACCAACGCTAAATATGATATCAAATACTTTTTGAAGTTTTATGTTCAAGGCTTGAATTCGTCTGCATGGAAATTAAATACTAACTGGTATGTAAATTTATATTCAAAATGAGTGGTATGCCTTGAAGCAGGCGATAGTTAGCCTATTTATATCGCACGTTTCTGTCGTCTAGCCATATTTCATGATGGTAATAATGACAGTGTTGAAAAAAAAATTAATGTTCAGACCAAAAAACAAACAAGCCGTGCGCGTAACTAAGCACAGACGTTTATTCGGAACTCCTCGTAAACAATTTCGCTATAAAACAGATGGGTTTCGTAATTAGAATAATGACGGCAAGCATTTTCCATAAATTATGCAACTGGTGAGAATGCCAAAGAACATTCCTCGTTATGAGGATCATTTTTGCGTTTGGTTATTTGAATATTATTCCGTAAATACTTCTTTCAGTGATGGTCATTTACACTACAAATATACCAAAAGATTGTGTTTTTACTAAATATGCATAGACCCCGAACAAATTAAATTTGACAATTAGCACATAATTTGGAAGATAGCCAGGGGAAAATGTTATCAGCTAATGACTGCAAAAGTGACGAATTTTACCTGTAGATCATGGTTTGTTAATGACATTGATTCTTTGCAGCAATTGCTTAAATCTGTTTTTTCGGGCGGTATTTACATGTATTCCCACCAGGTGCTCTTGACACTACTCAGCCAAGTTTGCATTGTAATTTTAATGCAATTTAGGTCAAATTCTTGTCAACCATTTTTTCCAAGAAAAAAATTATTTTGTCGATTGTTGTTGGAGTTTTACCAATTTAGCCTACCATTGGAAAAATACATTTTTTCGTCCAACTTTAAAAGCGAAAAATTGGTATTCAATTAATCTAAATGACCTTAACATCAAAGCTCTTTATGCCACAGGGCATAATAAAATAATAGAATGTTATTCAAATTTCAATACACACGATTTAGACCAATCAATGTACAATAAATCTCTGAATGTCTCCTTTACGATTAACTCCTCCTCATATTAACCACTTATTTTCAGGCCGGTTTTTAGGATTCCTCTATATTTTAACTTGACAACAGACTACCTCAATACAAGAGCCACGTTTGATTTCTAAAGTGGTCATAAGTGTCGATGCTTTACTGTACTGAGACCGTTACAAAATAGTACATCACTTAAATTTAAAAACTTGTTTTTTTTAAGTATTTTCATCGAAAATATTTTTGAGTTTGTTCGAAACAAATACATTATGTGAATTGTTATATTTAATGGCTGTTTATTTACTGCTTGTTAAAAACAACTTGATAAAAATGGTTTATCTGAGGTTTCACGCAGTCACGAATTGTACCCAAGAACTCAATTCCTTGTTTGCTATGATTCATTAATCAGATCAAAGCTATCTCATAGTGAGTTGTTTGAATAGGAATATTGTCAGTTCAATTACCTTTTCATCTTACGTAATAAACTTGGTGACTGTCATCTTGTTCAAAGAATTCTCGTTCCAAGACGTGTGTTTAATATCCGGACCAGAAACCTGAATAGTACCCGATTGGATTTCCATTATGGCTTCCGCGTCTAATTTTGCTGCTGCTATTGTTGTTACTGCAACTCAAGATATTATTTTATACTCACTGCACGACATTTTACAGAAATTTGTTGTTTTCGTTCCATTTTCTTACGCTTGTCTTACCTATATCTTGCCTTTGGACAAAACATTAGATATGTAATTGGAAAGTTTCAATTGGCTTATTTGTTGATTTTGAGTCAAAACTACATCATTTTCAATACATAAACACCGTTTATTACATCACTTCCGTTCGATCGCATCCGGGCAAATTTGTGTGTTTCCGGAGAAATTCGGTCACATAATTCGGTGATTATTTTATTTTCATTATCAATATTTCTCGTTGCAGACGACGTCCGTTGAAGTAGAAGTTGTTGCTGTTGTAAACGACGCTGTAGGGGTGCTCATGTCCTCTGCTCATATGGACAGAAATTGTGAAATTGGACTTATTTTAGGTAAGTCATGTGACATAATAGATTAGGAATATAAGGTTATGAAAGTCGTAATTGTTACCATTGTTATACATCTCTGCCAACACATCAGTTTTGACAAGATTCTTGAAAACAAGAAATGAAGCCACCAAAGGTACAAATTATACAACTAAACAAACAATATCTTTTGTATAATACACTAGAGACAAATGATGTTATGATTTACAAAAAAAATCAAAGAAAATATTTTGTTTATATTAAAGCGCATTCCTTGACAGACAGTGTATTCTTTCGGTAATTAGGTTACAAAGTCCAGTTGCTTGAATGGATACAATACGCAGAAGTTAATTGCAATCGTGAAAAAATGACAACAATTGCACATTAAGAGAAAAACAACAAATGCACTTTCAGCGAAAAACAAAAGCGTGTATTTGAATATCAGATGGAACTTAAGGAGACTCAGTGAGTCACGTGTTTTTGAACCACTTTTCCGACATAGACAAGGTTCTATGTTGCGGGTACATAATTAACGGGAACCAATATTGAGGTATACATAAGGGATAGGTATAGCAAATTTGTCCGAAATTGTTCATGCATATGTCAAGTATTAGACTGTTCAGAAAGATCACAAAATATTTAATGAAATATACTTTTCGGGGCATAGTTTTTAATTAAGAACCGTCCTCTAGCTGTCGCAAACGGAGCTTTTTTGTGCTCATAGATTGATGACGTCATGCGACCTTCAGGTAATTCGTAAACAGCTGGCAAAGTAAGTGTTCGATATTAGGCGGTGTTCGTCTGCTTAATAATTACAGACATTTGAGCACTTAAAACAATCCTACGATGTTTCCAGGAATAGTTTTTATTGCTTTAGGCCATTCTGTTTTTCTGTTTTGTTAAGCGTCTTGCAAAACCTAGCTACCTATTCAAAAGGATACAAACTCATTTTGGAAAAAATAATCTATGTTCTTGACCTTAACAGAAACATCATATTAAACATATTAAAAAGAACAACAGTCAACCGACTAGTTTAAGCTCAGAACATAGAAATCTAACACTTCTGATTTTGCGAGTCACTGTATCCTACGCTAGAATATTATTTAAAACAACGATTTAAGAATTAAAAAAGATAACAATTTAAAATAAAAGTCTACTTCAAACCTGATTTGCAAACTACAGCCATTAATCAAGAAACTGTGAACTTGATTAAAATGGTATTGTTTTTTTTTTTGGCTGACGTAGCTCAAAATCTAGGCGCACGCGGACGCTTAACAAAATAATACATCGGAATTGCCTTATTGAAACCTTTTGTAGTAAATTACTCATTCTGTACCTGTGGTGTTAATTATCAATTTTATTTTGACTGCTTAATCAAATCGTCTGTGGCACAATTGAGACTATTAGAAGTGTATTCCTTAAAGATTGTATCATTCGCACGGTAAACTATCAACAAACGTCTGTATTAAAAGCAGTTCTTACAGAAATTATTGGCATGAAAATTGTTATTTGAGAACGAATCGATGTATTCTAATAGATCTATTGTTGTCCTTAATGTGATGGGAGCGGCTCTTTTATGTCTGAATGGATGTATTTAGATACGTGGTTTAACTTGTACATCTGGACCTTCAACTAACCAGTATTGTACGAACTTCGACAATAGGGGCATAATACAAATATAATGGATAATAATATAATCAATCCTGAGTGTTTCTAGAGTGGCGGTCCGTGGTCGTAAATTTGTTTCCAGATTCGGGAGTTTACAGTTGATGAAATAAGTGCTTAAGACTTCGGCTAATTAGTTTGTAATTATGTATCCAATGGATGGGCCGGTCCCCGTTCCACACGATTATTAAATAGATATAAATTAACAAGTGCTGTCTAATAAACTGATCGCGATCTTATATGATGAATTGTCTCAAAATTCAACTCAAATAAAAACATGGACATAATGCTTACTGAGGTCAAGTTCATTATAGAAGTGTTTTTTTTTACTTGGTAAAAAACAATCGACGTCTGATCTAGACGTAGATACTTGTTCCGCAGCTGTAACAATACAGCATTATTGTCACCAAGTTCCGTTTTACTAGACTTTTCTCAGGTATGCAAAATAACCCGGTTTAACACATTTGACCTAAACACTTGAGAAATGCATTAAAACGTGTAGAATTATTTGTGAATGTCTTCCTTTTTTTCATAATGGGTTATAGTGACGTCATCATTTCTTACTCTAATGGAACTTAATGTTATCAGATATTGAGCGAATCAACTTGCACAATGCAAATTTCTGAAGAACGTATGATTTACTAATGTAATCCATTACGTTGTGGACATTTGTTTACACCCATATGGCATGTACAATTGATTCATTAAGCGAATGCCTATTCTCTTTATTACTCAATAAATGTGTTTCGGCTGTCACATCTCCAGCGTATTTATGCAAAAATATCACAGTTTCTTGTGGTGAGGATATGAAGACTATGAATTTAATCAATGTATTAACTTAGTATCTATTGGACGTCTTGTTACTTTTTCCTTCCAGCGTCTAATTATCCCCCCTTACGATACTTAATTTTATCGTTCTACCAAGAGACATGCATGCATCTTGGTCTTTTCTGTTGAAAACTGGGCCACCATAAATTTATTCTGATTTTAGTCCTATCACTCTACTCGCGCTTCTCAAAAAGGGGGACATAATACGTTGAATACGCTGAAAATATTTGTTTTTTTTTCATCATTTCTTATTGGATGCCCATTTTCATCATTTTTCTATACTACTTCGTCAATTTGTGTTATCAGGGATTCTACACTTCGTGTTATGTGTAATCCCTGGTTCAATTAATAACAAATGATGTATGTATTGTAAGAGTAGTATATTTTGCCATGATATAGTATTATATATAGTGTGCGTATTAATGACAGCTGCAAGCTGTGTAAAAATCGAATAGAACTTCTGTTTATATGTTTAGCCGGGATGTTTTTGTAGCGAGTTGATCCCTGTATGGAGCGATGGAAGAGACAAGAATCTATCTGCGTATTGAATAGTTAGAAGATAGATTTCTTTTGCTGTTACTCCACAGTAGATGTTTATTCATGCTTATTTGTGTGAAGAGTAGAAATATATTAAGCTTTCTTGAATATGTCCACAACTTGTAATCTGATTTAGGAGCTTCGTCTGTCTGCCTGTTATCTTTCTGTTAGTTAGTTTATATATTTCTTGCATTATAATTCGATACATTTCTATTATTATAAACACGAATGTCCGTTGAAGAAGAATGACTTTGATTTGTACTGCTGATTTTATTCTACGTTACAACTTTGTATAGTCAGGCGAGTGATATTGAACTACAACGGACCTCTTACGTTATTAATTGAATATTAGGTCAACTTTATTTCCACATTACTGTTTTTACCTCCACTGTTTCCAAAAAACAGGTCAAGTTGGTCATTTCATATAACGAAAGAAGCTGAGATTGTTTTGACAACAATGCGGATGAATTTACCTGTAATTCTTCTGTACGTCATCGTTATTTACAGCTCTTCTATTTTAGCCCAGTAGCTGATTGGTCTAGATCTGGGAGAATCTGTTGTTTTTGTGTTTCTCTGCGTAATCTACCTTGAATATTATCTGAGGAATGTGCGTGAGAGTAGAAAATCTTAGAAACTGGCTGCAGATTCGAAGAATCAAGAAACTATTTTTTTTGTTTTGAATGCGTTTTCAGTCTGCGTCACATTCTATGCTGTGTATATAACGAGACAAGGGTTTGTGTAATATGCGGTATTTTTAAGCGTTGTTATGAAAGGGTGGATTTTTCCAGGAAAGATATGTAATCTCGAACATATCATCAAACATTTACACAGTACTTGTTTGAAATCTTCTGGATCATTATTGTCTGCAGAATTTTGAATTTGGGACAGAAAGGTTACTTTATTATTCATCCTTATTTTTTTGAAACAGAAAACATACGCCGATTAATACTCTCCTAGACGTATCGTGGACTTTCGACTCTCATAAATTTTGCATTATAAACGTTGTGGGTGAATTAAAAGTACATTTTAAGTACAGTAAAGCAGAGATAAACTGAGCTCTCATATCTAGGTAACCCTGTCATACCTTTACCAGCACACTTTCTTGTCACTGTTGAAGTTCACTAGTTATATTATGCTGAATTATTTTTTGAAATGTTATAACACTTAAATAATCCTGGACGAATGTTCACCAAGAACTGTGTCCAGTTGTACCTACCAGGCTTGTATGTTTGACTGACCTGTTTTTTTTTTACAATAATTCGGTGTTAAACCAGCAAAAAGTATTTGACATTAAATAGTAAGTAATAACGTGTGCTACATACAAAAAAATGTTATTTAGTTATATTTGACAAAATTGCGAAATAGGCCTACAAATATATGAATCAAAATAGACTCAACATTTATGATCAAGTTTGAAGTGGGATCATAAAATTGTTTAAGAATTACGACAATAATTGACTCTTGCATTGCATACTCTGTCAGTCGCTATCTGCGTGATAATAGCACAATGCTAGGACAATGTAGGACAGATGATACGCAATGATTAATGGGCCATGTGAGTTATCATACTATTTTAAGCTAAAGCTAAATAACTTTGGTCCAAAATAGCGGACACATTGTGCATTATTTGTATCAAAACTGTGTGACTTTTCATCATCTCATTACCATCATGAACACATTACATAGAGTGCATGTATGTGTTTTTATAAAAAAAAAAACAACATTGTTTGCTCTGCATTGTTACTCCACTCTTTTCGTTAAATGACTATATTCTGGTCCGTATTTCTTAGAGAAAAACGAATTCGTGATACTTTGATACTTGCAGTTTATTTTTTTTTCATCCCAAGCGTGTAGATTGACTGTTTATCATCGCACATGTTCAGTAGGTTGTCAGCAATCCTTGACATTATATGGATCATAGTTATCAGGGCGACCTTTGGTCACAAATGTTTACCATTCAGTTGGCAACGTTGAATTTACATTCGATTCAACAATTCATGATAAAATGTGTCCCTGAGTACATTTAATGTTCACAATTCATCAGAACGAAGACATATCGATAACCTGTGTTTTTTCTTCAAACACTGCCCAACAAACTTATCATTATATCATGTGGTCAGCTGTACCACTAGTGCCAGGTCTATATTTTTCATGTTTGATTTGTTTAACTACCAGGGACAATGTCTTATATTCTATTCAAAGTACTGAAACTTCTGAAAATCTTGCCTGTTTGAGATGTGGGTCACACTTATTCATACATGTAGTAAGATGTGCATCAAAGAGTCACAATTTGTCCTCTGTCTATGGACTGGACTGATTTTATTCTAATTAATTATTCGTCGTTTATTTCCTACAAACTTCAGACTTAAATACTAGACTGCACATCTATAATTCCTATTATGTATGAGAATAATAAAAGGCATTTTGTTATCATAATCTGGATTCACACGCATTATACCTTGGTGTTTACACATTGAAATAAAGTTAAATTCTAATGGCAATTTGACAATTCAATGAACATGTCAGTTGCACAACAATGTACGCATTATGTGCGTTCATCTAATCTTTTAGTTGTGACATAGCAGGTACTTTTACGGTAATCTAGAATTTACTTGACCCACATATCAGCGAGTTGACTGGGTCAGTAATTTTTCTTTATGTCTATATTTAAGTTAACACAGCCTTCAACGTTTGGTATACTGCCAAATCTAATATCTACATTATATTTGCTGTGTATGGTGGTGCAGTATTGTCCTACAATGCTGAATGTGTTAAGTGACCTACATTGAATTAATATGTCTAGATTAGGTACCAATACACGTTATGCCTTTTGTAGGGTTCGTAATTTGTGTGGGTATATCGTTTACATTTGGACTAAATCATTAATTTGTGTATAGTTTAATGTGTATTTATTGAAATGAATCATACTGTCAGGCCATACGTCCTTTGACTAAGTATTGTTTTAAGTGGCGATTAAAATATTATGTTCAATAACACATATTTGATCATAATTATTTAAAAAAATTCCAATGCTTTTGAAATGATCGATGTTTCATACGCTCCTAATGAAATAAGTATGACATATTCCATTGTTTTTCTCAAAAATACATAAACATATTGCTTCTGTTTTTACGTAACGCCCTCTACACTTCAGTGTAAATGTTTTTCAAAAGTTTTCCAGAATAATTATTCCTAACCAATTATCTGTAATTTTTAGCAGTGTGGATGGGTTCATTGACACAGAATCATTTCATGTTATATTTTAGCCATTTTTCTTATGTCCGATTGCCAGTTGTGAAGGCTTTTAGACAAGCACTAATTAGAACTTTTTAGATCTTTGTAAGGTGTGCGCATACCTTAATTCAATCCTCCTTTAGAGGTAGTACTATGTTCCAATATAAACGTGTTCATGTATTGTTTAATGTTAGATTACCTTGGTCTAGAGCATGACCTTGTCCCAAATACATAAATGATATGCTTGTTAGGTTTCATTCTGTTGATAAGAAGATAATTTTGTGTTTGTGGGATTTTTGACCTCTCAGGTTACTGCGTAATGTGATTGTACAGATTAACTTTTTATGCATATTATTGTAACAAAAACACAAGGTTGTTTGATATTTATCCTGGCTTTATGAATGATTGCTACATTCTTTTGTACTTATTGTTCAAATCTGTTTTACATGTTTAAATGCGATTTATTCAAATGACATAACTGGCTAGACATAGTACTGCAAGGTCACATTATCGAATGATATATGACATGTGATCAGCTTTGAATGATACACCCGTATGTCATGTGATCAGCTTTGAATGATATACCCGTATGTCATGTGATCAGCTTTGAATGATATACCCGTATGTCATGTGATCAGCTTTGAATGATATACCCGTATGTCATGTGACCAGCTTTGAATGATATACCCGTATGACATGTGACCAGCTTTGAATGATATACCCGTATGTCATGTGATCAGCTTTGAATGATATACCCGTATGTCATGTGATCAGCTTTGAATGATGTACCCGTATGTCATGTGATCAGCTTTGAATGATATACCCGTATGTCATGTGATCAGCTGGCTTTGAGCTGGCGGTTTTAATATGATTACTTTACAATTTTCGCCATCTTTGAGAGTAATATATTACACATTTCTATTGTTCACAAGTCACTTTTACATTTACAACGATGTATCTCACTGCCTTGATTTCTGTTTCAAAAGCCATATAATCTTCCAAAACAAACAATCTTGTTCGTTTGAAAAAACGTTAAAATAAAAGTGAAAAACTAGCTGATTCAGTAAAAACTGCAAACCAGTGACCTATATAGATTACCCGTGGTTTTGCACTACAAATACTCTAAATCATTCCACTGTTTGTTATGTTGTGTTTGTGATATACAGTCCTGGTTATTTATAACCCTGGCTCTATTCGTGCTGTAACAATCTTCGTTTTCAAACTGCTGTTTCGCATATTTCTGTGACTAAGTGCATGTACTTAAAATATTTAAGTATGTATGTCCTTAAAAGTTAACAAATTAGCTCGTAATAAAGTGCTGACTCTCCGAAAGCCTGCCCCATTCCGAGTGAAATTTGCGGATGAAAGGCTCACATGCTTGGGCGCTTTTGCTGAAAAAATACTTCGTTTTATTCTTAATATTCTGGAAAGAAAATTCCAATCCTGGTTTGGACCATGAATCTTCGATTCTAAAAATACATTTTGTACTGAAGTTGGTTAGTAAGCTTGTGAAATTCAAGTAATTCATTTGGCTAGAAAGCTCCTACATACAGTACTTAAATATTACAATCAGACCGAAGTAATGATACTCAGGTCCAAATATACGTCTTTATTGAAATTCATGGCCAGTGGAAACGACAAACAGAGGAACAACAAACTTTAATAGACAAGCGCTAACAATACCTTATAAAATGTGATACCACCTACATTCACTGTCAGTGCTTTGATTCCAATAGAAGTTGATTGAAGAACTTAATGAAATATAGTTATGGTTCAATTGCAGAACAGATGTCATTCAAATGAACAGCAGTGTTTTTGTTTTTGATGAAGGGTAATTAAATCTATATTATACACTTACAAATATTTGTTTTTCTCGTTACAGGAACTGGTTGCAATGCTTGTTATATGGAATCTCTGGAAAACGTTGGACTGTGGGAGGGTGATTATGAGCATCCTGCTCAGGTAAATTACAGTCAATACTGAATTAAATTCAGAATAGAGAAATTGCTTTGAAGCCTTATAAATCAATTATTACACGAAGTTGAATTAAATATTGTATATGAAATATTTTAAATAAATATGATGAAATAATTAAGGTTTGAAAGAGTTGTTGTTTAACTATATAGCTGAAATGAATACAACACAAACATGTTACTAGATCTAGTTTGAATCCTATTTGAGTTTTTGGATAGTTTTGGACAGTTATGAACTCATGTTTTATTTATCATACTAGGTTTTGATCAACACAGAATGGGGAGCGTTTGGTGATAATGGTTGTTTGGATTTCATACGTACAGAATACGACCGTGAACTTGATACATACTCAATCAATCCAGGAAAACAGATGTAAGTGTAATCACTTATCATGTTATCATATAATCAAACTATCTTTAATTACTCCTATTTTGTGGTCTTTCGTTGAGACGGTCTTAGGGTCGAAAGTTTAGATGTCATGTAAATAAATCAAAGAAATGCCCGAAAATGCTTTGCTTATTAAAATACAAGTAAGTTGTAAACGTCATATATCTGATGAACATTTTTAGTCTTTCATGTATAGTATGTTGTAATTTGTTTTCGGTCCAGTTTCACATTTTTGACACATGTATTTCAGATTGTTTTGTATATTATTTCACATTTTTTTATACATTTACATGTATTTCACATATTTTGATACATTGACTTAACATTTTTTTGTATATTTATTTCTCATTTTTGATACATATATTTCATACTTGTATTACTTTATTTCACATTTTTTCTTAAACTTACATTACAGGTCCGATATACCTCGTTCACATGTCAGATAGATTTATTTTTCTACATATCTGATCCCTTTAATTCACATTTTTCTCATATTTATTTCAGTTACGAGAAAATGATATCAGGGATGTACATGGGGGAGATTGTTAGATTGGCGTTAGAACGTTTATCTATGGAGGGTCTCTTATTTGAGAGTGCTGACAGGGACTGTGAGTTGTTCCATAGAGGAAGATTCTTCACAAAATATGTATCTGAAATTGAAAGGTTTGTTGTTATTTGTTTGTTTGTTAGATTGTTCGTTTTTGTTTTTATGTGACTTATTGTCACTGGGGTTTAATGGCGAATTTCAACAATTTTTCAGATATATATGGCGACCAGTTCACCCAACCAATTTTCTGGTCAGTGCTAACTTACCCTTCCACAACAAGCCGGCAACTTCTCCACATATGGGGGAAAATCAACATTTTTTGTAAAATTTTCATAGAAGGGTATGACCTGCCGCAACCAGGATTCAAACCCAGATCTCCGCGTTACAAGTCCAGCGCACTAACCTCTGGACCTCGGCCACGACCTTTTGTTAGATTGTGTGTCCTTCATTTATCAACAGTGGTACATCTGTGTTGCGCTAAAAACCTATTTCCCTGCATTCTGTCATTAATAATCTGCTCCCCCCAAAATATTCAAAGTTACCTACAATTTCAACCTATTTCCACTCATCCCACCCTTGACTAATATCTAATGAAGCCACATTTCATTACTCTCAAGTAAAATCCAGTAAAAAACCCTGTTAAATTATATGATAATGCATGTAAAAGGCATAAAATGTTTGGTATGCAGGCTAAGAATGATATTTTGTATTCTAATACCAGTGGCTGGCTGTTCATATGTACAAACTAAACATATGGTACGCATTTAATTTGATTTAATGTATGAATTATGTAAAAGACAATTAAGTGTCCCTTTTTTAAAACCCTGAAATTTTCTCACATGAATCTTCGAGGCAAATATCTAGCAACTTTTACAGATAATCTGAGATAATTGATAAATTAAATTGCTTCAAATGTTTATATTATTTACCTGAATAAGGCATTGTTGCATAACGCCACAAAATGTAACCCTCAGTTGTAATGTAACGATGTTCTCTTCAATTATAAGCTATACCTGTGGTTTTAACTGAATTTTTTTTTCACAGCTATGTCACTTATATAATTTGATAAATTGTTGTTATCAATTAATGTTGTGTAATTAGTGTAATGATAAGAGATTAAATTCTGAGGGTTTATTGCATTATCAATATTCATGTGTTTACTTAGTGTTTATGAATATTCACAGTTAATTTAATGAATATTTATATTTTTCCTATGAATTACTGTGAAAATTGATAGGTTTAGAGGTAATGAATATGCTTATAATATATATTCTTTCAAGAGACCAAATTCAGTATGTTGATTTTTTCAATGACCTTATTGAATTTGCATATTTTTTCAGTGACCTTATTGAATTTGCATATTTTTTTGGTGACCTTATTGAATTTGCATGTTTTTTCAGTGACCATGATGAGTTCTTCAGAAACACAAAACAAGTACTAGATGAAATTGGTGTGACTAATTACACATCAGAGGACTGTAAAATAGTCAAGTACATATGTACTTTAGTGTCAGCTCGCGCCGCTTTTCTGTCATCCGCTGGTCTCGCAACAATTATCAACCGACTCAAGAAACCAGAAATGACGATAGCTGTGGATGGTTCCTTGTACAGATTTCATCCAAGATTTCATAATTTAATGACCCTGAAAATACAAGAGTTGGTTGAGACTGGTTTAAAGGTATGTTATTTGCAAATCCGATTATTTAATGATAATATTAGTATTAAAATCTATTTACCGGTACGCACCCATATGAACCTCATGTTTATATAAAGTAGAATTATGCCTCAGCGCCCAATTGTATAAACATTGGTTAACTTTAACCAAATGGTTAATTTTACCCAAGGTTAAATTTAACCATTTTGGTTTACTAACCATTAAAAAATCATTTAAACATTTAAAAAGGGCTGCCATTTTGGTACTGGTTACTGTTTATGTTAAGATTAAGCCAGCATCTTAGACTTGGGTTAGATTTATTTGAGCTTTAAGAAAAACAACATTCGGTTAAATTTAAACAAAAATTTCTACAACAACTAACCGAACATTTAACCAAAATTTTAACAAAACTCTGATTTAACCCAGTGGTTAAAGTTAACCAATGTTTATACAATTGGGTGCAGATGTTTAGTATATAAGTAGGATAAAACAAGAGAATTATTATTGTTATGAAATAATCAGATTTTTTTATTTTTATGTAAAATGTTTTTGTCTGTAAACAATATCAACTATGAACTGTCCTGAAGATCTGGGGTCACCTGTGTTCTCCAAGGCTATACACCCAATAGTCTTACATCCATGATTGGAAGTATTTAACCATGTTTCACCCTGGCCAACTATTGGTTAATGTCGTTGATGAAGTACAAATTGAAGTAGTTAAGCCGTTATGTCAGCAGCAGATTTAAATATAATGGATATCTTTATGTTCTCTGTCAATATTTGTGTTTTGCAAATATTGACTTAAGTTGTAAACACAGTGCATAAAAACATGTCATTCGATCTGAACATTGTATTTTCACTGCTGTGCACTCAATGTAGGTTAATCATGTGAGGACACCCTTAAACTGCTGTATTTCATGTATTTGTATGAGTAATATAACATACTTTCGCATTTGAATTTGATACATAAGCGTGTGCAAAGTAAGTTTAAAGTGGTGCACAAGATTTTTATGTAGAAATCAGTTAATTTTATAGACATTGCAGTAAAGCAGTCCAGAAAATGTGTCCACTAGTGGAAGGAAAATGTTTACCTGGATTAAAGTTGTGTAGTAATCCCTGCTCCAAAATTTGAAGACATATTGTTTTTTTTCATGTGTGGTTCATCTGTCATTCGGCAGTTTACTATCTATGAACCTTCAAAGAATAAGTTTTTGAAAACATTAAAATTAGGTCTTCACTGTCTGTTGAAGGCCAGGGTCTTACAATGAGCTCATTGGTTAATGAGTTAGTTTTGGAAGGAAGATTCATTTTTGTTTAGAGAGCCATCTATTTATACTGGTAATAAATGATATTATGAATTTCTTTCCTTTCAGTTCAAGTTGCAGCTCTCTCATGATGGAAGTGGCAAAGGTGCAGCATTAGTGGCTGCCGTGGCGATGAGGTTAAGAGACATAAAAGAGAATCAGTGTCCAGCTTGATAACAAACCCCTATAAAACCAAACATTTAGTGGTGTTTAACCATAAGAGACACACAGTGTGTTTATCAAAGTGTGATTTCAACTTCAAAACTTGACATTGTGCGGAGTGTCATATGCTGTTAATAGTCACACATAGTGCGAGCTCACCCTGTGAATATAATCAGGCTGTTGTGCTATGTATTAGTCACACAAAAACTGTTGAAACTTAAGCATTAGTTTGAAGCTTATCGAATGAACCCTATCCACCCCTAATATTGACAATGTTCTTTCAAACTGACTAACAATCAAGTCATTCTATGAGCTTTTAATTTCATTGATTTAATGTGATGTGTTTGTCGTACATTTCATCATTTGGATGCATCGCTCCATTTGAACATTTCATGTTTGCCGTTTGGTATGTTGTGACGCTAGGATAATCTGTGATTTAGGATTAAGGGCATTGTGCGTGTCTTATTGCATTTAAATTAGACAGTTTTATTTCTGTTTACTTGATTCTCCATTCTTTTCTGTCAGCATATTTTTAGTACAAAAATATGGAATTCAGATTCTAGAGTGTCCTATCTGTTGCTCCTTCTGAGTGGCTAGCAATAAGGTATGACTCTTGTCATCCTCAACTGGGCAATAGTGGATGCCTCATGACCTGAACTATATACATAGAGTAGGGGTCATTGAAGGGCCTTTACCATATATGTGTATTAAGTATGTATATGAGTATATGGTCATGAAGGGCCTTTATTGTTTACATGTTGAAGGGGTCGCTGAGGGTCTTTGTTGTTTGCATGTAGTAGGGATCATAGAAGGGCCTTTATTATATACATTTAGCTCGTGTTACTGAAGGGCCGTTAATGTATACATGTAATTGGGGTCATTTATATATACCCATTGTTTCAGGTTCAAATTTAACCACAATTATAAATATTTTTACATGAATATAAAAGTTACCGATTGTGATTGTTAAAAAAATGTTTCAGAATTTAGTACAATATGCTCTAAAAATATGTATGTATGATAATGACGATTTAACTATCATTCTACTGTCATATATCGCCATAATGATACATTCTTGGAATATTGAACTAAATGATTTCTGATATTTTGACATGTATATGACTGTCAAAACTCATAAAAAGTAGTAAATTTTTGCAAAATTAGTCTTAACATATTGTAATAAATGAATGAGTTCTGAATTTAAGATGTCTATTTATTGGTGAATGATGTCATACTGTGATAGTGGCTGCAAATTTTAAGTAAATTTCAGCCAAAACTGCAGCCTCTCTGTAGCTCGTTTTGATGAGATTCCATGATAAAAAACTGAAATTATTGTTAGTAAACTTCTGTGTGTCAAGGATGAATTGTGTTCGAAATGATTATATATTGATAATATACGGAGCTTTCTGTGTTTTTTGTTTGACTGTGAAATCATAGATACTAGTACATAATTGTGTTATGTGGTTCTGTGTGGACATGTGGGTGTCAGGTGTGTACAAAATATATTTTACATGATTAGCCTGAATGAAACCTCTGTCTAATTTGTTATTTTGAAAGATTGTTTGGACATATTTTAGATAATTGTGAAGTCAAATTGAATACAAATTGTAAAAATGATGGATTCTCAAATGTAGCCACTGTTGTTTCGTGAACGAGTGTCTGAAGTTTACAATTTCTTATTATTTTCACAGCGACTGTTATAGGGATCTACTTTTCTTTATACCATTAAAATACATGTCAGTTATGTAATGTGACATGGTCAATGCATTGAATTTATGTATTTTTTGACGTGTATAATAGAATTAAATGGATATGCATGTTACATATGTATACTGCATCATAGTAAAAAATGTATATATTATGTAACATATGTATAATGTATTGCAAGTATATAATATGTTGTTAATTAGCGGTTATTTGTATATGTTGTTAATTAACAATTTTGTTCGAAATTTGTTTTTTTTGCAATGTTTTTTTTTTTTGAAGTGGCTTATAGTATGCTTCATGGAATTGACTAGTATTTTGTTACATGCTGTTTCAGTCTATAAATATCTGATCATTTATTCATCAAATCCATAATTTATGGTATGACATAATTTTAGGCCATATTGAAAATTTATTTGTTTGTTGTCACCCAGTCATCTCTTGACTTAATTACCAATCTACCCAGCCATCAACCTAAATTCCTATGCTGGTGTTGGATGCCAGGAAACAAATAATTAATTAACGATGGCCTAGTGTTTAATTTACTTATTATGACAAATTCAGTTCCAATGAGAAGACACACTTGTGAATCTCAGACTTTAGTTTCTCTGCCCTTGTTGATTTCTGTTGGACAGTTGCACATGTATTATATTTTTAAATTATTGAAATATACCACGATCATTTTAGATCAAAGATGTGTTATAAAGTATTAAGTCAAATCACTGTCTCATTTAGGACAGAGGTCACTTGGAATAATGGCACGAACAAGTGCTTAATTTTTGAGATTCTAATGCGGAATGTTTTCATTACTTTTCTGTCTTGACTGCCTCAGTTTCTTGAAATTAAACTTAATGTGTGAAAAAATCTTCAAACACAATCTTCAATTTAAAAAAAAAACTACAAAAAGGGGCCTCCATGGTCAAATGATCACTAGTCCTCACCACTGTAAGTTCAAGTCCCACTTGGTACCAAAATTTCACATGTGAGGAAACTGTCCAGCTAGGTGGTTCTATCCAGGAATGTGTCTTGGGGTCTTCCCCCACCATTAGATGTTAAAGCTGGAAGGTTGCTAAATGACCCTGGTTGTTGGTGCAACATTAAACCCTGATGAAAAAAAAAAGTTCTGTAAATTGTAAAGTTCCGAAAGGGGACATTCATTAGGGAGTGTTTGGTACTTGTATTTGTTATTGACAGTTTTGTATAAGTGAAAGCCACTATTGACTGAGTTCGTTAATACTCACAATTTGTACTCAATTTATTGAATACCATTGAATACTTGTTTATAGAAAGATTATTGTTGTAGAAAGTAGATAGAAAAGTTGTTAAACTATGTATTGATCAAGTTTATGTCAGCATACATACATCTTGTTAAATATTCATTATGTTAAAATGGAATAAAAGTTTAAAATCTGTAATATTTTTTTTATTTTTTTCTTATTCGAGCCTTAAGTGTTCAAACCTGTCTGTGACAACCGTCTATGGGAGATGTAAAAAAAAATGGTTGTTGGCCAGCAAGTTTGTATAGGAAATCATGCTACAGGTATTCATAGTCAGATGGTCTTTTTTCACATGTGTGTAACTAACATTTTGCTATTACATCTTCAGAATATTTTTCCGACTACAGTGCTCACTCCTGTAACGTCACCTCCATCACTCCCATAACGTCACCTCCAAAGAGCGATTCCCTCCAAGAAAAGACACTAAGAAGCATTCATACACACAATAAAAAACACCTGTCACGAATGTATCAATTCCCCCCGACCAACAACTCCCTCTAAGGAACAACACTTTTCTGACACCGACAAGTGTCGCTCTTCGGAGGGAACACTGAACCATGATACCCAGGCAAAACTTCGGTCATATTTCAGAGGAATCATTTGAATCAAAGTTTTTATTCAAAATATCTGAACCAATATTTTGTACAAATACAGATGATGTCATTTAATTCTTCAAAAAATGAACTCATTAATGTTCAATGTCTAAAGATTGATGTTTTGTTCAGTTTGAAAACTTATAAACATACAGCTGTTGAATTGTATCGAGTGAATATGAAATATTCCAGTAATTTGACAGAAGTGAAGATGAAAAGAAAAGTTCTACAGCTTTATAAATATGGAGAAAGGAGGCACATTTGCAGTAGCAAGGTAGTGAGATACTATGCTAAAGGTAGAGGCTGCTTTTTGATATGGGTTAGTGAACATTGGTGGATTATGGGTAATTTCATTAGCGAATGAGATTATAGAAGTAAAGATTGGTCTAAAATCTCATGTTTTTAACGTTCTTTCATTTTATTGACAAAATAATCATACCATGATCTGTAAATGACGTTATCCGTTATTTATCAAATCATGTAGCGAAAGCAGTTTTGTATAAATTTTTTCTAGTGGAGCAGATTGAGATTTTACCAAAGACAAAGACTTTATCTATTCTGAATAATCATGACAAATATCTCTCTTTACAGTGGTAGATCCCGGCTGGCTAGCTCAATAGGTACAGTGTTTGGTCTATAGACACCGCATTTACGAGTGTGAACCCTGTACATGGCACATGTTCTCCGTGATAATAATTATGCGTTTATTTTAAGGAATGGCATCGAAGACCGTTTCATCCTCAAAATCTGATTTGGGTGATTAATTCTGGGAAGGAATCCTGGATACATAACCAAACACTGCTGATAAAACTTCATTTTTCCACCACAGTAGAGGTTTTTTCATTTTAATACAGAAACTGAAATCAGCTAACTTATCTTAACAGTAGCATGTTAATTTAATAAGGTAATTTACAATGAATTACTGTGGTACTTAAAAATATTGTCAGAAAAACAGTATAAATATTAAAAACAATAAATATTTAATCAGGATGAACGTTGTGTTAACATCACAAAACTTGCTGAAAGCTTTTAACTGATCAATACAGGATGACACACAAACAATTAAAACACAAACAGACATTTTTATTAGAGACTATAGACCATATCCATTTATCACCATTAAGCATTAAGCCAAGTTCAATCACATTAAACAGCCATGAACCAGAAATAATGAAAATCAAGATTGAATCAAAGTGGCAAAAATATATGATACAGTAACCATGGAAATGAATCATGAGTTTTTTCCCTGAGCTCAATCTCATTTCTTCAGTCCAAATATGCTGAAGTTATGAGAACATTGTGACAAAACAAACTCCCCCATCAGTGATTCTTCATGTGGAGAAGTTGGCAGTTACATGTGGAGAACAAGGTTAGTACTGGGTGAAAGTTATAAAACTTGAGAACAGTTTCCAGGCTCAATTCTCACATCTGGTCTTTCAATTTTTTGAAGTTAATTATAATCATACAATAATGATATTGATACATTATTTTGACAGCATAATTAACCTGAATATGTATTTAAACATTAATATTCTCTATCTTTTAAACCGTAACATTTGGAGAATGGAATTGAGATTTGTGCTCAGAGAATGTTCTCATGTTTTATTACCTCAGAACCTGGTATTGAATCCAGGAAAATTGGTTAACCGACCTCAGGTATAAAGCTGAAAAACTGTTGAAAAAGAGGCTTAAAACCTGAAATATTTAGTTTTTATTTGTATGTTGCTTGTAAGAATCAATTCTACCACAAATTGAGATAAAATTAAGATTTGAGTAATAAATCTGATTAGTAATCAGCTTTGGAGTATTGGAATTACCACATGTTTAGGATAAAATCTAACTTACCTACCAGCTCAATAATAACACCACCTGGTTATAAGGGCAACAGACTTTTATGTATTTTATGTTTTTATTGTCTTATTGTCATCGGTGTTTAACGCCGTTTTTCAACAATTTTTCAGTTATATACGGCGACAGTTCACCTTACCAGCTTTCCTGGACTATATACTAACCAGTACTAACTTACCCTTCCACAAGGAGCTGGCAACTTCTCCACATGTGGAGGAAAATCAACATTTTTGTCAAATTTTCACAGAAGGGTATGACCTGCGGCGACCGGGGTTCGAACCTGGATCTCCAGGTTACAAGTCCAGCGCACTAACCACTGGACCACGGCCTGCAAAAGATTTTTAAAACAATTTTCTAAATTCCTCTAAGTATAGACCACCCTAATACTATGATGAGTGTTTCGGTCCCAAGGGTGATCTTGATACCAAGGATTAATTGTACATGTATTCCGGTCACAAAGTATTACAAGTAAAGGAAGATATTTTGATTTACAACTTTATTGCTAATAGATAAATAACCAATATATCATAATAAAACGGAGTAAAAATAAACAGAGAGTATTTATGTTGGACACAAACAAATGATTAAAATTCAGAGATTAATTCTAGATATGAACAATGCTATACAAACATAACACATTGAGGATGAAAGAGAGATAGATTATTGATATCAAGTTTAGATGCACTTAGATCTTTGTTGCTTTCACCTCTAGATATATGAATGAAATAAACAAACACTTAAGGTACCTCATCCGATGCCTTTTTTATCTGTTAGATGAAAGGTAGACAAAGTGATTTCAATCAAAACATGGCTACATATTTAGTGACCATATAATTGATTCATTCATACACGCCTACACCCTAATTCTATTTTAAGTCTTGGAAACTAGATTTCTAGTACAGAACAAAAACAGAAAATTTATATAGTAAAACTTAACAAACAGGTGATTTCAGTATTAACATTACAGCCACATGTCTTCATACAAATTTTTCAATCCGTCCTAAATATTTCAACTTGCATATAACAGACCATCACAATAATAAGACGACTTTTCTTATGCCCAGTAAAAGTTTTTTCATGATTTAACCTCATCTATATCCCCTTATAATAAAATTATCCAACAAGTTCTCATCAAGATTGCTTCAACAAAACATGAAAGATAACAAATTTACAAAAAATGATACTTAAGTAAGTCATAACGCAGTTCAAATATAAAAGCTAGTAGGAGTTGTCTGCCAGGATGTAACTGCAAAGAATTAGTACACAATCCATTTCAATTAAACCCTGAACAGTGCTTTAGATTTACTATTTCAATCAGGTTACCATAACAACCAGACTTAATTCATGATCTACTTCATCTGAAGTAATACAAACAAAAAGAGAAAAGAATGCATGAATGTACTTCTATCAAGTTGCCATGACAATCTGAGTTCAGTTAAAGGTGTTTCATTTCAGGAAATTAGATGATGACCAGTCATGAAATTAGGTCATGAATTCTATTTAGGTGATATTCCGTTGAGATTTTGATAAATGCGCACCTATCAGGCACTTAACCAATAATATAATCAACTTTTTTATAGAGTACATCAAAGACCAGACGTCATTAAAACATGGAATAATTGTTCTTCAATATTGTTCTTCAATGTCACGATTTGGCAAATGACTTTTTGCCACCTATCCGACGTTTTTTCTTCACAGGTTCGTTGGATTGAACATTTGATCGTGATAGATCATTTTCCTGATCACTTTTATCTGTGTCGTCTGCACTTGACACCTGAAATGTTGATATGACAGTTGATGTCAGGACACATACGATGAATAATGAAATAAATAGAACCATATACATTCCTTACCACTGTTACATGCGAGTTATATAAAAATATATCAATGCTTTGTCACCATGCTTTGACATGACAAAAAGTCTATGACAGCCATGGACTAAATATGTAACACATTGCAAAAAAGTAATCAGAATTAACTTCAAACTTCACATCTGTTGGTCTAGTATCCGAATAAACCATTTGCATAACACTCAGAATTTCACCAATACCTTATTTCCAAAACAGTTGTTTACAAGAAAAGTGTAAAACAAAGCTAGAAACAATAATTGATACATAAAATTATATAACATCACATTTTGATTAGTAAACAACTTACAGCATAAACAAATACCTGATGCACACATACGTAAACCCAACATTAATCTTGGCCTCTTCCTTATGGTGTGAAAATTTAATGCGGCAAAATGAATCCATCATTTTATCAATTCCAGATATCTTAAAACAATGCATGTCTCAGAAACCAATTTATACATTAACACTAATCAAAATAGTTTACCTCATTGTTTGCTGTTGTGCTGTTGGCGACACTTTCATCAGCATTTTCATCATTATCATCATCTGCGCTATTATCTACCTCATCATTATCACTACTTTCACTTTCATCTTGTTGAGCCAGTGCAGCAGGAATAATTCTAAAATCTCGGGAAGTGCTGTGTTTCATATGTTCCATCAAGTTAACCTGTCATTTTTACATAAAACATACGTTTTCACTCACGATAAACTGATTCATATGACATTAATAGTGACACAACTTTTAAAAAACCTACAAGATCAATTTTTTCTTTGGATAGTCTTCCCAGACTTGATTATAGGTACTGAGACAGAATACAGGAACACTGATTAGGCTATCTGCTTACCAGTTTATAAACCAAATACTGTTTGAAAAAGGGGGGGAACCTGAAAAATTTCTTCATTTGAGAGTATTTGTCTAGATTTAGTAGAATCTAGCTGATGACAGATCTGAAAAGACGTCCTTTGGATCGAGTCTTGAACAAAAAGGTGAAAAATGTACTACTGTGAAATATTTCTCCATCACTCACCTTGGATTTCTTTGACAACTGTATTAAATATCTTTCATACTGTTCAATGGCAAATATCAAGTTAGGAATAGTTCTGGTTTGTTTCATCACATTTGACTGAAAAATAGAGCTTTACATATAAAGGGAGACAATTCATTAATACATTATAATTCTACGGTGATCAGTTCATTTTCTTGAACCAAAAATCAGTATCTACATGTACATAAGGAAATGTTGCAGTCACCTAACATCACTGACTCTACCATGAGAAAAGTGTTAACAAAAATCACACAATTTACTCACATGTAGAGAGCTGTTTTTCTTGAAAAAAAAATAAAGTCACATGGAACAGTAATGGTCAGGTGAATACACTGTTAAAGCTTATGTGACTGAAGTTATGTGTCTTGTATTTGAATAAAGATCAAACTTCAGGCTTAAAACATGTGTACAGAGTTATCAATCCAAAAGCATCTACATGCAGTAACCAACTCCCGGAAATATCCGTTTATTTTCAATCTGACCAATCAATATGAGTTTAAGGTTTCATGGGGACACCATCAGTCGTGGTAATTTCATTTCTTAAATGAAAAAGGTCGGGTTTATGTTAAGATATGGCAGTTATTGATTATATGGCAGTATATTCATACAAGGAAAAGGAATGACACACAATGAAGGAGGATAAGTAAGGCACAAGGTTCCACATAATAACTTTAGATTATTTATAAGTACACATACCTTATCAACAGTCAATAAATCAGAGTTCTAGCAATTTATATGGCAAAACACTTTATGACAAACACTTGAGTGAAAATTTGAGAGTTACAGAAACCAAATATTTTTTGAGATCTATAATCATTGATATTTAAAGCAGAGATTTTAGTTGAGGGTCAGAGTGACTCAGTTCAAGTTATCTAAGTTTCCAATGGAACAAAAATTTGGCGTAAAAAAAATTGTTTCTTTCTGGTTACATGAGCTATCCTAATTTTTCCCTGTCAGCTAAGACTTTTTTCACCTGAGGAATGGTACATCCTTCAACTCACTATTTTCACTTTTCCACACAAAAATATCTCAAGAACAACAAAAGAATCCCTACCTATCTACCCTATTTTTAATGAGCATGTAACCAGAAAGAAACAATTATTTTACGCCTTATCAGAATTATGCCATACCTTGCCAGCAGAGGCGGATCCCTTTTTCTTATCGTCTTTTTTCTTCTTCCCTTTGTCTGGGGCTGCATGAGTAATTTTTTCTGATTCAGTTGTCTGAATAAGAATAGATAAAGTTTACACATACATAACTTCTCAACTGTGTTATCAATGTAACATTTTTATATTATAATTAGTAGGGTACATTTATACCTTCAAATTTGACATTCGGTACACCTGTACCTAACTTGAATTCACTTCTCTACTTCCAACAACTTAATTAAGACAATCTTAAAAACATAAGTAAAACATTCTCAGTACGATGGCAGATTTATTGTTCACTGTTCTTTCAAAAGGAAAATTCTTTTATCAATAACTTTGCGTACAGGAAACAGTGCGTACAGGAAACAAGGCCATACCAAATTGTATCTATGTTTAGCATCCGCGGATGGAAAGGTTTTGATCACCTGAGTCAAATAAAAAAAACTATATTGTAATATTGAATATTTTATCATTTGAAATGCCTTTATTGAACCATTACATGCTGGAACGACTTGCTTTGTATCAATACGCCTTCCTGTTGTCATAATCGATCAATATTGTGCTTTTATCTTGATTTAGGAAGTAAAGCATATTTATTCCCACTGAGTGACTGTTTTGATATAAGCTAATATTTTGGGACAATTAAGCAGGAAATTTGTGTTTTTTCCTGAGGTACATGTTTGTTTTTTCCAGATAGCTAGATAGGTTTTTGAACGTCGATGTTACGCTAAACATAGATGCGATTTGGAATGGCCCAAACGACTGTACCCTTGAAGAGATAAGTCCAAACATGGATAATAAAATTAATGAATTTGTGTATTACAAATACTTCTGTATTATGTAGTAATTTGACTAGAAATACTTTATGACAAGCACTGACCAATGCAAGAATGCATGACAATACTCAAATACCGCATTACAATCATTCACAGGAAGGTGGAGTTAGGGGAAGGTAAAAACCTCCCCTTACCTGAATGTAAGTAATCAACGGGTAACAGTACTGAGTTAAATGTGTCCCAGATAATTTCACAAGTTTCTCAAACCTAGCACTCAGATATCCGCTTCTACTGGCATACAGTGATAAGTACTGAAATACACAATGTTTATATCTACACACAGCGGAGATAAGAATTCTTTCAATAAATCGTAAAAACATCTTTCATTTAATAGCAAGTATAATAAAAAGTGTTCAATCACAATGTATCATAGATTTTAATTGAAGTGCATTTCATTTATTTGTACAATGACTGAATGAAGGAAACTTCATACAAATCATGCAATAATTTTCTACTTTGGTTTAAATTAATCGTTCTAAATGCTACCCATTATGTATATTTTTGTCAAACATTATTCCCAACTAATCTACTGCACTAATTTTGAGAAATATGGCGGCTGCATTAAAGTTACCATTAAATATCCTATGAGATTTTTTTAAAATCAGTTCAATTCTCTTTTATACGTGAACATATATGATTACATTTATGCCTCTAAGATACAATAAATTTTGGATCAGTCATATGTTATAAATTTATTTCTTCTAAAGAACACAAAATGAACAATACATGTGAGCAAAACTTTTCTTGTCTATAGATACATAGCAAAAAGTATAGTTTTGACTTTTAAATGACAATTTGTGAATGCAAAATCATGAGTTGTGTGCCGAAACACACCGAAACCAAATCTGACAGAATCCAGATTTCCTTTTCTTACAAATCTATACAACAAAAGTTAATTTTAAAATCTTTCAATGTCAAATGTACTATTATAACATTATTGTTAAGTATTTAAGTGTCACGTTTCTAACTAAAATTCACTAACTATGAAGAATATTCACGTCATATTTCATATAAACTGAAACAAAGTAACTAACACAAATAGCACATACATATTTTACTAGCATCGTCAAAGTACTGTACATTCTAGTAAGAACTTTCAGTAAGTTTTCTGTACATGGTCCTATAGGTAAAGATGTCTGAACAAGTTCATGGAACATTGTTGCCATGACACCAAGTCTTGAGCAGATTGATTTCTCATGACCTTCACGCTGAGTCAGCTGAGGAGATTCGCCACCTGTCAGTAAACAAATGTGCAGATTATACAAACATGTTCCCATTATATAAACATGCTCACATTATGTAACCATGTTCACAATATACAAACATGTTCACATAATACAACTGTGTTCACGGTATAAAAATGTGTTTACACAATACAAATGTGTTCACGGTATAAAACATGTTCACACAATACAAATGTGTTCGTGGTATAACAATGTGTTCACACAATACAAATGTGTTCACATACAAACATTCACTAAGTGACTGCTACCTGTATCAGTTATGGGTACCCAAATTATCAAATCAACTTTCGATACAAAGAGCAAAGTTCTGGACAAAGTCATGATCTAATGGATGGACAAGTTATTGATGGAATATATAGATAAAAAGTCACCATATATCATACGATATTACACCAATACCATTATTCTCTATACAATGTAATTTATACATACTGAATTTTAAGAAGTTTACCCGTCTGATTAGACAATGTAGCCATTGTATCTGCCTTGAGTCGAGTGATCACCCAGTCTGTGTCATCCAATTCTTTTTCACTCTGTTGTAAGATGACCTGTAGTACTGTAGGGGCCGCAGCTCGTAGAGTTATCACAGCAAAATTTGTTCTATCATCCATCTCAATGTCCTGTATAATCAGACAAGAATTAAGGAAAATTGGACATAACTAATATCATGTTTATTTTCAGTTCCAAAGAAATGGTGGCAAGGCTTTTGACAAACCTGGGTTGACTATATACTACATTCCTATAACACTTGCAATACTTTATGGATGACCCCCTACCTGATAATTGTTGCGGTAAAATCACTAAACCAATCTTTCAGTGGGAAACAAACAAGCAACTACTGCAGATATATTTTGTTACAAAAGGACTTCATTCAACAAAACTGATACCTACGATGTCTGGTGGTGAATTACTTTATAAATGACCCCTACCTGATTATTCTTCCTGTAAAATTTTGCAATATTACTTTATGAATGGCAACAACCTAAGTGCTAATTAAACTTGCAACAATAGTTTAAACATAATGCCTATAAAAAATTGTGACTTTTGTTTAAACTCGGCCACTTCCAAAGTCCTAATAAAAACTTGTAACAATAATTTCAGCACGACACCTACTTACACCATAAATGTACATATGGCCCCTACCTCGTCTATGTCCCCTATAAGGGTATGTACATCCTGTGAGATATCCCTGGCTAACACAGGACTCATCTTCCACCTATGTGACATTGACAGCAAGGATGTTATCATCAATTTACACAATGACAGATCATCTGAAAGATAAGCAGCCATTAAAACAGATCTGATTCTGATTTCTACATTACATCATATAAATTGGTTTTAAGCATTTTACGTATGCATGGTCCTTTTTGCTAAAATTTCTTCTATAATGCTAAATTCATTGATTTTTTAAAAGTTGATTTGTGGTGTTTATAATATAAAACATGAAACACAGATTTATTCAAACAATGTAACATGATCATCTTATAGTAAGAAACAAGTTAAAATACAAGCATTTCTTTGCAAAAGTTAAGTAAATTCAAAAATTGAAAATTCAAAATAAACAGCTATAAAACTGTTGGGTATAACTATTTCTGTACAGCAAGTTGCTCACTTGAAATTCATTGACTTCAAATCTTCTGCTAACAAAAAATTGTGACAAGAATACAAATTATGTCTACAGAAAAACTTTGTTATTACCAGCATCAATATTACAGCAGCTGATTTATATTGAGCATTAAGTCTGTTCCAAAGAACTCCTCATAATAACGAGGTCTTACTGAACATGATAAGAAGTTTTGTTATACGTAGCATACCAATGGTTTGTTCTCGACAAAGTTTCTCCAACCATGACAAGACATGTTCACATCCAGAGAATGTCTGGGACAGAGATTTAGTGAATTGAAATACGATGTTGAGTAACAAGCCTACATCCTTCATATTCTGGTCATCCTCATCTGATGATAGGATATTTGTGACAAGTTTCTAAAATCATAGTGAAACAAAAATAAAAAAAATAGAGAGTCAGGGAGTTAACTCCAAGTGTGAGTGTATTCTTTGAGCTAATAATAAGAGAGTGCATTTGATGCATATGTCCAAGGAATAACAATTAAACACCTTGGACAACAGTGCATAAAGCGGGTATTGAAATGGTCAGTATAATAGCAAGAGATACAAGATAATACAGTATCTCACCTCTAAAAAGCTATTCGCATTTACTTTACAACAAACCTTTAAAACAGGTTTTTATTCCCTTGTTTACTGAACAATTATCATAAATCATTATATTAGACAATCCTATAGAAGAATTTCAACCAAATATATGCTCGTAGATATTTTTCCCCAAATTAAGCAGTTAATTACAGAATGAAGGAATTAATTAAGTACTCATAGGTGAAAGGTTTCTGATCAACATCTAGAAATACATATGCTAACAGATACTGACTCTGAATAGACGATTCTTTATAATTTCCATAAATGGCATTTCTATGGAACATAAAAGTAATATTTAATTTCCTTTCTTGTATTTGTATCGGAATAAACACCAATTTTCAACATTATTTCTGTTATACCAGACAACCAGTTCCCTTAACAAGAACAGCTGGGAATCTACCAGTAATACTGTATAGCGCAATATATCTGCGGTGTCAAATGTTAGCATTTTGAACTGATGGGGTAATAAAATGGTGCAAACGCTCTCAGACTGCCAAATTTAAAATCTAGTTGGCAACAACATGGTGTCATGAATATAAATAAAATGGTGGTGCTTTGAATTGGCTGTGTTTTGAATTGGCGCAACTGACCCTGACCGCCAATATAGCCAAAATAAACCCCCAGCCAAAATAAGTATTTATACAGTAAACTGTTTTTGTCCCAATCCATCAGCCAACTTTCCAAACTTTGGGTTAGTCATATTCAGTAAAGTTCTCAGACTGATGTGTGTCTTGCCCTTGACAAAATTCCCAACACCTCTTGGTTAATACCGGTTGTACTGTGCTCCACCAACAGGGCAATCTAAGCAGGCTCAAAGCTTATAATTCACACTAGTACAGTGACCCTAAACTTACCTGAAACTTCTTTATCTGTTCATAAATGTGTTCATCAGTGCTTCCATCAAAAGTTTCATCATCTGCAATAGAGTGACCTTACATATACAGCATCCAGACATTAAAACCTAGTAAACATCAGAATATCAAAGAACAATATAGCGAGTTTTGTCCTACTCAAATATCTGATTACAAGGGAAGAGGAAATAAAATAAAATTCAGCATGTTACATTCTGTGAAATATTTGTATTTAATGCAAATTCTAATAAGATCAAAAATAATTTGATTGAAAAAAATGTAAAAAATGGCATCCCAGAAGAATGCCAAAATTTTATTATTTATGACAAAAAAATCATGTAAAAAAAGTAAATAAAAAGTTCTGCACTTTAAACTAAGTATACTTCACAAAATTTTCTATGATTTAAATATTAGAACACTAAATAAAATAACATAAGACTAAACTAATGTAGGTCGGATCTTATAGGAAAGAGATATTTTTACGACTAGATGGCCAATTTATATAAACCTCATTTTTGTTTAATATTTACCCAAATCTGACAGAAATTTGTCCAATTCGTTTCTATACTGTTGTGTTGCTATGGTAACAATATGTCCTAAGCATTCCAAGGTCAAGGTCAAGATATGTTTTTCTGTAACACGTCTTGTTCCTTGATTTCTTTGATTCTGTTGGTAACATTTTAGCAACAATCTGAAAAGAACAAAATGTTAGATAGTGTAAACTGTTCATACTGGACCATATAAAACTGTGATGTTTAATAGTGTAAGCTGTTCATACAGGACCATATAAAACTGTGATTTTAGATAGTGTAAACTGTTCATACTGGACCATATAAAGCTGTGATGTTAGATAGTGTAAACTGTTCATACTGGACCATATAAAACTGTGATGTTTGATAGTGTAAACTGTTCATACTGGACCATATAAAACTGTGATTTTAGATAGTGTAAACTGTTCATACTGGACCATATAAAACTGTGATGTTAGATAGCGTAAACTGTTCATACTGGACCATATAAAACTGTCATGTTAGATAGTGTAAACTGTTCATACTGGACCATATAAAACTGTCATGTTAGATAGTGTAAACTGTTCATACTGGACCATATAAAACTGTGATGTTAGATAGCGTAAACTGTTCAAACTGGACCATATAAAACTGTGATGTTAGATAGCGTAAACTGTTCAAACTGGACCATATAAAACTGTGATGTTAGATAGAGTAAACTGTTCAAACTGGACCATATAAAGCTGCGTTAAAGTTTGAGATGAGCCTCAAATCTAAAGCATCAGATTGGTTGTTTCTCTGTTCAATAAAAAGCTGACCAATGACATGCTTGATTCTAAGACTGGTCCCAAGCTTCTCTCTCATACCTAAGGAGACCAGTCTTTGGCAGACCTAGCACTGCAGACCTATCATTACCTTTGAGACTATAATTAGAGAAATAATCAGAGTTGTGAACATTAAGACCTGTCTGTTATGTCAGAATGAATAAAATCTGTAAATTAACACAAAATGGCTTAGACTAAGCTTAACATTTCACAAAATGCACCTACCTTTTCACAAAATGCACTTACCTTTTCACAAAATGCACTTACCTTGACATTTCTCCACATGCGGTGACCTTGACATTTCCCAACATGCACAACAAACATTCTACAACAATCACAGCCCTTGACATTTCACAACACACATTAACCTTGACATTTTACAACATGCACTGACCTAGACATTTCACAGCATAAACTGACCTTGACATTTCACAACAATACTCAAACATCTTTGTCTTCTGTTTGCCCTCTGATCCTTCACACTGACCCTTGTCCTGGATCTGTACCAGCTTCTGCTGGGCTGTGGTCAGTATGTACTTCATAAAGTCAGTATTCTGACTAAGCGTCTCAACCAACTCCTGGTCATAATTGTCAGACCCACTGAAACACATCAATGATTAGTGATCCTAAAACTAACAAAATTTGTTGACAGATGATATATTAACATAAATAATAATACAAGCTATCACTGGAATTATACAATTGTATACATCTATTTCTCACAATTGTACTTTCACAGGGACTGGTGTCCAGTATTTAACCTCTGAACTTCATTTTTGTGTCATTTTCCACATGTTTTGATATGATTTATGGTTTCCTACCTCCAAAATGGACCTTATTTCTCAAAATCTGGCGTATAGTTTTAGATGTTTTAGATCTATAAAGCGAAGACACGAATTTTTATTGACATTGAAAAGGTTGTAATTATTGGATGAACTTGAGACTTAAGATATCAATTTCTCAAAAAATTGTAAGAAATACAGATAATTCTAGAGGTAAGAATGATTTTTCAATGAACCACAGAAAATCTTTGATGTGCATATAAATATAGTAAAATATAAAAAAAGTGTTGTAACACAATTCTCACTAAAGCTACATGTCAGTCAACATGGCAACAAAAATGCTCTCAAAACCTAATAATTGACATAAAACACAACTGTTATCACAACAACCAACCTGATCATTACATCCAGCACTCGAGTGATCATTTTTAATGACAGAAGACTCTGCGGTGATTTTGAAGGGGTTTTATTTTTTTTCCCACCACCAGTTGCAGATTTTTCACGTAATACATCACTAAGCTTTTTATGATTCTCAAACAGCTGTAGGATCTGTCTGACACTGGAATCACTAAAAGATTACAAAATTCCACTTAAGGTCTCAACTTACTTAATAAAAAATATCTTTATTCCCAAATTTTATTTTATTTATTCTATTCTCAAAATTTTGAATTCATCCATACTTAAGTAATATAAAAAATACTTTTTAGATCAAATCCTTTGACAGTTTGAACTATAAGTTTTATTGTTTTACAGTAATTAGTAATTTTAAAAATGTTCAAAATTACCTCAAATGTCCAATCATGAATAAATATTCAATGAGCACCTCATAGACTCCCAACATTAGAATAGCAAAGATATTGTTTCGTACACCAACACTATTTGTAAGCGAGTAGTCAGCTGATTTGTCCTGGAAAATAAAACAAAATGAAAGATAAATTGACAAATGTGGCATAAAATACCCTATCAGAGGCAAAATTGTTTGAAGAAAAAAGGGCACATCTTTCATAATCTGATCATTGTCCCTACATATTCAATACTTTTCTACAAAACTCAGTCAAAGTGGGCCATAGACTGACAAAATGTTTTCAAACAAGTCAACAGTTACAACGAGAGTATTTATATTTCCATCAGGGTTTTTTGTGAGAATTCAAAACAAACCAATTCAAAGTCTTCCATCTCTGATGTAATCATTCTGTTGATGAGTGATTTCATCATTTTCTCCAATTCTTTCTGCACTGAGTGACCTCCATCATCTTCATCATCATCATCATCATCATCATCATCATCATCATCATCATCGGCTGATGAAGATCCCTGTCTGGCTTTGATCTCATGAGATTTAACAAGGCATAACTGTATACAGGAGAGAAGATGAGCCTGAAACATGATGTCAACATACATGATCATAAAATAATGAAATCAGACATTGTTCATGACTTTTCTATTTTTTTTCTTAACATAACTTATGTACTTTGTAGCTACAATTCGTCCCCAGATATTTTCGTTCTTTAGATTTTGTTAGAAACTAGGTTGGGCGTTTAAAAATATAGGGTCAGTCGGGTAGCATTTAACACGACTTTTTCATAGCCTTATGAATCTGCATGTTAATTACATGGATGTATAACACAGCACTCAATTCAGGAATACGCTATGGTTAAGACGAGTAAAGGAGAATTCAACTTTCTATCACAAATGATTGTAAAATGACAAAAAAAACCATACATGACAAGAACTGGGCAATTAGCTGACAAACATACTGCACCATCTAACACTCTATTCACATACACCTTTCAAAGGGTAAAAAATCTTGTCTGAAATTCTTCACTGATGGATGAAGGGCTCAGGGTAATATTACATCCAGTAATGGATGCTGTAATCTAACACGATTTAAGAAAATGACAGAAAATGATAAGGTAATTTTTTTCCCCAAAAATCAAAATCCACAAATTTACATCCCCACAAAAAAACTAGCAAGAAAAAGTTCTTTGACATTAGAACTTCAAAGAAGATCACATTGAATGTGGACTGTTTTTACTGTATGAGTAATTTAAAGAGAAATTGGACGGTATTTACCAATGGTTCAGCCAGGAACACTTGATCTCCCTGTCCCAGAATACAAGGTTCCAGCTTTAATGGTGGATTTACTTCCTCATTCTTTTCGTAGTACATCTTTAATTGTGACATCAACATGGATAACACAGGGTCATGTAGCTGAGTGTTCCTGTCTAGTACATCAACAAGTCCCTGTGGTAAATAGGTAAATTAGCATCAACAAATCCCTGTGGTAAATAGGTAAAATTAGCATCAATAAGACACTGTGGTAAATAGGTAAAATTAGCACCAACAAGTCCCTGTGGTAAATAGGTAAAATTAGCATCAACAAGTCCCTGTGATAATTAGGTAAAATCAGCATCAACAAGTCCCTGTGGTAAATAGGTAAAATCAGCATCAACTAGTCACTGTGGTAATTAGGTAAAATCAGCATCAACTAGTCACTGTGGTAAATAGGTACATTAGCATCAGCAAGTCCCTGTGGTAAATAGGTAAAATCAGCATCAACAAGTCCCTGTGGTAAACAGGTAAATTAGCATCAACAAATCCCTGTGGTAAATAGGTAAAATTAGCATCAACAAGTCTCTGTGGTAAACAGGAAAAAATTAGCATCAACAAGTCCCTGTGGTAAATAGGTAAAATTAGCATCAACAAGTCCCTGTGATAATTAGGTAAAATCAACATCAAAAGTCAACGCTGTAAACAGGCAAAATTAGCAGATACATCAAGTTCCTATGTTAATATTAAAACTGGACAATCTAACACATCAACTATTTCCTTCCATAAAATACTTCGAAATATTTGATACAATATGTATCAATGTGCTTTAGTTTGAATGATTTAAATCAATATTTGAAAAAAAAAATCATTCTGGAAATCATCAAAACCTGGACAATGTTGTCTGTGCGGATTTATCATTCAATACCTTTCATAAACATGAGGGCCATGATGGCCCTGCATTGCTCACCAGAATAAATGTTAATTAACTTGTTACAAAAAAAGGTAATAAAGGTACACTTGTGGGCAGATAATGGGGAACAATAATAAACTTGATAAAGGACCATCTAAGGATACTACAAAGGAACATTCGTGATGACTGAAGGATGCCACAAACCAAATTTGGTGATGATCCAACCATTGGTTCATGAAAACAAGTCATTTTAAGGTATTTCTATTTTTAGCTCTAGCAGCCCCTAAAAGGGGTCGAACACTTTTATTTGAGCAAACTTGAAAGAGGACCATCTAAGGATGCTACAAACCAAGTTTAGTGATGATCCATCCATTGGTTCATGAGAAGAAGATGATTAAAGGTTTTTCTATTTTTAGCTCTAGTGACCCCTTAAAGGGGCCAACTGGTATAATATGAACAAATTGCAGTTAAAACCTCAAAAGGCTTCTACACAGCAAATTTGAAGTAAATCCAACAGATAGTTTCTGAGGAGAAGACCATTGTTGGCGCCAGACGATGGACAACAGACGACGGAGCATCCACCTACCTATCCTAACAGCTCACCCTGAACCTTCGGTTCTGGTGAGCTAAAAACGTCCTCTAAAAATACGTTTGATCAAGGAACTGTCAGATCTGGACATACACAGGTACAGATATATCCCAGTCCAGACATATCTGGATCAGAGGTTCCAATGTAACAATTTATCAAGTACCATCAAGCTTCTGCATAAATATGATATTTGTACATACCTGATACAGAAGTAACCTAACGTCTGCTTGCTGTGACAAACATCTTCTGAGATTCCCCAGGATTTCCAAACACAGAGCTTCATTACTTGAAGCATTGTGTGGTTTATGTACATGTATATCAACCTCAATCTGTAACAGATACATGATAAATCCACAACAAAATCTGGAGGCAATATGTTGAACCTACAAATGACCATAACCTTGAAGCATCAGATATGGTTCTTGTATAATTCAAAATCCAATGACAAAAGACAGAGTTATAGAGTGGACAAAACAATCCTCATAGCTGGATCTAAGCTGATTCAACAATCATTTCATGTTTTTTTTTCTTCAAAACTAACCTAACTATAGAAGCCAGGATGGACTGATAAACTATGACAAGATCTTAGTGTCTGACAGGTTGAAGTTTGAACACAAGACACTATGACAAGATCTGTAAGACAGGTTGAAGTTTGAACACAAGAAACTATGACAAGATCTGTAAGACAGGTTGAAGTTTGAACACAAGAAACTATGACAAGATCTGTAAGACAGGTTAAAGTTTGACACAAGAAACTATGACAAGATCTGTAAGACAGGTTAAAGTTTGAACACAAGAAACTATGACAAGATCTGTAAGACAGGTTAAAGTTTGACACAAGAAACTATGACAAGATCTGTAAGACAGGTTAAAGTTTGAACACAAGAAACTATGACAAGATCTGTAAGACAGGTTAAAGTTTGAACACAAGAAACTATGACAAGATCTGTAAGACAGGTTAAAGTTTGAACACAAGAAACTATGACAAGATCTGTAAGACAGGTTAAAGTTTGAACACAAGAAACTATGACAAGATCTGTAAGACAGGTTAAAGTTTGACACAAGAAACTATGACAAGATCTGTAAGACAGGTTAAAGTTTGACACAAGAAACTATGACAAGATCTGTAAGACAGGTTAAAGTTTGAACACAAGTAACTATGACAAGATTTGTCTGACAGGTTGAAGTTTGAACACAAGTAACTATGACAAGATCTGTCTGACAGGTTGAAGTTTGAACACAAGAAACTATGACAAGATCTGTAAGACAGGTTAAAGTTTGAACACAAGTAACTATGACAAGATCTGTCTGACAGGTTGAAGTTTGAACACAAGAAACTATGACAAGATCTGTGAGACAGGTTGAAGTCTGAACACAAGTAACTATGACCAGATCATCTATATGAAGACAGTGCTCCACAAAACACACTTCAAAATTAAGTATGAACTTTTTAAAATATCAAGAGCAATGGCAGCAACTATTCAGCTAAACTGGGAGATAGGAATAAGATTTAGGTTCAGTATGATTTGTATAACTTTATTTCCAACAAATCAAATGAACCGGGGTATTCAAATTTCTCATTAGGAATAAGAAGACATTATTGTAGACAAACCACTAAAACAAGAGTTCCAATTGGCTGAATCCTGTTATCTTATGTAATAAAGTTAAACTTGAGTTTATGGTCACCTGTGAATATAGCCCACTGCATGAGTAATAGCCATTTTTTAGCATGCTCAAAGGATACTCTAAATATAACTTTAACGAATGACTTAACAGCACAAGAAGCAGTAGTTATCTTTCTTCAAGGTCATTCTACAGGTTTGATTAAAATAATGAAGGTAAATTCACAAAAAGTTATTAGAGCCCAAATCCCTTTTCAAATTGATGAATTCAAATTTCTGAAGTCACTTATGACATCAAAGTTTACCTGACTGTACGATAAAGATGGCTGACTGCACTGACTTGACCTCAGGCCACCCAGTACTCGGAAATGTTTCAAAATCATCAAGAATCCATTGGCTCCAATCTTTCTGGACTCAAGTTGCCTGGAAAAGAAAATTAAGATCAGACTTTACTAGGAGATAACCTACATTTTACCTACTTTTCAATTACAGCTAAAAACTATCAAAATATTCTACAGCCTGTCATTGTTAGGACTTTTAACATTTAAGTATTCAGCAATTCTTTTAATTATTGAAGTTCTACATGTTTATACGTTTTTAATTATTGATTCATTTTAAAAGTACTTTCAAAATCAATTATAAGTTACCATCAAAATTATAGCAAATTCTTTTAAATGCATTTTCTATGCATGAAGAGTTTCAACCATTTTTGCAAGGTTTTAAAAGCCACTGTATTACTTTAATACAACAACAAAAACTGTATTATCAGAACTTAGATGCAAACCAAACTTAATGGCAAATTTAAAATGCTAAATGGTTGTTTCTATTACAGTAGCATAGTCACTAGTGCACACATAAAAATTTGTTTTCCGTATTTCTTTGGATAAACAGTCTTATTGACAGATCTTGCTTCATTTCGAATACAACATATTTTAAAAGAAATACAAATGTTAAGCTCTTTGAAGAAGTTATAGCTTTTGGGATCATTAAAAAATGGTCAATTTTTTACTTGAAAATTTATCTATAACATACATACTGTTTTATTTTGATAAATGGAATTCATTTCAGTTTGTTTGAAACCATAAAGTAATTGGCAACATAAAAGGTATAGATCTCAGATGTAGGATTCGTTTTTTCTGATATTAGACATTCATTTTATCTGAATGTAAAATAAAAGGTAAAATCAAGGATCCAATCGCTATGTTCATGTACTACAATACGTGCTTATGTATTAAGGTATGCAGAAAAATAAGTAAAAAAATAAGTCCTGAGGTAGAAATGAGGCCAAAATTAAGTTTAGATTTAGCTGTACTATACTTGAAGTTCATAATACAAGAAAAAGTGTTACATTGACAAATGATACAAAATTATTGAGTAATGTTTACAATTTTTCAACATCAACCTTGAGTTTTGTTGTCCCTTTAAGTGATACTGTTAATAGATGAATAAATCTTTACCTTGAAAACATGGCTTTCCTCAGTACAACTATCAAAGAATCCTTCAGATTCATGCTCAACTTTAACAGGGGCTGAATGGCCCTTAGCAGCCCTTCAGCAGATCCCGTTGACAAAAATGCAAGGTAATCAAACATTTCCCGAACTTTTGTGACAGAATCTAACAACAACTGCGGGGCAGTAAATACAATGTTTTCCAGCAGCTCTGAAAGAAACACGAGAAATTCCATTGGTTAATAATGGATTCCATGTTTTGTACAACAACAGTATGACAATAATATTTCCAATAGACAAATCTTACCAGTGTTGCTAGGTTATCTATCAAAATAATCCTTGGCTTAAAAATATACCAAAACATAACACTCTAAATTGGGTCGGATCAGTTTGAGTTTAGAGAATGACAATTTCAAAGTGGATTTAAAGCTATGTACAGTAAAACCTGGATATTAAGACCATCTTCAAGACATAAGAAAAAGGGTTTTGATATTTAGGTGATCTTATTATCAAGTTGACATTACCTAAAAAATGTGACACAGGTGAAGCAGCTTTCGTTATCACTCGATTGAAAATCTGTTCAAGTATTTCACACCGTACCATTTCATGTACCTTAAAGTATGCAAAATGTTGTTTCTTATGATAAAAATTATCAATACAAACTCTGACACATAGATCAATGTAAGGTTTAATAGTGTTTTATGGGGCATCAACAACCAGTAGTCATGCAGCATGCATTTAAATCAAAAGTGCAATCATAAACTTCTGGGACAAAGGTCAGTGTTAATTGTTTAGTGGTGGGAACTTAGTCAAAACTTCATTCCAAAAGTTTAACCTGGAACCACATTATAATGAAGAAAAAATGGGGACAACAAGAAATCAGACGCTAACGACAGTAAGCTTACTTTATTGACATGGATACATAATCGCAAGCAATAAGTCTTACTTCATCGACATGGAGACATAATAATAAATAATGTCACACTTTGTTGAAATGGAGACATAATCAATTACAAATATTGCTACTTAAAGCTGTGGAAAATTCTTACCTTAAATGTTTTGAGCAGAATTTTGGCTCCAAGTTGACATGTTTCATGGGTCGGTCCTGACAGTATAGCTGGTAACAAATCCAGTCGACCAAAAGCAGCTTTAGGCCCAAAGGAATCCATGAGAATAAATCCAAGTTGTACCAATCCTTGTACAACATGATCCCAGCCAAAAGTACTGAAAAAAAGTTATTCAATCATAAATTCAATAATAGGAATTCAAGTTCGTCAGATAATAAAAGATTTTGATTGGTTTGATGCCCATTTTTCAACAACATTTTAGTTCGACGCCGGAGGACAATCATCCAGTCTTCCTGGATTCTGTACCAGCGCTTTTCTTATTCTCCACAAGTAGCTGCCAACTTCTCCACATAAATCACTAAAATCAGTAGTAGAGGACTACAGGTTCAAACTCACAAACCAAAGGTTCATAGACCTGACATTCTCCTCATTCATCTGATGGGGACGAGGCAGTAAACACCAGAGCCAAATGAACAAAAACATCCTGTTTCCTTTATTAACTATATCTAATGTGATAGTGAATGCTTTTGTATGTATTACCCTTGTGAAAGGGCACATCTTAAGTTAAATATATAACCTCCTAAGAAGTGTCCTACCATCTTAGCTAACCATAATTTCACAAGACTACTGTACATACATTTATAGTTTTAAGACTAGGGTGAGATTCTAACTCCTATCTTTAACTGAGAATACTCTACAAATAGGAAGAAATGAAATTAAAAATACATAAACTACAAACAATTTAACTTAGTTAAAGCAATATCAAAACAGTGGCTATTTAAATGTTCATTGTTTCAATAAATTCAGCAGTTAGATCAAAATATGACAGAACTGCGCTATTACTTACAGAGTTGATAAGTTTTCTATCATCTTAACATTAAAAGAAAACACATTTGAAACCTACTTTACAGTATTGCTGGCTGATTCAACAAAAACTGAGTTACGCTGATCAATTTCTGCCAATTTATTGTCAGTGTTTTGTTACAGCACTGACAGTTGTGTTTTATTAACTATCCATTTGTCAATAAGAATTTTTGTCATAATTTGTAAGAATTTAGGTTATATAAACATAATTTGTCAGATTGGGTTTAAAATTCTCTAATTAGGGTTTAATCAACATTTACTGATACAATGTTTGGGGCATGAATGCTCCCTGTTAGTCAAAAGTTTGCTCTAATGTTTCACAATGATTATGATTAATCATTAAAACTTCACAATGAGAATTCTTGAAACTGCATTTGTTGTAATAATAAATGAAACTAAACATATAAAATAGGGATCTGACTGTATCAGAATTATTGGAAATAAACAACTGTTAACTGTGCTCATTCATAATGGCAAGGAATCTGGAGAAAATTTGGAATGAGCACATTTTTATTTATTTCAAGATTTTCATTATACCGTGGACATGATAATAACACAACATTATGTTGCTTCATTGACTGGTGTTATCATATTACTCGTTGGTATAATTATGGATGTTAACATCCATATGTTCAAGTACATAAATAAAATCAGTAATAACACATATGATGTTATTTTACATTTTTATCAGTTTTTAGTATCAGTTTTTGCACCTGAGTAAAGATTGCAACATCTATGGTTTTCCTGTGATTTGACCTGGTGACCTAGTTTTTAACCTGAGTTGACCCATGTTCAAACCTGTTCATGATATCATTAGTACAAACATTCTGACAAAGTTTAACAAAGATCCAATCAAAACCGTGACCTCTAGAGTGTTAACAAGGTTTTCCAGTGATTTGACCTTGTGACCTAGTTTTTGACCCCAGGTGACCCATGTTCAAACCAGTTCAAGATATCATAAAGACAAGCAGTTTTACAAGGTTTAGTGAAGATCCAATCAAAACTGTGACCTCTAGAGTGTAAACAAGGTTTTCCAGTGATTTGACCAGGTGACCTAATTTTACAACCCCGGATGACCCATGTTAAAACCAGTCCAATATAACATTAAGGTAGCGTAAGTGGCTACAAACGTAAAAATAAGCGAAAATGACATTTTAAGTTATTAACAATAATTAAATATCATACTATCACACCATGCAACAAAAAAATCGATCCGAATATGCAAAAATAGTGTTTTATCGCGATAAAAACTGCACCCCCATATCGACTCCACTTTATCAGCGAGAACGATCTAGGAGGCGGCGTTGTTAGGGGCTCCTTAAGGTAGCGTAAGTGGCTACAAACGTAAAAATAAGCGAAAATGACATTTTAAATTATTAACAATAATTAAATATCATACTATCACACCATGCAACAAAAAAATCGATCCGAATATGCAAAAATAGTGTTTTATCGCGATAAAAACTGCACCCCATATCGACTCCACTTTATCAGCGAGAACGATCTAGGAGGCGGCGTTGTTAGGGGCTCCTTAAGGGCAATTTTGTATCAATCGATATTAAATTTGGTATCTTGCCGTATGTTAACATAAGTATTTGAAATTCGACAGATTATCAACATCAAGCGGATTAAAATGGGAAATAAGAAAAATAAGGCTAAGCAAGGTGTTAGAGTGTTCTCAAAAAGTGAAAAATGTAGTTAGAAATCTCTTTCTCGCGGAAGTTGGTTTACGAATGCTAAAGATACCGAACTGCATAAATCTATATCCCGTAAAAAACTTGACCATAGTGACGTGACATATTGTGAAAATGGAAACTTTATGGTGGAAAATTACGTAATAAATATATAACTGCAACAATCATTTGATGTGCAAGAAAGGTGTGAATTCATTAACACCTTGGTCGATTGGACTACTAGCATCTAATGTACTTTTAATATGAAATATATGATGAAATAACTGATCCGGAACGGTGGTCTTATTGAAGTGTGATATCGATATCATACTCTAACGCCTTGCTAATTATACTATCAATATGGGTCAATTTAGACCTTATATATGTCGCATCACATATTTCTTTATGTTTTGGCGGGAGATATAATAAACAGCAATATGGTATGCAGACACTTCATGCACCTTGCAATAAAACGCACACGATAAGAAAACGAGCTGTCAAAGATTGTTACCCCGTTAATGTTATGACGTACCATTTTTGCAAGTTTAATTAAATTTATATATTCCAGAGTCAGGTTTCAAACACAATTAAAGTTATAAAACTAAAATATATTTAAATCGCCAGTAAATTAAAACAGGGAGACTGGGTCAACGAAAATTATTATTTTCGCTATTTCATTGATGTAATCAAAAAAATAAAGTTATTTCAACATGCACTTTTATTAAGCAACTCTGTATATTTTGGTAAAATATTAAAAAGCTATCAAACAAACAATAAGATGAAAAACAGTAACGCCTTATGGACATCGGACGCGCATGTTTTTCGAGAATCTTATATTATTCTGTTATGTATCCAATTACCTTTATATATTAGTATGTTTTTAAATGATTACATTAACAGTCATAAAACATAGACACTTTTCTACAAATCAATCACATCTTAAGTTCTTAATTTTACACTAAATGCATGGTTACCTTTCATTTAATTTATATAGCGGTTTCCCCAGCCATATTCAACTCGATTTCCCAATCAGCCGTTTTCCCCGTTGAGAGCCTCTCGGTTGACGAGAGATCTGATGTACTGTGTATTGCATCGGTACGATATGATACTATTTTGACAAATAATTCGTAATTAAGCTCTTTAGAGTCATCTAAAATGGTGGGCGGTTTCACTAATTGATCCGCTAACGATGAACAAATTTGATTGGTTATCAAATTTTAGTAGGCTGTATTAATTTATAGAATAATTGTTGATTACACAAGGTGATAATGATCTGACACTTTTATTGTTAATTTCTCGCTTAGAAAAAAACGCAGTGGGTGCTATTTTTGAACAAAGATTGCCGCCTTATTTGAAGATGGATTTCAAAGCGGTTTTCGGTATTTTGTAGCGGAAATGCTTATCTAGGGAACCGTGTCACAGAATTTTGATATTTGTTTTCGTTTTTATTTTATGGCGTATTACGTAATTGTCAGCGGGGTTCAGGCTACGGAATTTCCTTAAAGTCAAATATCTAAAGAACGGAGGACGTTATCAAAAATCTGTGACACGGTTCCCTGCATTATACCATGATTGTTATTTTAAGGCTAATTGTTGTAATATATCCTTACATATAGAGTAGTGATCTTTATTCAAAAATATGAAAATTACGTGCGATATTGGTTTATAGAAGACAGACCAAGTACAATATTTGTTTCAAATCACTTGCAATAGACTCTGTATAGTGGGTTTATTAATGTATACAATTATGGTTGACTTTTTAAAACTGTAAATTAGTAAAACTAGATATCACCATATAGCCACTTACGATACCTTAAGACAAACATTCTGACAAAGTTTCATGAAGATTCAATCAAAACTGTGACTTTGAGAGGGTTAACAAGGTTTTCCAATGATTTGATCAGGTGACCTAGTTTTTGACCCCAGACCGCTAATGTTCCAACATGTTCAAGATATTATTAAAACAAACATTCTCACAAAGGTTGATGAAGATTCAATCAAAGTTGTGACCTGTAGAGTGTTAACAAGGTTTTTGGGTGTATTGACCTAGTGAACTAGTTTTTGACCGGACATGACCCATATTCACACAATTGCACAAGATCATTAATACAAACATTCTGACAAAGTTCCATGAAGATTCAATCAAATCTGTGATTTCCAGAATGTTAACAAAATTTTCATTTGATTTGAAATGATGACCTAGTTTTTGACCCCAGATGACCAATGTTCGAAGCTGTACTAGATATCATTGAGAGACAAACATTCTGACCAGGTCTGATGAAAATCCACTCAAAAGTGTGACCTCTAGAGTGTTAACAACCCCTAGGTGCGGACACCACACGCTGAGTAGACTGACTGATCACCATAGCTCACTGAGCACTACATACTCTGGTGAGGTAAAAATGTACCATGAACACAAAACCATGATTAAAAAAAACATATTTTCCGCAAAGCATGTTTGAATTCCAAACCCAAACATTTCAACAGAATTCTTGTTAAACTCTTATACAACAGATTATGACAGGACTATTTATATTCTTGTTAAACTCTTAATCAACAGATTATGACAGGACTATTTTTATTGTATTCGTACGAACAATTTTGTTTTATATAGACATGTATACGTAATTATATTTTACTACTTAAACAAAGTGAATTATAGTAACTTTCGGATAAATAATAATTAATACGGATGGATCTGGTGCTTAAATAAGCAGCATTAACTAATTTAAACTAGTTGAAACTTTCATAATTTTCCATTATCTACTTGTACTTACATACCAGGAAGTTAAATTTGATAGGAGTTATTTCATATTGAATGATTCATAATCGATTGAACTCGTTACGTATAGTTCATTCCAAATGGAAGTCTAAATGAAATATTTTCACATGACTGCCATTTGCATTAGAAATGTTATTTCTTCTCTAAAACATTAATTTAAGATAGAGGCAAGGATATACTGAAGTCAAAAAGCAACATTGGTAAGTCTATAAGCTTTTTTTTGGTAAAAGCATAAAACTAGGCAAAGTTGTAGCCATCTTAAAAAATACAAAATGGCTGCCATTATTTTTTGATTTTGTACTGGCCCTTTCATCTAGTCAATATTATTTAGTAACTAGGAATACTAAATCTCCTAGTATTGTTTAGTACACAGTTTACATCATGAAATTTAGAATTGATTAAACTATTGCAAATAAATATTTTAACATAAATATCAAACGTGCAAATAAATCACTTATCTCCCTTTGTTAGGCCAGTATATTATGTCACATTTCCAGGCTTCTCAAAACTGCTGGGACACTTGCCTGACATTGGGGCAGGCAAAATTAGAATTTCTGTCTGACCAAATGAAAATTTGTCTGACCGAATATATTATAAATAAGAGGACATCTGGTCCAGTACTCACCGATGTTGTCAAGAAATCTTAATTTGTTTTCTTTTTAATCACTGTCAATCTTATTAGCAAAACAATAAACCAGAATGAAGGTAGATGGCATAGTTCTTGTTGGACTGAAAACTCAACAAAGCCTCTATGTTGTTTGATGAAAGGACCAGTTGTAAGTTGTAAGAGATGCTCATGTATTTGATAAGCAAAAATTGTATGAGTCACTTCCATAACTTTAATTTGCTACAATCTAAAGACAACTGAAATGTTGTTTTTATGACATATGTAATGAGCCATTACAGATTGGACAGATTCTGATAAGGCAACATCACTGTGACTGTCTCCTGAACTTCCTGAATTAAATAGGGTTAAACAAAAGACCAATCAAAACCAAGCTGAACAAATCAGGGACGTTAATTTGTCAAGAAAATATTGATGCATGGTTACTTAATGTCCATTTTGGAAGCTGAACAGTGAAATGCATAACCTTGAATAAATGTGAAGAGGCTAGCGCAATGAAGGGATGGTGTATTTTGGTGCATTAGGCCTATAATGGCCACACAGACCAAAAAAACATATATACATATACAAGGGTTACAACTTCCGAAATGACAGTTTCTGCACCAAGTTTGTTCAACACTACATAACTTTTTCAGATATCACTCAAATTTCTAATTACTGGTGTCTACAGAGAGCTAATACATTATACTACACATAACTAATAAGCATAATAGTTAAATTCATAACAACGAAGCAAATATTTCATCTTTTTCCTCCAAAAATCCTCAATTCCATTTAGTCAAACAGAACCTCGCAATACTAAATCAATCAGAATTTATACCATACTAAAAACACCTAAAAAACAACAGATAGAGGAATGACAATGCAGGCTTGTCATAAATATCACTAAACTACATTGGTCCAGCACAAAAGAATAATCCAGGATACATGCCTGTTGGCATCATACAAGTATATCCCAAGACATTCCTGGAAAGGTATACTTACAGTATCACAAGGTTTGTATTGGCTGTCAACAATACAGTCAAAGGATGGAGCAATAAAATATAACATTATCCCAGCCTGTTTTGAGTTTCAGAGAACAAATAGGCCAAATTTATCTACACTGCATCCCTTAATAAATGTCAGTTAAATATTGTATTTAATGGTTTCTATTTTACAGCAAAGACTTACAGTATATCAATAATCTGGTAGCCAGTTAGTTGGCCAAAATCAACTAAAATGCTTTCAACTACAATTGTGTGAAGTTTGGTACTTTTATCTCAAAATGTGAACAAATTCACTGATTCCATTTACCACATTGCCTCACTGTAAAATCAAATAATGACCATGATCTTTGAGCTGTGAACATCTGTACCACTTGATTTCATCCTTGATTTAATAAATGATTATGCAAAAATAATAAAAAATAAGCAGCATTTGTATTTGTTTTCTTTCTTCAGGAACAGATATGTTTTCCAAGATGGTAACTCCATGTTCACCTGAGATGGATGCAGAAAGACTACCAGAACCAAATCTGCCAGGTAAAAATAGTCAACTTGTGATATTTAATCAAGGCCAAATGAAAAAATCTAATACATTAAATTATCCAAATCATTGTACTGTAACCATATGTTTGTACAACTCATAACAATGATATCATATCCTTGAGTTCTAATCTTAAATAAAAAATTCTTGATTGTGCATTATTTTAAGCTGTTATAGAAGTTCTTTTTCATCATACATCGAAAGTTCAGGCATGAATTGATAGACACGTTTTAAGATTCACACTGGAACATTATGACAGGTTTGTTTTCACCATTTATGGTATTGTTGTTTTTTCGACAAATACAACTGTACATATACAATAACAAATATTTGTTTAACACTACCCAATCTTACTAAAGCTGAATACCAGCAGATATGCTAAAACTACAGACCTGAATCCCCTGATAAGCTTAGACTTTGCCTATAGATAAACTGACAGGTTTGACAGTGTTAAAAAAAGGGTGGAGTCATCCTGACGAGTCATTTATTCGAGCATTATTTAAAACTACTTCCACTTCACTGCTTCCAAGCAAACTATTTTTGAACATATTACGTAATATATAGTACATTACAACAGCAATTTTCTACTATTCCAAAACAATGGAGACATAAAGTGAGATTGTGTGATACAATGCAATAGCTTCCTATATCATCATCATTTCTTTTTGTACCCCATTTTACTCCATTCCAAAACAAAAGCACGAATAATGAGACATTAATATTTTGATTGTTTTCCCAAGAATGGACAGGTGTGCAGGACTTGAATTTAAAACATGCAAACTCGCAGATTTTTTTCATAAACATCTTGTGAGTGCAAGAAAAAAATATAAATGTACAATTAATGACGCTTCATCGTACTATGCAGTTAGCAAGTTAAAAGTGAATAGTCAGAGCCCAAGGCTATGAAAAAATGACCCAGACTATAAAATCCATCTTATGTGTGGTCCGATTGCGCCATTAAAACCATAGAACTGGGTTTTTCATTGAGGCATGTGAAAATATAGCAGTCATTTGACCAGGAAATATTACAATCATATAATTTTACAATTTCTGTTTGTTTTCCAAATTTTGTGTCACATTAATGTGGATTATTACTAGGTTGTCTATTTACATAACTAAGTTTTCCAGAAACATGGACTGTCACAAAATCAGGTTTTCCTTCTTACCCCATTCTTACCTTCAGTCATAGGGTGAAAACAATTAGCATTTTGCCTATGACATGCACAAGTTTGAATTCAATACCCCATATAGGCAAAATAAACAAATAGTCATAATTCCGCAAAAAATTATCAAATCACAAAAACCCCTACAATGCATACTGTATCACTTGATGAAAATAGTTCTATGAAAGTTTGATCAAAGTCCCTTGAGAAATGAAGGAATTGTGCACAGATGAGTATTTCTCCAATATGCAAAATAAACAAAGGGCTATAAATCTGCCAAAAATGATCAAATCATAAAATCCTGACAACTTGAGTTGGGTCTCTTGATGTCAATAGTTCTAGGAAAGTTTGATTGAAATCCCATTAGAATGTAGAAAGAGTACTAATTTTCATGCAAGTGTGCAAAATACACAAAGGGCAAATCCAAAACCCCATCAACATGTGCTGCGGTACTTAGTGACAAAAGTTCTGTGATAGTTTGGTCAAAATCTCTTGAAAAATGTAGGAGTTGCACACAGAATATTACATGTGCAAAAATTAAACTTTTATGTAACAATGACTTCGACCTCTTACCTAGAACTCCCAAATACAATCCCAAAGCAGGTCTTTATGGAAGCATGCTGTATATAAAATTTGGTGAGAATCAGTAAATTAAAATAAAAGTTATCCAGTAGAAACCAATTATTGACGCCTGCCACCTGCCCGCCCACACAACGACATGTGGCAATCTAATAACCAAATTTTCTTTTAGAAAACCTGGTTAAAAAACCATCTTCAGACATGTTTATAAATAGGTGGTGGGTGAGTGGCCCACATGGAAAGAGACCAGACATTCCTTCTTTTTTGGCCAGAGACAACGATCAAACATGTTAAATTATGTAAAAAACAAAGCTATCATAAATAACATTCTGTATGCATGGTCAATTAACAAGAGGGCCAAGGTGGCCCTTTTTTGCTCACCTGAGTAAAGATTACAACATCTATGGTTTTCCTGTGATTTGACCTGGTGACCTGGTTTTTAACTGGAGTTGACCCATGTTCAAACCTTTTCATGATATCATTAGTACAAACATTCTGACAAAATTTAAGGAAGATCCAATCAAAAATGTGACTTCTAGAAGTTTTCAGGAGATTTGAACTAATGACCTAGTTTGTGACCCGAGATGATCCATGTTTGGACCTGTCCAAAACATTATGAAAACAAACATTTTAAACAGTTTAACAAAGATCCAATCAAAACTGTGGCCTCTAGAGGCTTAACAAGGTTTTCCAATTATTTGACCTGGTGATCTAGTACATCCATGTTTGATCTTGTCCAAGATATTATTATAAAACCCAGTCTGAGAAAGTTTGATGAAGATTCAATCAAAATTGTGACCACTAGAGCATTAACAAGGTTTTCTGGTGTGTTGACCTAGTGACCTAGTGTATGACCGTAGATGACCCACATTCGCACAATTTTACAAGATCATTAATACAAACATTCTGACTTTCATGAAAATCCAATCAAAGCAGTGACTTCTAGAATGTTAACAAAATTTCCATTATATTTGACCTGGTGACCTAGTTTTTGACCCTAGATGACCCATGTTCGAACTTGTCCAAGATATCATTGAGATGAACATTCTGACCACGTCTGATGAAGATTCGCTCAAAAGAGTGACTACTAGAGTGTTAACAACCCCCGGAAATTGCAAGTGCAAAAAAAGTTCATTCATGTAAAAATATTGGCGTTTGCTTTAAAATTTTCTATCATGATCCAAAATCAAGAACTAACTCATCATGATATTTCTACATGTCTTAATATTAATATTTTCAGGACGGAAAACCATTCCAGATAAACAAAGTGGTTTATCAGTGAAATTTATAAGAAAAGTTGTTGAAATGCTTAATAAACAGTTTCCAGACATTCCTATTTGGATTCACGGTTCAGAGGCAGAAAGATTTAAACAAACGAATAAGCAAATAAAACACGCTCATGTACATATACATGAAGGACATGCAACACTTAGTGCATGCTTGGAGGGGAACCTAGTTCATTACATAGACAGTGAAGCACGTGAAGGTATCGAAAGAACATACAATATCATAGATATTGAACAACAGCTTTATAATGCTTATCCATATCGATTCGAACTAAGGTTCCTTGATGTACAACAGCAGAAACCAGGGAGTGCTGACTGCGGTGTTTTTGTAATTGCTTTTCTTGTGCAAATTCTTCATGACAAGAAAATTGATGGTCTTAAGGAAATAAGATTTAAGTATGATGAGATGCGACCACATTTGTTAAAATGTTGTGAAAATAATGAATTTATTCCTTTTCCACAGGAAAAAATTTAACCAAAATTGGACGGCCTAAAACGGTCATAAAATACACATTTGATTATAGATAAAAATTTGGGTCACTAAAATACCATTATTTCTTTGATAGTTACCAAAGATACTTAAATTTATTTTATGACACATTTTTGAGCATAGTAAGAGCTGTTGCCCTTGTTGAAAAAAGTATGAATATCTGTAGATATTACATGAAGACCAAGATTTTTCTTTATCAAATTATGGTTTTTGCATCTTTTTACCATCGGTTTTTATGGAAATGGATCATTTTGTTTCTTAAATATTTGAAAAATGGGCTACTCTCATAGATTCGAATGCAAATGTAAAAGGGGACAATAACTCACAGCATTGTATTATTTTTGAAAAAATCTCAGTCATAGAAACCTATAAAAACCTTTCCGCTCAATTTTGGAACAATAACATTGGACTTCATGGATGTAATACCTTAACGTAATATTTTTTGGTACATATGTAATAATTCTCATGCAAGACTATTTGAAAAAGAACCCTTGGAAAAAGCATAGCTAAGTGCTCTGACAACAAGGTGACCTGGCTTTGACAAGAATACTTAATAGAGTTATGAAGTAAATCCATAAGATCCTGGACTTTTACCTTCTTTCATATATTTCAGTGTAATTGATACTTCAATATTATGATAAAAGACCTTCAAGTTTTATCAGCTTGTTTTTTTTTTTGTTTATTTATTCACATTGGACCAATTGACTTGAGTCAGTTCTCACAATTATTATTATTATCATTGCTACATTTATATAAATTTTCATAGAATATACTTACTTCTGGTAGAATTTTGTTTTGATCAACCCATGTGCCTAGGAGCCATTTTCACTTACAACAGAAGGCACTGATTTATTAAGGTTCTGATTTTTTTCTAAGATACAAAAAATCTTGATCCTATAATTGAACTTTTAACTTCATTTTAAAACTTCATCATGTACAATTTGTAACAGTCGATCTTGTTTTTCCTTTGTAACAGAATGTCATATTTCCAGAAGTAAATTTTTTTTTCATAATATTTCATATTTAATTTAAAGCTTGCAAAAGAGGTACATTATCCTTGATTTTCCATTAATAACGTTTCCAAAAACAATTGATCACTTAATATGAATAGGATATCTGTATCTTTGTATTTGAGATATTACACAAGTATAAATGGGTAGACAATATTGTGATTTCATTTCATCAATTGTGTGACTAATACAATTTACAAATGTATATATTCTACATCAAACAGTAAGCAATTGTTGAACTTCCAAAATCCTTTCCCATGGGTTACTGAATTTACACACATTTCTACATCAATGAATCAATGATCTAATCTATAACTGATATGTATGTCACATTAAAAGAATGGAAATAAGAACAAAAAATTATTCCCCTTTTTGAGTTATCCTTGTCATATGATTTCAGATCTTAGTACAAATCTAAATTCTTAACTATTGTTTTTTTGTTTTGTTTTCAATTGTTCTAAAAGTATTATTTTTGCTTGATATAAAGTAATTTTTTATAAGTTTAAAATATGTATGATGTCTATTTTAGTTAATGATGTTCATAAATTTGTATAAGTTGTACTCTGATAATATACCAAATAAATATATTTTCTGATACACTAAAACTTATCTGGGCTCTCTACATTTTGGGAGAGTGGGGCCCGAGCCCTTAGAATCTGATTATTTTCCATCAATGAACATCTTTAAATAAATTGTATCACCAGAAATAGCTGCATGCAAAAATAGAATTTAGAACAAATAATGAAACGTCAATAAAGCATTACAAATATAATAGAATGAACAGTTAACAACAATGCTTTTATATACAATTATCTTGCATGTCTTGAATTGTATAGTACATAATTGAAATTGTATGCTACAAAGTCTCGAACCAATTACAAAAAAAGATGTTACCTTATACTGATTAAGTTTTGAAATACTGATAAAACCCCCCTTTGTAAAGCACTCAGCATGAAGCTAAATGTATACTACTCTTATTATTGATAATTGTCTAAGTTGTAATTGACTTTTTTCAGTCAAATAATTGTTAATTGTTTTATTATGTTTGACTGAAACTTTCATCCATTCATTTGAATTCTGTTGTATAATTAATCAGCAGTTATTGAAAGCAGTCTTGTATAATTAATTTCATATTCGAAAACGTTAAAATGATCTTATATAATTATTTAACATATGTATTCTCAATACATAAATTTACTATGCTTTGTTTTGAAAAAAAATGTTTTGGAATGATAATTTTAAAGGGTTATCTCAGAATCTATTTAATATTAAATACCAGTTATATTCATATGATTACTATATCCTATACTTTTTTTGCTTTGTAGAGAAAGCATACCTAATAATTATATAGTTTTATATCGACCATATTGTTGTTAAGAGTCTTACATATAATTCACTGTTGTAATATTATGTGTATAATTTAAATATTTTTCAGATGTTGACCTATCTTTGTTTAATTTATAATCATTATCATTAATCATGTAATAATTGATAAGTCATGTAAAAATTACCGAAATTTTTTATTTCTTAAATGCCATAATCTACTGTTGTATGTTTGTACTTCTGTTAAAAGTTCATTCATTTTTTATCCATTGAGTTTTCATTGTTTTTAAAAATGAATCACAAAAACAGTGATATTCTATATTTCGTGTTGGAAGAGCATCATATTTGGTTGATATTTATGATACTAACATTAAATGTATGTAAATATTTATTATTGATTATGCTATGCTTAATTTCAATCATTACAAAGTTATTGTTATCATAACGAGTACTACATTGCTTATTTTTTGCTCGATTTAAATTTTCACAATCACTATTGATAATGTATTTTATGATGTAAATAATTTTTGCCTTCTCTGCTGTATTATTATTATTATTCTCTATTATGTGCATATGTCCATGTACATTTATCTTTTGTTCTGTTCATAAATGCTAATGTCGTCATGGGCCACAAGGCTTATTGGATTTACTGAAATGAACTTATATTCATGTACAACAGTTTAATATATTGGGACTTGAACATAAAACAATTAGTAAAATTTCCTCATTTGTATTACTATCACAGAATGATAAAAATGAGTTACACAATATTTTTAAACATTAATAATTTTACATACAAAGTTTGAATTTGATAAATTTATGACATTTAAGTATGTTTTAGTTGATAAGTAGAGCAATTATTATCATATTTATTACTCTTTTTCACTTAGACCACTGATAATTAGAATTACATGTCATGTTAGTGAGACCGTACTGAGTTAAATGTTAAATTTACACACATCAGTATTCATACGCAGATAAAGAGACAAAAAATATATCATGTTACAAGACTTTAGTTGAATTTTATAAGGCTAAGCTTGAAAAAATTCTTGGTTTCTGCTAACCTGGCTAAATTTGTTTTTAGTCTCAGTCGTTTATTTTCTGCTAATATTTTCATTTTAATATGAGTATCACAAAAAATATATTTGGAAAACAGATCTGCTGACCTATGACCCTATATCTTTGGGGATGTTGGTAGAAACCAGATAATTATCATTTTTGGGTCTACTTAAAAGTTGACTTGATTCTTTAACTAAACATTGCATTTCATGCAATACTTGTGTTTAATTTCAATTTTAAACTGAGTGTTGAATTCATTTTATTTACATTGAACTGATATAAATTTGAGAATTTCATATTTTTTATGGTAAATTAAAATTATTAATAATAAATGCTGCACTTTCTAAAATTTCTCTAAGTAACAAAGCTTTCAATACTTGGATATTATAATATTATACAAGTGATAAGTAATATACCAAATAAATATACTTTCTGATACACTAAAACTTATCTGGGCTCTCTACATTTTGGGAGAGTGGGGCCCGAGCCCTTAGAATCTGATTATTTTCAATCAATGAACATCTTTAAATAAATTGTATCACCAGAAATAGCTGCATGCAAAAATAGAATTTAGAACAAATGTTAAATGAAATGTCAATAAAGCATTACAAATATAACAGAATGAACAGTTAACAACAATGTTGTATGCTACAAAATCACAAATTGTTTGTATTTGGATAATCGGTTGTCAAATAAGCGAGGTTTTACAGCACACATGTAATTATTTTATTATGTTTGACTAAAAATATGTTTTCATCCGTTCATTTGAATTCTGTTGAATAATTAATCAATATTTTTGCAAAGTTATTGTCATTAAAATGAGTACTATGTTGTTGTTTTTTGCTGCATACATATTTTTGCAATCACTATTGATAATGTATTTTGTGATGTAAGAAATTATTGTCTTCTCCACTGCATAGATCTATTATTATTCTCTATTATGTATATATGTGCATGCAGGTGCTTACCTGCATACAAACATTTATGCGTATGAGTCATTATCATTTTAAAAAAAATAAAATAAAATAAAAAATAAAATAATAAGTGGTACAAATTATATTGGGATTGTAAAATGGCTTTAATAAGAAATTAAATCAATGAAATTCTTGCCTGAGATGGAGTGAAACTAGCAAATTTCAGTACATATCATATTCTTGAATCCACTTCAGTTTTGCCTGGGTACGTGCCTGGCATGCACATATGTATTTTATGTATATGTCCTCATGAGCATGAACTGATATTTGTGTATAACAGTTTGATATAGTATATTAGGCCTTGAACATAAAACATTTAAAATTTAATATAATTTTAATATATATATATAACATGATTATTTTTCATGGTAGATTAAAAATACAGTGCTTGCTCCAAAGAGCAACGCTTGTTGGAGTCCAAAAAAGTGTTGTTCTTTGGAGGGAGTTGTAGTTCATAGGGAATTGATACATTCACAACAGGTGTTTTTTATTATGTGTGCCTTTTTCTGTCGTTTGTTGGAGGGAATCAGTCTTTGGAGGTGACGTTATGGGAGGGAGTACTGTATTGATAAATGCCGCATTTTCTAAAATTTCAAAGGAATTTCAATTTTCCTTTAGTTACAAAGCTTCCAATACTTAGATATAAATATTAGCATTTGATCACTAATGTCACTTTAAATAGCTTACAGTGACATTCATTAGGAATGTTGATGTACATTTAATTTTTTCACCATGTTTTGTAGTAATTTCCACTACAGTCTAACCATTGTTTGTGGCCACCTCCGAATAAAGGTCACTCTGTGAATAAAGGCCATTCTTTGAAAAACTGTCACAGATTATTTAGAACAAACTGATCTCTGAATAAAAGCCACCTGTCAATAAAGGCCACATTTTGTCTTTCCAAAGGGTGGCCTTTGCTCACAGGTTTGACTGTATATTGTTCCTTCCATGCCATGCAACTAGCATGGTCATGTGATCAATTATATAAGTAATCCTAAAATAATCCTGTCAATAAAGGATTATTTTGCAATAAAATCATCATAGAATGTGTAAAATCACTGCTGATATGTAAGCATCCTCAACAGTATTTTCTCTTTGACTAATCAGCTATCAGTAACATTATGATATCACCTTAATCAGATATTTAGTACTTTTAAATGAATGGGTAACTAAATTGAAGTTATTTCTGTTATGATGAATCATATGAATTATTGTATATAATATTGTAAATATAGCATTGTTTAGCACATTCTTATGTACTACATTGTGTCAATACCTTCCAAACTGTAATAATATTGGTTGGTCCAAATTAATAACAATGATCATTTGTAAGATCTATTTCACATTAATTGTACAAGAAACAAGCAAGAACTAACTCCAAAATGCTTAACCTGCATACTCATTACTTAGCTGTATTTACCAAACTGTAGGTGGCATATACATGTAATTACACAAACAACCTTACACATTCATTGGCTGCAACTGAGATCTAGTGGTTAGTGTGCTGAACTTGTAACCCAGCGATTCTGGTTCAAATCCAAGTCACAGCAGGTCATACCCTTTCATGACAATAAGACAAAAATGTAAATTTTCCTCCATATGTGAAGTTGCCAACTCCTTGAGCAAGGGTAAGTTAGTACTGGTTAGAATACAGTCCAGGAAAACTAGTTAGGTGAACCAGCCATTGTATATAACTTAAAAAGTGTTGAAAAAAATAATGAATTCATTTTGGATTTACATTATTTTACCTGATGGAAGTTTATTTTTTTTAAAAAAATGAGGCATTTTCAGCAACATACTTATTTTCTTTCACTATTTTTCATTTACCTAACATTATCAGTATAATTACGAAAATATGCTCTGCATCATTGGAGAAAAAATGATAGATATAAGCATCCTTAATTGTATTTTCTGTCTCACCATTCAGATCATTCGTAACATTTAGTTTAGTAATGACTGCAGCGCCACCTGGAAGTTGTGCTTTCTGAGTTTGGTAACATCTCATAACTCTTAAGAGTCTTGAGGGATAATTATTAATGCATCGAACTGTTGAATAACTAATATATCGTGTGGCAGCCATCATGGATTGCTTGTTTTAATATCTTTGCTGAAGTAATGCAATTTTCATGGCTTGCTTCTACATCAGTAAATTGTCCAACAGCATAGAACTATTTTTTCACCAAAATAATATTTTTGACAATTAAGATAATAATAATATTTTTGACCATTAAGATAATAATAATATTTTTGATCATTAAGATAATAATAATATTTTTGATCATTAAGATAATAATAATATTTTTGACCATTATGATAATAATAATATTTTTGATCATTAAGATAATAATAATATTTTTGACCATTAAGATTACTTGCTTTATTTTATAACTTGGTTGTATCTTGGTTTCAACTTTATAATGTACTTATATTTGTTCATTCAATAAAAATTTGGTTGTGTTTTAAAATGGATTTATTTGTATTTTGTTTTCACATTTTATTCAAAAAAGGTGGGTCATTCTGATGAGTCAGTTATTTGGACATAATCCAGAGCAACAATTATCAGTTTTATTGCTTCCAAGCAAACTATCAAAAGAACATATCATAATTTACAGAACATTATGACACATTTTACATAATTCCTACCTACACAACAATGGTGTCAGACAAGGAATTGTTCGGTTCACAAAGCATTTTACTAAATTCCAAAGCATGTATTAAAATCTGACATACAGACTAGTTAGCAATATTTTGGCTATATTTCAACTAGATAATGAGACCACCTCACTATTAAGACTATGATTCAGATCTTTCAGTTAATCTTAATACAGAGGTTTTAGTCCACATTATATCAGAATGAAATTGTACACATTAAAAGACATCAATGTGTCAGATTAACTTTTCACATGATTCTCAAACTCATAAATGTAACTAAATTTTGAGAATCAGGGCTGCCAATAGAGAAAATGAAAAAGAGGAAAATTTGCTGGAGGTCAAGGGGCCACATAGGTCTCCTTGCAGGTTCAGGGCAGAGTCCGGGTAGGAGACCAGGGAGCGAAGCCCCTGGAACCTCTAGGTATTTCAGTTTTCAGACTGGTTAAGAATGCATATCCTGACAATATGACACCTCTTAATGTTCATTCAGCATTCCCACTGGTTTTTTAAAATTGGCAGTCCTGGAAAATTTGTCAGAATCTATATCATGTTCATGGCTTCAGTAAGAACGAGGGGCTGGTTTTACAATAAACACTCTAAATGCCTCAATTTATAATAGTTCTATGACATGTGTGCCCTTGAATTTTAGCTGCCAATTAAATACATGCTTTTTCTAGTAGATTCAAGACACACGTTTTCTGAGTGACTTGTTACATCAATAAATTTCATCTCCTATAACCTTCACCAGAGTGTTGACAAACACAGACTAGAGAATTAACAAATACAAAAGTACAATTCAAAGGTTTGATTAAATTTTCACTCAAAATGAATTTTCACTGACACTTGATTTAAGTTTTTACAGAAAACTTATGCATGAAACAACAGCGACTCAGTAAGTAATCATTTGGAAAGTCTCAATAAATTGAGTAAACACTCAGAATTAATCGAGTGAGCACTCAGAATTTAGGGCCAGGATGCTGTGCTTACCTATTTTGAACTGTCTGTAGTACAAAGTCTTCTACAGGAGTCTGGTCAGGAACAACATCTTGTATCCAACATGACTGACTGTGCTTCTCAGAATCCTTGAAACTTTTCAACAAAGTTGCTTTCAAAAAGTCAAATATCTGTCAGGAAAGAGCATACGACAAAATTATAACTGAATTCATAAAAAAAATTAAATAAGTGTATTCATAAGCACTTCTTTAATTATGAACATCACACACACATTAGGTAACCTTGAATACATTTTTATAGACTTGTAGCATATGTTAAAATTTAAAAGATTTACAACACAAAAAAGCTGGATGTTGAATGTTAAATCTGATGCAAAAACAACTGGATCAGCACTGATTATCATGAAGGAATGTGCAATAAAATAGTTATCACAGTACGGGTAGGCCAATAGAAAAGTAACACTCTACCATTTCCAATAAAAACAACATCAATGGCCATTGGCAATGTTTTATAATTTTTAAACTCTTGAATTAATGTCAGATTGTTTTGAAGAACTTAAATAACCTCCATGCAAGAATAGGCTAAAATATCATGGAATGGTAAAATTTTTGATAACTTTTTGTACATTTATTCTGATATGTGAAAATGAATTAAGATACATATTTGACTGTTCCCGATCAATACAGATACACAAGTCTTTTCCAGAGGCCTATTTCATAGATTTATGTAAACTAAGCTGTTTTTAAACTTAAAAATCTAGCTAATGGTATACATTTATGTAAACAACTAAAATTGGATTCACAAAATAATCCACAGGATAAAACACTTTTTACTGACAAACAAGGTGGGGGCAGGACTTTGGTTTAAAAATTACACCAAGGAAATTGGTGACAGAATTGTACTGTGGTACTCCACCACAACAATGACTAGATTTTTTATATTTGTTGGACAAGTTTAAATCTTGACAACACATTAGATAGTATTTGTACATACTAACAAACACTATACTCGAGAAACTGATTTTGATTTTAATATTCCGCAAGATAATATCAAGATGTAGCTATACTATCATGAAAATATTACAAGCAGAAATGTTATACAATAATATTTAGAAATATAACCAAATTTACCTGATCCTCAAAACGAAGAATTCTAGCAAGTGACAAGGCTAAAGCCAGAGAAAAAGGAGACAATGTTTTCACAGCGCTGCAGTTTTGATATCCCTGTAGAATAAAATATGAGTTCTATCAGAATTAGGAACCTATCACTAATGCATGATATCACTGTAATGAGGCCAATAGAGCCATTCTTTGTCTGTATTTTTCATATCTTTAACCAGCAGTATTTCAGTAAGATACAATAGTTAATCAATAGAAGAAACCGACCCATTTCACCATCAATTACTACTGGTATAACCATAAATGACAAAAGAGCATACATATCAGCTTGCCCACTAAATCGTTAGGTCAATAGAGATGTTCTCCCCTAGGATTTGACTGAATATACTGCACACATGACCATATGTCCTTCAATCGCACAATATATGCCTCTGTATGAAATATCTCCGCGCTCAATGCGGTTTTTGTACTCAATTTATTTTAGACCAATACACCTGTCTGAAAGGTTTATATAATAAAACAAGTATTGACTTTTTACTGGGACAAAATCATGTAATCTGGAACAAAAACATGCATACTTGTGTGTAGTGTATAATGCAAGCTTGAGCAGGTTTACCTTGAGGCATTTGATGAACTCCCTACCAAGATCCTGGTGTTGTTTTACTGCAAAACTTATATGCAGGATGACAGTTCCTTCTATCTGTCTTAAAGTCTCAACATCATCACTACCATCATCTAGCAAATCCTCACTGTAACAAATCAATCATTCCGATTAATCAATATAAGTAACTGATGCATTCAATCGGTGCAATCAATCAATGTAAGTTATTGATGCATTCAATTAGTGTAATCAATCAAGCAGTCTAATGATCAAAGTAATCAATCAATCAATCAATCAATCAATCATAAATTACTAATCAAAGAAATTCATCAATTATGTATTGATCAATCAGTCAACTGAGTTTATCAATCAATCAATAGATAGATAAATAAATAACTGATCATTTATTTATCCACCAATTAATTAAGGACATACAGTAGTAATCCATGAAGAAATAAATGGCACCAACTCAGCGTATGTTACTATCAAGTCTATCACAAAATTAACTAACCATGCAACTTGTGTAAGAAGATTTATCAATACTAAGAATTTACCTGAATTCCTGTTCTTCAAAAGGTTTTTGTTTTTTGTCCTGTTCAGTGAAGAACTCAATAATTCCCTCAAGTATGAGTTTTTTATGTCCCTATTGAATAAATAACATGGACTATAAACATAATTAAAGAAGACTAGACAAGAAACAATCAGCCAACTAGAATTCCCATTGTATGGTATGGTTAAATCTAATAATTCAAGTTAAATACATGTTCAGATGATTTTTGAATGAGGCAAGACAGAAAATAATGTTGTTTAAGATGTCAAAATTCATAATTTATATGAGTACATCTGTAATTTCGTAGAATCATCCAGGTTTGACTAAATCCATTAATATATTGATGTCCCTTATCACTAAATATCATAAAACCTTGTTACACGTCAAAACTAAAAGAACTTTTGTAAACTGACCCTTGATGCTTCACAATGATACAAACATACCTTTGTAGACAGGAGAAGTAGCTGATAAACAACGGCAGGAATATCGCTCATTTCTAATTCTTTGAACTGTCTCAATACTTTCTCGACAACAAATTTTAATTCCTCATTTGTGAGTGGAACGTCTCTAAACATAGATGCCAAACTGACTACACTGCCTGCGTCCCATCTAAAATAAAGGGCCTTGATGAAATTCGTAATTAAGACTTTCAGAAACAATTCAATCTTCTAAATTGCAGAGTATTTTTACCGTAGTTGTCAATAAATTCAGCCATGAAGCCAAAATTAAAATCTTTTATAAAAGTTTAATGAAAACAAGACACAAAAACCAATAGAAAAGTATCAAAGTAAAAAGATAAAATGAAATATTTCTTACTCGTGTACAATAACAAATGCTGAACCAAACTCCTAAATGTAGTAAGGCAATAGAAAATTAATTCCTACATTCTCATCCCCTCACTCCAACAAATATCAGTCCACTTTTACCAGTATTACATTCATACGTAACTTTAATTCAAAGCAATAAAAGTTATTTACAAAGAAAAATACCATATCTACTTATATATATCAACATATCAAGTACATACTATCTCTATCAGTGAACTCTCCGACATACCTTGATGAACATAGTGTATTTAAAACATGTCCCTTGTAATCTGAACCTTTCATATGATTTCCAGCATACACAACATTATCTAAGGCGGCAATAGAGGACAGTATCTTTGGTAAAAGCTCCAATGCTCTGATAAAATAAAAATACATATTCGAAGAAGTCGAAATGTTGTGGACAAGCTGGAATTACTGCCCAGAATTCTTTAAATAATCATAAAAATTCTCATAGACTGCTGTCTAATGTTTTAACCACACTTGCTGAGCTCTACTGATGAAGCACCATGCCAACAGACCTTGGATTTCAATTTGAATCCTGAGCATAGCACCAGAACTCGGGGATGATTCGGGTGAAGACAATCAGTCTAAGGTCACTTTTTCATGATGCAGTTACTTATAGAGAATGAGATTTGTACTGAAATGTAATCAAGATAAACTGGTTAGGTTAATAACCCATTGGTATATACAGTCAAAAACCTCAAAAACCTTTAGTCTGAACCATTTCCAACTGACCATATATTTCTCACACATTTTTTAAATTAAACTTTCAGTTTAAGAAGTACAATCATTCAAAAGCAAACCAAAATTAGTTTTTGTGACATACCTGTCTCCATTTCAATGAGTGATGAATTTAGTAATGAAAATGCAAAATAAAATAGGATTGTGAGCTATATGACCGTGAACCTCCTGGACAAAGGTCAGGGTAAAATATTTGTGTGTGGAGGGGTACCTTTTCAATGGATAACTACAAACTGTGAGAGAGATAAAAAGTTACACCTTAAATATTAAAGCAAGGCTTGAAAAAAAAAACAAGCTAACAACTAACAAACACTGGCAGGAAGACATGCAGGGGCTTTTTTCCAAAACTTGGGAACATGCCTAAACTTCAAATTTGGGAAATTCAAATGTGTTCTTCAGCCAAAGAGGGAAAAGGTAGACAGACTTTCAAGATATAGGGAAAATCATATTTCAACATATTGGGAATTGCACCATTGTACTTTGGGAAATTCTTTCACCAAAGAGGCTGTTTGCAATTGAGAAGTCACTAAATATCTGCCTCTATTAAAGAAGGAAAAAAAGGCCCTGACATGATGAATCTTAGGACATTGTATTTATGTAAAGGTGCAAAAATTAAGCATGGTCATACTTTCCCATCTGTGAAGCATCAGATTTCACTCCATTTATATAAATACTTGCAAGTTCTGCTAATGTTGGTCCAGGTAACAAATCAGTCTAAAATAAATATAATAGATACAACCCCAAATTAGTAAAAAGCATCTGACAGTATGACAATTCTGGAAGTTTATTCAGTCTAGTCCATTTTTTTCTCCACCATTAATAAATGTGACAGTATCTTTAACAGGGTTCCCACAAAGAAGAGAAATCAAAATTCCCTGACTATTCCCTAACCAAAGCCATTTTTCCCTGACCAATAACAGTGTCAAGTTTGCACAATCTTTGAATATTAAATGCATTTTTAAAACCCTTTCAGCTTATTTGTTAATAAATTAGTAACTGTAAATGACAAAAAATATCCAAAATCTTCAGGCATAAGCATATTTTTTGGAGTAAGATGTTCAAAAGAATAAGAAAAGATGTTCATAATCATAAATAACAATAAAGATACCAAGTAATGGAAGAAACTGCCTTAGCCTTTACTCAGTTTGCTTCCTACAGTTTGACAAAACATTCTTCTCTTACAAAATTCCCCAACATTCCCCTGACCTTGAAAAAAAATAATTTTTCCCTGACTTTTCCCTGACCGTGGGAACTCTGTTTAACAGTGGGGAAATACTAGAAAATTACATCAGATATATCAGAACTCATTATTTTAACAATTATGAAGTTTATAGAGAGCGAAGGAAGAATTGTTGAAAATTTGTTTTATAACCATTATATCATCTTTCAAAATCTCAACAATCCTCAATGCAGGTGACACAGAGTACTGGCTTTTGTACATGATTGATAATTGTGTCAATTCGCCATCAAATTATGGAAGGACAAAGACTTGTCTGCTTACTTGTTTGGTTTTGAGTTAACACATCAGCATTTTTGTCATAGTTATTTAACTATCTTACAAACACATCAAACCCAAAAATTCTATACCACAGATCAACAGCTTAATGGATATACAGAGCAACTGTACTTTTTAATGCAGAATTTGACATTTATGTAATAAAAGTAGTACTGAATGAAATGAGAGTTTTTTTAGCACTAAATTAAATATAACAAAGGTGTAAAGTAGATCAAAACAAATGACAACATTTGCAGGACAATAAAATGTTTAATAACTACTAGTATGTCATACCTCCAACATAAGTAAACCAACTAACTCTGACGCCATCTTGTTGTTAAGGTCGTTTTTTTGTAAAGCTGTAATACATTGTTTGTATACTTCACATCTACGTTCTACACCATCCTTATTCTCCGGTGGGGACCCTATCAATGTAACAGAATTATTTTCAAATAAAGAATTTTACAATAACAAGAAACTAGGTTTTAGAAATCTGGAAATCCTGTGAGCATAATGAAACCAGGTTTTAAATGTTTGACCATGATCAGTCTCACCTGAAATCAAAATTCACTGGGAAAGAAATAATAGAATAATCATGGTCCATTAGATATTTACAATACAACATAAGTAACAACATATGTAAATATAAGTGTTTTATCATTATTGTCTTCAGTTTAATAAAGAAATAATGATTTTTTCTGAAAAGTGCGATCCATAAAAGTAACTCGCTAGTGCTGACTTCATAATTAATCAAGCATCTGCCACTCTGTAAAGGACTAGTCTTCAGGGTTTAAATTAACCAAATTTAATATGACAGTCCAATATTTAAAGGAGTGATCACGAATGGAAGACTGTGGCGAAATAATCAAGGCTTTTTAAATACTAAGCTTTGCCACACCTGATACATGTATTTGATAAATTTTTACAACATACCTAAGAGAATGGCTCGTACAAGGGTAAATGTATCATTGCGTCCTTTGAAAACTTTACGTTCTATCATCTGACACAACTATAAATAAATATCAAATAAACAAAGAAAGAAATAAACAAAATGGTAAGTTAAATGTACAGGCCTAACAATTAGTGTTTACTTATTTATTAATGCAGAGCCTAAAGGAAATGATAACAGAATGAAAATACAGGGTGAGTAATCTAAAGGTGGATTTGATATACCAACTGTAGGAGTCAAACTAACTATCACTAAACTGCAAAATTGGTTGATAATTAGTATATGATTCCATTGTACAAGTAATTTATCATATTACCTCCTTTAAACCATATTAATTATAAATAGTTTTCGGTTTTAATATTCAGGTGGTCTCATTTTCACAATGAAACGTTGTGAAAATATTTCAGAACTGTCCTATAATACGTGGAACAGTGGATGCTTTGATGAGATCTAGTCCAAATATTGAAGTGGTTACTTACTGATGTTTTACAGTGTAAATGTTACTTCTAGTAAATAAGATATACAAACTATGCTGTTTCTAATGGCTATGTACATTAAGACAACATACCTCATTATTACTAACAGACCGCAAACATTCTTTCAACTCATCAACTTTGTTTTCCTCAGCAAATCCAGTAATTTTCTTGTCCATTGTAAAGATTGTAGTTAAAAAAGTATCTTTCATACAAGGAATGTCTTCAGTGATACATATCCTCCACAGTAGTCTGTGAATATATTATAGAGATAAATCTTTCAGAATTGTTTAAAATGAAACACACTTTTATTATATCATCAAGAAACAACAAAACCCAAAAGTCTAACTGGCAAGTCAAAACATCAGCAAATGTAATTTATGTAAGACCACAACTAGAGTACTGCTCAATAACATGGCGCTCTAGGCAGATTCATCTATCCTATAATTATAAAGTTTAAGTGTACAAAGAGTTGCAGCTAGATATGTGTGCAACAATTTTGATATCAAAAGTAGTTTCACACAAATCTTAGTTGGCCTTCCCTATAAAGACACAGTTCCTGCGTGTGCTGGTACAATCCCAGACAGCAGTTTGTTGTTTCTCTGGATAAATCTTGTGGAGGTTTTTGCCTTGGAGGTGATGTTATTTATATGGTGGGTCCAATTAAGTTCTTTTGCAAAAGTTACTCCAAGGTATTTGGAGTGAGAATTTATGGTTCGGTATTAAGGATTATTGTAATTTCTATCGATTCAAATAAGTTCTACCAGTCACTGATGTTTTTTCATGTAATATAAATATGCAGTTCTCTTTAAGACTGAGAAGATGGCCCTTCCGAATTCACCAGAAATTCACAAGAATTACCATGTCTACTAGTACTAACTGAGCAAATCGGGCTGTGTGGTGCGTCGTGACAATCAGAAGTATGAATCTGTTGTGTAAACATTTAATCAAATAACGCGCGATGGTAGCTGATATAATCCAAACTATCCGTTAAAGACCGGAGTATTGCAAAGTGTACTCGCCGGCGCTAGCGCCGTGAAATAAGAAAAATGTATACAGTCAGTCAGGCAGTAGCGGATTTCGGGCAGTAACGGATTACGCGCTTGGTCTTTTAAAACCTTGCTGGTCCGCTAATGATGCATTAATAAAAGAAATATTCAGTCATCAACCTGGTTCCATTCTTCACAAATCCATGTATATTTGAAAATGTAGTGATTCTGGGTAAGTCTACAAAACCGTGTAGTCCAGAATGAGGTCACCGGATGTTTACGTATTTTATGCGCGCAATAACGTGTCGTTAAAACTGAAATCCGAATATCATCAAACTTAACATTTAAATTACCCTCAATTTGGTATTATGTTGCGTATAAATATCTCATCCCATCGTCCAACACAATTATTTTGCATGTCATTCATTAATCTGTCCGATTTAAGTGAAAAATGCGAGGTCGGTGATTCCGGTAGTAGCGGATTGACGATTTGGGGAACTGTGTCAAAATCAAATATCACTCTAGAAATGGGCGAGTTTTGATGCTGACGAATGGAAAACGCATTTCTGTGTTATAAAGATGTTAAATTTTCATGCCTGCATAAGATCATGTCCTAACCTGTCGGAAAATTGGTTATAATGCCATATCACATTGAGATGATAGCATGCTCATTTTCTCACCATCGAACTATTCTTTTCTATTCTATTTCAATTAATACGTTGAGTATATTTTGAAATCGTGAAAAATGTTTCAGTGATGAATTTATTATGTCATCAACTACACCTTATGACTTCTGACAATCCGATGCAATGTAGTTAATATTTCAATCAGGGGATGGATGATATGTCTTGGTCTGACTAGATTACAAAATTCGTTGCAAATTGTGACAGGGACCTGAAGCAAAGCAGGAAGTTGGACTGTTCAAGCCATACAGAACAGGCAACAGACTCAAATAAAATGTCAAATAAAATTGCAATCTGTATATACACAATCACACTATCAAATTTATCTGCCAAGTAGCCGACTAGACCAGCAGTTTTGAAGATCAGGATTGGTATTCACGAAACATCCTAGGGTTAAAATTTCTAAATTGGTCCACTCACGTCCATTACATATGAAAAGGCAGTGGGCCAGAAGGATAGATAGATTCACTGAATTAGGAATATCTATAATCTTTAAGATATTTTAGAGAACATCGCCCCTGAAAGCAGGTTCACATGAGTGATAACACAAGCGAAATGAAACGTCAAAACAATGGTATTTTTTCGAAATATTGATTATTCTGATCAACCTTTTGCAGACTTTTGTTTCAATTTATTTTCTTATACAAACTAGAATATTTTAGTCTGCTTTACTTGAGCAGGGACGTATCTACGTCTCTGACTTGAGCCTCATTAAACTATATTGATATGCGTATAACATGTATTTAGTGTGCTTGGGCCCATGCAGATAGAAACGATGACATAGGAAAGCGATGATACATCGCCTTCCAGAGAATGGCGTTCAATTATACTAACATTGTGTAAGTGGCTTGTCTAAGACTTAGTGGTAACTTAACCCGCTTTGAGATGCCCCCATTTGACGTTTGACCACTGACACACCGTGTAAAAGTGTGTAATCCGATACTGCCAGAATCAATCCGCTACTGCCGTAATGAGTGACTTGCGAAATTCGGCATTTAAACCATGAAGATGAAGGAATATAAAAATTTAATTTACATCATCGGAAAGGTCACAAAATTTGCTTTTAATCGGTATATATTTCAACAATTCACGCGCTCTATCGACGACGTATGCAGTGAAAGTTTCGTTAGCAATCCTTTACTACCTGACTGACTGTACATCTAGTTGATATTACGGCCCCAAGTCTTTATTGTTTTTATGTCTCAACCGATTTTTATGAATCATATACGAAGGATGGAACTCTCTGCTTTCTGCACAATTAAAAATACTTGATATATCTTATAAAAGATGTGAAGTTTGTCTAAATTTTATAAAAATAGACGCCTACTTTTGTCCTGGTTTGAATTCCACGGTCCTAGGATTTATTTTTTGTATCTCGACACATCATTATTTAATTTATATAATGAATATACTACATGTTCTTCACACCTCCTAGTAGAAAATACAGTTATCTTGTAAACGTAAGTGGACATTAAAGATGCGTAGATTAACCGGTCGTGTCACACTTCTTAAATGACAAATAATGCCTTTCCGTATTATATCAAAGCCGCCAAATTTATAGAAAAAAAAACACCAAATCTTACCAAATTAAAGTGAACTGTATATGCAACATGCCTGAATTTGTCAACGACATGATAGAATGAGATAATAATTTTTTTCTGATAAATGATATCATGTATAAGTTGTGTATGTAGTACAAAAATTAGCAATTACGGGGGGTATTACCGAATACCGAAAACAAATATTTATCGAAAACAATCGAAAACAAATTCAGATTACTGAAAACAAATGATATTTTTATAATTAATAAAGTGATCAATTGTTTTCGGTGTTCTGATTTGTTTTCGGTATGAAGCGAAGCAACTCTAACACTGGACAATATACTAGCATATTTTATAAATCTTCATAACTTCCATCAAATCAATGAATTAACTCGAAATTTCGTTCATGAGTTCAATAAACACCATTCTTCAGCAAACATTTAGTTATATTATTTGAAAATCATAAATTATAGAAATATAATTTGTTTTCGGTAATCTGAATTTGTTTTCGTTTTTTTTTCGGTAAATATTTGTTTTCGGTATTCAGTAATACCGATTACGGGCTACCTGATAAATGCTCTTTGTGTTTTAAGTAATCGAACTTTATATCGCAATATGCAATTTCACTAGTAGTGTGTAAACATTTTTAAATGAGGGAAAATGTTTAGATATTATGTGCATGTAATGTGCATGTAATATTTCTATATATAAATATATATCCGGGTTCGAATCCTGGTGGCGACAAGTCATATCCTTCTATGAAAATTTGTCAAAAATGTCAATTAACCTCCATATGTGGAGAAGTTGCCGGCTTGTCGTGGAAAGGTAAATTAGTACTGGTTAGTATGCAGTCCAGGAAAACTGGTTAGGTGAATCGGTCGCCGTATATCTGAAAAAAATTGTTGAAAAACGGAGTTAAACCCCAGTGACATAAAAGTCACATAAAACACACAAAAAAACAACAAAAACAACAACAACAACAAAAAAAACAGTAGTACTACATGTAATTGATTGAAACTACAGTAAAACAGCGTCTATATTCCAGCCTATTCAACAAAAGTGCAGTTTAAACAATTAAACGAATCCAAAAGTGTAAATTAGACAACTCATCTCCATGCTGCAGTAAAAACAGACATAATTGTAAAATAAAAATACAACGCAGATAGCAATCGCAAAATGTTTCAACAATACGCCCAAGGTAAGGTAATTATCAATGTGTGTAAATGGACACGTGAAGAATTATGTGTACTTTTTCTTTGACAAAATGTGCTTGGGCTACAAAAGAAATTTTGTTACATTGGTTGTAGTTCAAAGTATAATTTTAGGGTTCGTTTGTTTTAAATTATATTCAACTTCGATTAAAAACAGACAAGGCGTTGATATTCGGATTCATAATTATCACAATGTCGGCGTTGAACAAACTGAACTGAAGTTTATTAATGTAAATCATATTAATACTGGAATGTTGGACGATTCTGAAAATGGAGATTCTGAAAGAAATGAGACGATACATCAGTCTATATATCGTGATGTTACTAACAGTAAAACACACGATGATATGATGGATGTGAATAACCCAGGCAATGTACACAGACATTTGTCAAATGTGACAGAAGCTAACGGAGATGTATGCCAGCCGAAAATACCACAAATATCACAAATTCAACGTCCGAAGATCGCTCTCGCAAGCTTCATGGGGTCTGGAAATACTTGGACAAGACATCTTATTCAGCAAATGTCTGATAATAAATTTGTTTCTCCTATTTCAAAAATGTTGTTTATTGCGGATCTGCTAATTTCATGATTGCGTCATTATAAAAACAATCAATATATGTTTGTGAACACAGTCAGGACTACAAATTAAGGGATCGGAAACGATAAATACGGCTTTCCGCAAACTTGGCCCCTATTCAGAAATAGATGTTTCTATTATATGCCAAAATATGCGCAAACGAGTTTTCATTACTTATAGGGTGACCTCTATACACAGATGATATGAAGTCAGGTACACGTACTTTAAATCATACAATGGATTAGCCACTAGCGTTATTAAAATGAATAAAAATTAATTTCGACTCCAATTGCAAACCTTGCGTAGCATAATTTTACCACATTTTTCACGTTATATTATGTCATTATATAGGCATTGGTACATCCGCGGTATATTGCGATAAAACCCTAAGACTCAATGGATTCCCGTACGAATGTTACAAGGATAGAACAAGGGTAGCTGTCGTGAAGACCCATAAAGTCCGGAATCCAAATATATTTGACCGAGCTGTGCTTCTACTCCGAAATCCATTTGATGCTTTCATCTCTGCTACAAACTGGCGATTGGCTGGACACATCAAGCGCGCCAATGATGAAACAATTCGTGCAGGTAGCTTTACTTGTTTTCTTATTGGTAATGATATAAACATGGTGAAAATATTGTCTGATGCGTCTTAAACTCTCAAGCATAGTAATTCAGGCGGTACACATTCCGGCGTCGGGAAAGTTGCGTCATTAACCATGTCCTGCTTGAGAATATACGGGTCCTTTTGTCTTACTGTACTTGACAGCATGCTAAATTCATCGACTAAAATGTGATAGCAGTAATAACCATTACACTTGTTGTAACTAAATATTTGGTCATCATTTGTGATTGGGTTGTTGAAAGTACATGTACAACTGTGTAAAGTCGAAGTTAGGCCTGCAGTGGTGAAATACAAAATTTAGATGACGGAAAATAGAGTACAATAGTGAACATTCGGAATTTCAATGTTCAAAATGTGAAATCCATTTCACTTTCATCATGTCGAGTTTTCGATTTTGTATGAAAAGAAGGTGACACATCTGCCAATCAGTACTTATAGTCTAATTGATGTCTACCTTATGTTTTCACGAATACTTACTTACACTCTGCACACGCAAATAAAAAATACTTGGCAAAGAGAACAAACACACAATATTATTTTATCGATAATTGTCAATTATTGCGATTTCGTTGTTTATTTAGCCTACGGGCATTTTTTTAGTACAGTCTATTTCAATTTTGAATTTGAACTATGGTACAGAAATGTACGGAAACAACCCAAACAACAAGACACTGACACATTCATTAATGGGAACAGTGCAATATAACGTAAATGGCACTGTAACTTTGCTATTGACCATTTCAAAGTGGTGCCCTCGGGGAGACCGAGTTTTGTCCTCCTTTTTATACCCCCACAACAAAGCTGTGTGTGTGTGTGTGGGGGGGGTATACTGGTTTCAGGTTGTCCGTCTGTCCGTCCGTCTGTTGACGAAATCTTGTGTGCGTTTCTTCTCCGAAACGGCTGGTTGGATTTTTATAAAACTTGACCAACATATTAGGCATTGGGTATACTTGCATGGAATTATGCCCCTTTTCATTTGTCCATAGACAAAATCTTGTGTGCACTTCTTCTCCTAAATGACTCGTTGGATGTTTATAAAACTTTACAAGCACATTAGGCATTAGGTCTCCTTAAGTAAAAAATTATTCGGATTTATTCTCATGGAGTTATGTCCTTTTTTTATTTGTCTAAAGACAAAATCTTGTGTGTATGTGTTCTCGTTCATGGCTTGTTCTAAGTTATTAAGTTTTTAAAAAAGGCCTCTGCAGGGGGTATTTAATCACCTTCAGTGATAGTTCTAGTTTGTTTTTGGTTGGCATATTTAGGGGAAGGTAGCATTTTATGGAAGGTAGAGCTTTAGGGAAGGTAGTATTTTATGGAAGGTAGTGCTTTAGGGAAGGTAGTGCTTTAAGGAAGGTAGTGTATTAGGGAAGGTAGTGTTTTAAGGAAGGTAGTATATTAGGGAAGGTAGTACTTTAGGGAAGGTAATGTTTCAGGGAAGGTAGTACTTTAGGGAAGGTAATGTTTCAGGGAAGGTAGTACTTTAGGGAAGGTAATGTTTTAGGGAAGGTAATGTTTTAGGGAAGGTAGTGTTTTAGGGAAGGTAGTGTTTTAGGGAAGGTAGGGTTTTAGGGAAGGTAGTGTTTTAGGGAAGGTAGGGTTTTAGGGAAGGTAATGTTTTAGGGAAGGTAATGTTTTAGGGAAGGTAGTACTTTAGGGAAGGTAGTGTTTTAGGGAAGGTAGTGTTTTAGGGAAGGTAATGTTTTAGGGGAGGTAATGTTTTAGGGAAGGTAGTGTTTTAGGGAAGGTAATGTTTTAGGGAAGGTAATGTTTTAGGGAAGGTAGTGTTTTAGGGAAGGTAGTACTTTAGGGAAGGTAGTGTTTTAGGGAAGGTAGTGTTTTAGGGGAGGTAATGTTTTAGGGAAGGTAGTGTTTTAGGGAAGGTAATGTTTTAGGGAAGGTAATGTTTTAGGGAAAGTAATGATTTAGGGAAAGTAGTGTTTTAGGGAAGGTAAGGTTTTAGGGAAAGTAGTGTTTTAGGGAAGGTAGTGTTTTAGGGAAGGTAATGTTTTAGGGAAAGTAGTGTTTTAGGGAAGGTAAGGTTTTAGGGAAAGCAGTGTTTCAGGGAAGGTAATGTTTTAGGGAAGGTAGTGTTTTAGGGAAGGTAATGTTTTAGGGAAGGTAGTGTTTTAGGGAAGGTAGTGTTTTAAGGAAGGTAATGTTTTAGGGAAGGTAGTGTTTTAGGGAAAGTAATGTTTTAGGGAAGGTAATGTTTTAGGGAAGGTAATGTTTTAGGGAAGGTAGTGTTTTAGGGAAGGTAGTGTTTTAGGGGAGGTAATGTTTTAGGGAAGGTAATGTTTTAGGGAAGGTAAGATTTTAGGGAAGGTAGTGTTTTAGGGAAGGTAGGGTTTTAGGGAAGGTAATGTTTTAGGGAAGGTAGTGTTTTAGGGAAGGTAGTGTTTTAGGGAAGGTAATGTTTTAGGGAAGGTAGTGTTTTAGGGAAGGTAATGTTTTAGGGAAGGTAGTGTTTTAGGGAAGGCAAGGTTTTTAGGGAAGGTAGGGTTTATGGCATATTTCCTAAGAATCCTTTGTATTTAAAATTTCAGGAAATACATGCATTCATTGCCCATGCATGATTTATTTATTTCAGAGGTAGAAAAAAATTTAGACCTTAGCATCAGACTTTACAAAGGTATGGTCAGAGCCTTTCATGGAACAGTTTAAGGGACCAGTATTTATTCTGCAGTATGAACGCCTTCAGTCTGATCTGGTGAATACTCTGACAGAACTTGCAGCTTTTTTAGAGCTAGATGTAAGCTCAAGGGATATTGAATGTACTGTGCATCTACAGAATGGTAACTTCCATCGACCAACAGACTCTGAAGCCAGGAAAAAAATTCTTTATGACATTTATGACAGTGATAAAGAAAATAAAATAAAATATGCCATGATTGAAGTTGAAGCAATTATACAAAAGAGATTCAATAAACAATATAAGATTATAAAATCCCTGCAACAATTGTTTGATACAGAAATAAGCGCAAAGACTCACAAATGAATTACACATTAAAGGAATTCGCAACAAGTCCTGAGCAACATGAGACAGAAGTGATTATTAAGTTGTAAAACTTAATCCTAGGGATGAGGGCAAGATTCCAGCTAAGGTGTGGAGATATTGGCATGATTCTCCCTAGTGATCCATTTTACTGAAACAGCTCTCAAGTAATGGTCATCATATTGGTATCCCAAAGAGTGATTAACATGAGTCATACATATAAGTGTAGTGAAATTATGTTAGTTTTCATGTATTGTTATTAAAAACTACATTTCATGTATAGTAAAATACCGAAAGAAAATCAAACAAAATTTTAAGCAAATTTATTGCACGTATATTCACAGATTTTTGTATGGCAAAAAATCAATTTAGCCAATTTTAGGTAACTTGGTTGAATATCATTAATAATTAATGTTAAGATGCATGGGGAAGAAATTGGTAGCAAATACTCCCCATTGAACATTCTTGTAATTAATGCCCCCATAGTTAAGGCAAATGAAAAAAAGATGACTCAGCAAAATTGCTTTTTTATAATACTTTCACATATGTCCAAAAATCTATTAAAAATATCTATTATTATATCTATTAAACGTATTGCCATAGGGAATTTTTGAGGAATATTTGGTTAAGTGCACTGAGCCAAATTTCTAAACGTTCATCCAGGAAGAACACAATTAGTTATCAGGTGGACTTTAATATTCAACCCAACATTCACTTTGAATGCTTGAACTCTGGGTGGTTTGATTTAAATTTTGTACAACATACAGATAAATTCACTGATTTACGTTCCTCCAAGAGTCAAGTTTTATAAGGTGGACATTTAGAAATTCTGCTGTGTACATGTTGTCTTTTATGTTGTCAAAATTATGAAAATTGTTATCTTTGGGTGTGCATGCTGCAACTCCCAATCAGACTAAATCAAACAAGGGGGCCATAATGGCGCAGTCTATATAGCTCATCAGAACAACCTGATGAATACACAACTTGGTAGAGGATCACAAGACATTGCTACACACCAAATATCTGAGCTCTAGGACAAGCAGGTTTGGCCAAGAAGTGTTTTTCCATAATCTGTGGACAACAAGTGACTCCCTAGGGTGGGGCTAATTTTTGCACTAAGGGCATCATTTGAACAATCTAGCAAGAGGACGAAAAGACAGACCAGACCAGATGTCAAAGCTCTAGACCATGTTGGTTCGGCCAAAAGATATTTAAATTCTGAAGGTCTTCCCTATTTAAACAGGTGACCCTGACACCATGCCAATTTTGATCCCAGGGGCATAGTTTGTGATATTTTGATAGAGACTCATCCAAGGATCATTCCTGAGATGGTTCAAATTAGCTCAGTGGTGTCAGAAGAGAGTCCATTTGAAACAATTGTTGATGATACACATCACACAATGACAGACAGGGTGATCACTAAATCAAAATAAACACTATGTGCTAATATGAGCTCATAGAAAGGGTTCACCAACCCAATTATTATACACTGGTAGACAGAGGAAGTTTTATGAAACATATTTTAATTTCACAATTTAATTTAATTTAACAAATTACAACAAAAATTAAAAAGATTTCACAATGTCTTTGGAGGTACCAGCCAAAACTAAAATGAGTCATAACAGATAAAAGAACAGTATATTTGTTCCAAAAGTAACGCGAGTTATCTTCCACAGTCCAAAATGAGTATGTACACATGGAAATAGCTGTGATAACTTTAACACCACATCAGTGCTATTGAAAGACTAACAATAAAATCTGTGTCATTGAGATGTTTGCTAAAGTGGATCGTCACTATTTGCGTTTGGTTGATCCTGATCTTTTTGTAACATTTCTATCAATTTGTCTAACTTATGGCTAAGTCTAGATTCCATGGCACTTAGACTGGTATCTATGTATTCTTTTAGTTTTTGTTCTCTTGTTTCAATCATTTGTGACACAGTCTGTTCTATCATTTTCCTAGTCATATTAACACCTGCACCAATCTGCACACAATCTCCTGCTTCTCCTAAGCTGCCATCTTTTCCTTGTGAAGCGTCCAGTCTATAATACAAAGCAACAAACTTTTGTTATAAAAGACAAATAATCAGCTTACAAAAACATAACATGTAATAATAAATTTGCAGTTAGTATACAGTACCCAAAACTTCCAACTACACCCTTGAGGTTTTCATGATACATAGATGTTATCATTTCAAATTTGTTGCACATATAAACATTCCACTTATTAACCAACAGTAAGTTTTGAACTGAAAGAAACATTATATTGTATGAGTATTATTGTTATACACTAGCATTTAACGTCACACCAAGTGCCAGCTTCAATGGTGGAGTAAGACCCCAGAATGCACTTGGGTAGAATCACTAGCTTTTTGTAGCTAGCTGGACAGCTTCCTCACTTGTGAAATTTGGTTTCAGTAGGATTTAAACTCACACCAGTGAGACCATGACCACTGGGCCACTATTATAACACACACACACATAGAAGCCGTAACTAACAAAGAATATATAGACACAGAGCAACAGATAAGCTGCATATTTGCATATTTACACAATTAAATTTACAAAATACGCAATTGAAACTATTTTAGATGCGTATCAAAAAGCAATTACAAAAGCAAAATACCCAATTAAAATATTTATGGTGCATATCGAAATCAATTTTCATGAATATACATGCATATAGTCATTTTCGTCAGTCAGTCATTCCTCATTGTCTCAGACAAACGTTGTGGCAATGCAGTTCAAAAACAACTAAATGTGTACAGTTTAGACTTGATTAGTAAGAGCATGAATTCCCAATTAATATAAAGATCATAGACTAACAGGTTTCAGGAAACCCAATTATATTTAGCAAATACCCAATTCAAAATGAAATGATGGAGTAATACCCAATTCACCGAGAAAGCTTATCTGTTGCTCTGCAGACATGAAAGAAAACTTTAGTGTCTAATAATAAAATTTCAACATGACAGCTTTACAATGCTTGCCAATGCATCTTAGACAGACTGAACTTTCGGCATATTAAAAAAATATTAATAAATTGATATGAAAATTGTTAATTAATTGATAAGACAAAAAGATGTAACAGAGTGATCACACACTTTGTCATTTTACCTCGCATTTAACCCAAAATAAGGCAACAGAAAATGAATAAATAGATTCTCATCCAAAATTTATGGAACTGTGGGGCAGGAGAGTGGATTTTGTTTTATGTATACCCTCATATTTCAATGTCACACACAATGATTATAATAGATCCATAACGATGGATATCAAAATTCAATAAGTGACCAAAAGACTTGGCATGCTTGGTTAGTGTTACGTTAACTTCATCATTTACACTTGGATTTTTAAATGAAAACTTTTGACATGTATTTTAAAACAAAGACTATCAAAGTAGATGGATTTTAAGACAGGATATCATGGATCAGAAGCTATGAATTTCATATTGCCCAACACAAAAGCCAACTAGACCCTGATTTCACTGAAACAAACATTCTGATATGATTTCATAACGAACGGACAGAAAACATGATTTTGACATATTTTCCCCTGAATCTATTGCAGTTTTTGTACTAAACAACCCAGAAAAAGACTTAGCCTAGATTTTGAGCGCACAAACTATTGACCCAGTTTCTGGAATTTAAGATATTAAATGGGGGTCTAAAGTTTGCACAGTATATTTAAGTGAATAACATCATTATTCAATCAAGAGACAGACCCTTTAACTTCATTGTCATCCTTGTTGTCAACAGTTGTGTTTTCTGGACTAGGCTGTTCCTTGACTCGCATTTTGCCAACTTTTCCACATATACTCTGTAACATTGCAAACATTTGACCTTGACCTGAAGAATCACCATGGCAATCATTCTGTGACCCTGACATTGACATCAACATGGCGGATAAAGCTCCACTACCCGGAGGTGTAGGCATTTCTGAATTTTCACCATTCTGTTTAGAACTGTTAGTGGGGTTATGTTTATTCTCCTTTTCTTTTGACGGTCTGTTTGCCATTGACAGCAAACTTGTAAGTAGACCTAAATTGTTTCCATTTCCAGAACTCAAGGACTGCAAACCACCAAATCTGGACATTTGTGACTGTAAAGGAAATACAAACATGGATAGCCATGTACAGAAAATTATGATAAAATTAGTACATGTAATTCTACAATCAATGGTAAGTTCAGATGGTTAAGTGTAAGACTTTAATCTAAGAGGTATGTTCAAACTTCTGACAAGTTATTGGTTCTCAATGATAATAGGAATGGCATGAACACATATATTTGATCAGCATTTTTTTTCAAGTTAATATTTTTCGCTTGAAGTCAATTGAAAATAATCATTTAAGACCAGATATGTTCCAACCAGTATTTTCTCGGTGAGATCCTAACATAATCACTGCGTTACCTTAGCATCATTCGGGAGATCCGGGTTCGAATCCCAGTTGCAGCATGTCATACCCTTCTATGAAAATTTGACAAAAATGTTGATTTTCCTCAATATGTGGAGAAGTTGCCAGCTCCTTGTGGAAGGGTATGTTAGTACTGGTTAGTATACAGTCCAGGAAAACTGGTTAGGTGAACCAGTTGCCGTATATGACTGAAAAATTGTTGAAAAATGGTGAAAAACCCCAATGACAATAAGTCACATAAAAACGAACTTAGCATAATTACTCTGGCACTCTAGCATCATTACTTTGTTACCCTAACAACATCTCTGTGTTACCCAAACAACATCACTGTGCTACCCTAACAACATCACTGTGTTATCGTAACAGCATCTCTGTGTTACTCTATCACCATCTCTGTGTTACCCTATCAACATCTCTGAGTTACTCTATCACCATCTCTGTGTTACTCTATCACCATCTCTGTGTTACCCTATCAACATCCCTGTGTTACTCTATCACCATCTCTGTGTTACTCTATCACCATCTCTGTGTTACTCTATCACCATCTCTGTGTTACTCTATCAACATCTCTGTGTTACCCTATCAACATCTCTGTGTTACCCTATCAACATCTCCGTGTTACCCTATTAACATCTCTGTGTTTACCCTATCAGCATCTCTGTGTTACTCTATCAACATCTCTGTGTTACTCTATCAAAATCTCTGTGTTACGCTATCAACATCTCTGTGTTCACCCTATCAACATCTCTGTGTTACCCTATCAACATCTGTGTTTACAATTTCAACATCTCTGTTTTTACCCTGGCATTGTCTCTGTGTTACCCCCAGGAGTTACAAGATGATCACCAAATCAAATGTAACAAATGTTATTGTTTAGTGAAAAAAAGAACAGTGCTTGTATTAATTACCTGCTGGAAGTCTTCTACAGCATGCATGAGTTTTGTACCATTTTCAGGGGCACTATCACCCATACTATGAAGGTAACCTTTGACCTTTTCCATGTCAATCATACCAGGACCATTCTGGATGGTATTTGATTTTATATTATTTTGGTTTAAAAAAAAATGCAGTCTGTAAATTTTAACACACTGTTTTCCATTAACACCCAAGAACTGAAAATATACATGTAATGACAAAAATTAATGAATAAAACATAAATATCATTGGAAAGAATAAACTAATGAAGCGTCAGAACAAATAGTATTTTCATCGAGATTTTTTAGCAATAAGTAAATAAAATCATATGATAAACTTAATGAACAACATATACCTTCAGGATGACACTATCAATAGATTCATCAAGCTTGGCTTTACAGCAATAAAGGACAGGCAGCTCTATTCCCTCATTTATGCTTTTGTCAATTACAAGTTTTTGTCCTTTAACAGTTAGAAGATACCCATCGACCTCAGAATAAAGTTCTACAGTGCGAGCTTCACTGAGAATGTTAAATCCAATGATAGAAACACTATGATGAGTCTTACAATTACTTGTAACCTCTAAAGTTTCTACATTATCATTCCTTTGACACATAATAGGAGTATAAGTTAACACATTCTCTGAGCCTACCTCAGTCAGCTCAACATTCCTGGAATACACAAAATAAATAAGAACAGCAATAGCAACGAAGTATATCTTCATAACAAAAGTATTTACAACATTACATTAGCTTAACAGTAAGATTTTGATTATTGTTATTTATCCCGGTTATATGCATTACCGCGAGTCTAATTTTTTACCTGGCTAAAAATTCATTACAGTACTTATATGTAATCATGATACAATTTAATTTTCATTAACAATTATTCCTCATGTCAATAAACATGAAAATACTCTTATAAACAATGAAATCATACATCAACTGCTATATTTTTGACACACAGATTGCCATATTGATTTTTATTGCAGGGCTTCTTTTCACCGGTAGGGGAATGGGCCTTTCTTAAATTTGGGGAAAAAATAACACAGTAGGGGAAGAAAACTAAATTTTAGGGGAACTCTGCATGAATTTGAGGATTTTTCCTGAGGGGAAGACACCTATAAACGGCCTTTCCTATAGAAGGAAAAAAAGCCCTGTATTGTGCATATATATTACCACAAATCTGCCAATAAAATGCAATATAAGACATCACATGGAAAAATACTGGTACTATTACATATATATATACAAAACTTCTAACTAATCAAAGAAGTAGATTACATATATATGATATATACGTCCCTGCCTATACAAAGATACCACAGGGGCATTTTCATTTAAATGGACAACATTTTCTTACATTTGCTTAACAGACTAGAATCTATGAATGCAAAGAATGCAAAAAAATTTTGACAATATTAATTTTCATTCATTCCATATGACTGTAAAAAATAAATGGACTAACAGTCTAACACTGTTGAAATTGTTTGACAGTTGCGGTACATATTGTAAACATAGCTAGGCGGAAACTGAAGCAGAGGTGACGTGCAAATGTTTCAGTTAGTGTTATTATACTGGTACTCGTGGTAATATGTATATTGCGGTAATATAAGTATACAAGGGATAATATAATATGAATAGATCTAGATTTAACATCCATAAATATTATCTAATGGAATATATATATTATATACACTACAGTTTTAGAAAATTCAGGCCTAACTTACGTTATATACAGTCAGACAAACCAAGAAATGTGACCGTCAAATTAAAAGAAATCCTCCCCCAAATGAAAATGAAATTTGAGAAATAGAATACTGTACCAGTCCTGCTTCTCCGAGTTCTGAATCAAATTGTAACTGGATAGAAAATTTGGATCATGATCGCAGTGCCAATTGCAGGTAAAATCGCAGTATTCTGATGATTTCCACATGATGACAACCAATCTAAACGCCTATGTGACTTACAAACTCATGGGTATGTCATTTCTATTTTTCTCAGTTGAAAGCGTATCAATGACTCCGATTTACACTCCAGCTGTCCAAGCTTTTAGACGATGGCTGGTTTCTGATTTGATAAACGTGAAAAAAATAAGACCGGAAACCAAGCACATGCGTTCTGGAGCCGGAAAACGGCCGTTAGTAGTTTCTTGATAGCGCATGCGTGACGCCATTTTTAACGACCTGAAAGCGAAAATGTCGCGTTATTCTAGACCTCCAAATTCTTCGTTATATGTGCGTAATGTCCCAGATAATACAAGGTAAGTATTTCAGCCGTATGCAACACGAATTATTGCCTTAGTACGACCAAACGCTGTTTTGATTTTCCATTTGTTTGTTAAGTCGACGCAAGTTTCGCGACCACGAGATATTTTTATCGGGATTGATATAATTGTTTCTTTATAAATTTCTCTGTTCATTGGCTTGTGTGATTTCTTTGTTTTATAACTTTTCAGTTTTCTTTTTGTATAGATAATGGTAGTATATCAATTGCACCTGCAGAGAATCAACGTCTGATATAATTTTGTGTTTCTATCGAAATCGATTTAAATATGAATGTTTTATTCAAACAGGCCGGAGGAGCTACGATCACTTTTTGGTAAATATGGGCCATTGTCAGATGTGTATGTCCCAGTAGATTACTACAACAGAAGGCCGCGTGGATTTGCATACATTCAATATCCTTGTGTGTGGTTTATATTCAACTTGCTGGAATACCAATTGCAATTTGTTAGTTCACAAGATTTCAGTCATGCAGGCTTCATGATTGTTTGGTCTGGTATTACTTAAAATGCCAGTAAAGGGTGTTTTGATATTTTCATATTGTATGTATTGATTAATATTTATGTTTTATTAATAGAGGTGGTAAAAGTCAAGTAAAGATAAAGGTCAAGTCTTCGCAAAAGGCAAAGACAAAGTATAAAAAGTATCCGATACAAGTTCAAGTCTGCTAAAAGGCAAAGACAAGTACAAAAGTTTCGGTACCAAGTTCAAGCCATTTGCTAAAGACAAGGTCAAAGTTCTAAAGTATCAAGTCAAGCCTGCGTTTTATTCAAAGATTAAAGCATGGACTCAAGACAAGACAACTTACAGTTCAAGTCAAGTACAGAATTACAAGTACAGCTCTTATTGGGCCTTGTAACAAAGATCTGTTGTTTATTTAGGCATTACCTGTAATTATACTGACAAAAACAAAAGACCTGAGAATACCAAGCTTACACAGATTATGCTGTTCAGCAATGTAATTTTGATTTAGACAGATTGTGAGTAATGCAAAAGCAATCGTTATTGCATGCTGGTTTGGGTCTTAACATATCTTATCATATCCTTAAAAATTCAGTCATGGGCCAAACACTTAAAATCATAATAAGTTTATGATTTTGCGCTTTTTTGTAAGATTAATATATATTTTCACAGTAAATAAATTGATGCTGATAATTTCTTATATTTTGTAGGAAATGGGTTTGTTGATTTAAAATTGACTGTGGGCTAATGGTTTGCGCTCTGGACTTGTAACCTGGTGATCCGGGTTCAAATCTCTGTCACAACAGGTCTTGCAATTCTATGAAAATTTAGCCAAAATGATGACCACAACCATACGTGGAAAAATTGCTAGCTCCTTGTGGAAGGGTTAGTTCTGGTTAGAATACAGTCCAGGAAAACTGGTTAGGTGAACCAGCCATCATATATAATTGGAAATGTTAAAAAATGGTGTTAAACCAAGTGAAAAAAATAATTAAAAATTGAGCGAAAAAGTAGTATTAAAATGTCTGTTTATACTAGAAGTTTATATGAACTACTACCATCTTAGCAAGTATGCTGCTTTGATTTCTTTTCATCCTTTTGATTTTTTCAATCTGTAACCATAGTTACTAAAATAATGAATGGTCAGAAAAAGAATGAATATCCCAATAATCATATTACCTAAGATTTCTATGAATAGGCCATTTTTCAGGTTTATACACTTCTGTCCTATGATGTGGGCATTTCCAGGTGTACATGTTAAAAATTATGCATGACTTAATAGCTTTGTGGCATATTGGGGCTTCTCTTTCATGCATTGTGGCATTCAGACTCTGTTCTCATGAAAATGGTTATTCAATTTAAGCAAACAGTTTTCTTAGTGCAAAGTAAATCCAACAAAAAACTGATATGATTTGATGAAAGATAATATTTTGTTTCACTATAAAATGAGCTATAAGTTCAGTCTTTTCTGTGGATTAATGCTAAATCTATGCAATAAATCATTAATATAGTTACCAAAGTTTTACTCAAATGACTAGCTCAGTAGAAGGTATATTGCATTTTGTGTGGGGTTGGTCTGATTGTTTGTTGCTAAAAGATTCCTTAACTAATCCACGTTTGAGGATCCGCGAGATGCTGATGATGCCTTATACCACCTGGATCGTACCAGATTCTATGGACGTGAATTGGAGATTGAATTTGCCAGGGGTGATAGAAAAAGTAAGTAAATTGTGAATACTTGGTTGAATCATTCTTTATTACAAGCTGTTTTCGAGAACAATTTACTTCTTGGTTCACTCAAATATGCCTTTGTGTAAAATTTCTTTGTAGAGTCTTTTCAGGAACATTGTTTTCACAGTATGAACAATAATCACTTATTTCCATAGCTGTAGGTAAATTCTTAGTGTCATGCTAAGAAAAGATTGCTCTAGTCAATTGTTAATTCAGAAATTAAAACTTGTTTATGCATAGTGATTGTGCTTTTGTTTAAAAAAACATAATATCAAACAGAAGTACAATGTACCATTATCACTTATGAATGTACAAGACAAATACTTTAACATCCAAAATTGTGTAGATCTTGTTCAATGCCAATCCCATTTTATCCTAGACTTATATTGGACAAAATCAGATCAACATTTATTTATTTGTTTACCAGATATGACATCTATCTAATGGTGTATTGAAAAACTGAAGGAAATCTTTCATGTTTCTCTGAAGTTACGTACAATTTCATAATTTTTCTGGAATTTGTTGTTTACAGTGAACGAAAAACAAAATGGCACATTTTTATCTTTAGCTTTTCTGTTTCAAAGAAAAGTTGAGCTATTATGATTACTGTGGCATTGTCATCATCATTGTCATGCAAAAACTTAGTGCATCCCATGACGCAAACACTTATAAAGACATCAACATGACACTTGCAGTACTTAATTATCATTACAAAGCGCAGTTGTAAGACAGTTGTTAATTCATCAGGGCTTTTTCTCTCTGGTAGAGGGAGCCTTTCTTAAATTTGGGGAAAAATGACACAGTATTTTTGCAAAAGGGGAAGAAAAAACATTAATTTAAGGATTTTTCCTCAGGGGAAGATGCCTAGAAACGGCCCTTGCTGTAGAGAAAATAAAACCTATACATGGATGTGACCTTTACACAGATAATTATGATAATGTTCTATATAGTTTACAAATGCTGTAAGTTAATAAATCCTACTTTTTTCATTTTGTGTAGCACCTAATCAGATGAGGGGCAAAGAAAGGGGACATAGATCACCGTATAGAAGTCGATATGATGACAGACGTCACAGATCACGTAGTAGAAGTCCAAGGTAAATACATGTATATTGATTCCGATGGATGTTGTGTTTGTAAAAGTTTTGTTGTCCATCTAGAAAATCTCCTGAGACTTTGATGCATTTCTTACTGCTGGTTGGGTCTCACCATTGCACCAAGCTCTGAATCATTAGTACTAATCCTGGCTATTTAAAAACTGCCACTTATCCAGTATTGCTTGTAAAGTGAAAATTAAACTGGTAGCAAAGTAACTTTAGTTTGTTGCTTTCTAATTTGTTGATCTATTTATATAACTGATTGAAAGAAAGATTTGGATTTATAATTTGAATGGCTCAAATTCCTGGCTATGTTTGTATGTAGGTGTACAGTTAAGTTCATGAATTTAATACCCTGGCAAGATGAATCATTCTCAGGGACAACCTGACTGAAGATTCTGCTTTGTAATAAATTTTTACCTCATGTCTTCATTCATTAAGTTGGAAAATATGATTACTGTGTACTGAATAGTTGGGTAAGCCTGCATAGCACTAATATGATAGATTACCCTTTAGCTCTGAATTGCCAAACTATTCATTGAACATGACTGTAACACTGTTGAGAACAAGTTATTATTAATGTGTGAAAAAAAGAAAATTCAGTTTTTATTTCTGTTTAATAATTCAAATTATGTAGAAGAGTTATGGTAATTTGTATTTTACTTCATTTGCAGACGCAGGTCAAGATCTAGAAGTCGTGACAGAAGGTAATTATGTCGTGATTTAAAGAGTTTATACAGATCTCCAGTGATTGTTTTTAATGAGAAATGACTTGCCCAAGAAAGTTTTTCATGAGAAATGACTTGCCCAAGAAAGCCTCAGCATCTGTGTTTGAAAAGCAACCTATTTTTTACTCAAAGACAATGCATTTGTTTGTGTTGAAGTAGTTAATTAAAGATCAAGGTTATTAATTATTTTAATGTATAGCGAAGAAAACATTCACAAAACTATCTGCGTGTAGATGTTATAGAAAAAAAAACATATCTCGTTTAATGCATGTTAGTAAGAACAAAAAATCAGTTATTTAAGGTGAATACTTAGCTTTGATTTAAATACATACATTCGTGATATACCGTATATTCCCTAATAAATGCCCCTGGGGGCGTTACATTTTTGAAAATGTGTTTGTGTCATTCCTTGGATTTGAAAATATACTTTTCTACTAATTTCTATTGTTCATCTCGGATTAAAATAGCCTGTCATGATAAGTCACTTCTGTTTTCTTTTGTCCTAAAGGGGAGGGGCGTTTATAAGGGAATATATGGTAATTGTTATTTGTGAAGAGAAGTATGGACAAAGTCTTGGTTTTTGGTTTTGAATTTCACAATACTTAAACTAGTGACATTAACATCATGTTTGACTTTGTCAAATGGAGGTCAGATGTTTAAAAGGTGCATTTTCTCATAACAATGTGAGTTGCTTATTATTTACGAAAATACAAATTTTGGAATTAAAATGATTTTTAAAAGTGCTTTTTATGCACAGTTATTTAGCTTAACAGTATAAGGTCTGAACTTTGTACTAATTTAACTATAGAGCCTATTTTTATGGCATATAGTTGACATTCATGCTTTTTCAAATGAATGTGTTTTATTGGATAATTTAAAAACATCAAGGTTATGTATATTAAAGAGGGGGCCACACACTTATACATTCAAAAGAAGCACATATATCATAAGCCACTTCCTGGAAATTTACCAAATCAGTGTTAATTACCCATCTAATTACATGAATATCTTTAGATATGTTTATATTTAATACATTACAAAGGAGCAAACATCAGGAATCAAAAGATCAGACATCAAAAGTTGTGATTTTATTGTAAATTTGACCCTAAGGTACAAATTCTTTAGAGTCGAAAGCTTTATTTTACTGATTTCAAGAGTCAAAATGCTGTTTTAAGGGTCAAATGAAAACCCTGAAACATCATACTTAAAATAATTTAATTAGCTGTGTAAGGATAAATTTGAACCATAAATATCAAACTAAAGCCATTTTAAACACTAAAGTCAGCATATCTGCTGATAAGCACTTAAGCTGGGTCGGGTTGCTACACATGGTTTACTTGTGTTATGTTTGCAAGGGTGTGTCTGCACTACTTTGCTGTCTGACCATTTGATAATACCACTTAGCCAAATGTTATGTCTGATTAATGAGCAATCTTTAAATTAATGATGTGGGAGATGTAATGACTATGCATGAAGCAATATTATTAATGTACTGTGGTAAAATATTTATGGTCTGGTCAAGCTCGACTCTTTTGGTGAACCCTTGACATGTAGGATATTTCCATTCTTTATGGAGATGACTAGTACTGGTTTATATCCCAGGAACACTGATGCAGTTGAAATATTTATTAAAAATGGTACAGTCCAATTTAAGCCAACAGATCTGGAATTCATTGTTACCATGTGGTTTTTATTTTATTTTAATTAATGTAAATGGCTTGCTGGAATGTCTGTACTTGAGCTCTTTATTTAGTGGCAGCCTGTTTGTTTTGCAGGTATAGATCCCGGTCGAGAAGTTATGACAGGAGGTGGGTTTACTGTTGTTATAACAGTTAGATGTGACACGTGATAAGTCATACACTAGCGAGTCAAATCCTTGTCTTATTTTTTTCCGTGTTCCTTTTTCTTTGCCTTTTTTGACTGTACCGCATGATTTGTCTGTCCGTCTGTCTGTCTGACAACTCGAGGGAGCCTTAATAAATGCATAGTATTTTAGGGTTATCTCTGCATTCTTAGGATTTGTATCTTCCTAGTGATATCTAAGGCTTACCAAGCTACTTATGTCTTTTCAATTTTTTTCTGCAATATTTTTGTAGACTTTTAGATAGAATTCAATTTATCCACTGTGTGGAAATTACATGTTTGTTTCTATTCTTAAGTTTTGATTGAATATTTTCAACAGGTAATCGAATACATAGGTTGATGAGAGTTGTGATGCCTTTTAGTTTTAGTTTAGCAACATATTAGATTGCTTGTGTTTGAGGTTCATAAGTGTGGTGGATGTAGTAGCCTGATGTGTTGTTAACATTTATTACTCAGCTGAACTGAGGGAAACAAGGAAAGTTTGTGATAATCAAGGTTTATAAATTGTCATTCAACTGACATTTTTCTTTTTTGTACGTAGTAAGTTTTTAGTTCAAGTACTTTTTTGTCTTTTCAGGAGATCCCGTTCCAGGAGTTATGAGAGAAGGTAAGCTGACTTCATGCAGTGATTGGTATTTCTCTGTAAAATCTTAAATTCAACAAAATTTGAGCCAAGTGGACTGAGTACTTCTTGTTAAGAATGACCAGATAGGGAATGAGTTTGGATAAGCTCTGAAAATGTTTCCTTTGCTTTTGTTTAAGGAGCAATAAGCATTCAGACCAAATTCGAAATTATTTGGAGGATATTAAGACTTTGTTTGAAACTATCTAATCTAAGTGTCATGCTTCAGTTTGAGCCTTTGAAATCTGATATATGTTGTTGAGGATTAGTCTAAGAATGTCAGTTGTGAGTGAAAACTGTTCAAACTGATTTGTTTTTAAATTCATTTCAATTGTTATATTTTCAGACGATCTAGGAGTCGTGGTCGCAGATCATACACAAGATCGAAGAGTCGATCTCGTTCCAACAGGTACTACAACTAACCACTGCCTTGCCTATCTAACCTTGTCATGATGTTGTATTTTCATTTCTGTTCATTGTAGATAATTACATATCATCACTCAGTTGCCTGTACAATTTTTAACTATGTGATTGAATAAAACTGTGAAGGGAATTTGTTTTTTTTCTACTGTCAATCGTATTTGAAGTATAACATTAAGAAACATTTTTCCATTTTATTGAAATGGAATTTGTATAATGTTTGTTAATTTAGTTTACTGTATTTCTTATTAGACTGAATCAGTGAATGGTTTGATCAGGTTTGCTGATGTGAGGCGTAGTGCAACCTTTCTCTTTAATTGGCAAAATAATAAGCAATATTGTTGTCCAAAGTTGTTCTCCCCATGCAGCTGAGTTTTAAAAGAGCTTGATAAATTTCCATATCCTGATAATAAAAGCTTGCCTTTAGATTGTTTTTGGCAATCCATGTTCTGTGGACCACATTTAATATTAAGTGAAAAATCTGAGGCTCTTGCTTGAAGACCAGAACAGGTGAAAATTGACCAATGAAGTGCCGAATTGTCATATTTTACATGATATATTAAGTAGATCAGAGAATATAACAATACATTTGACAAAAAGTTTAATTACCTTATGTCTTTTTCTATAGTTGAATGAATTTTTTTTACGTATATTGTAAAGTCGGTAATTCCTTTAAAGTATTGATCATGTCACTTAAAATCTTTTTCTTTCAATTGGTTAGTTTGTTTCCTTTCATTTCTGATTTGCTTGGGTATATATGCATATAATTAAGTAGCAGTTAAAGCAGTAGTTTTTTTGCTAGAAAATTTTGATAAGATATACTGATATATTTAAGTCTTTGTTATTTGTATTTAACAGGTCAAGGTCATATAGCAGATCGAGGTCAAGGTCAGGTGGCCATGATGAGAGAGACTTGAGAAGTCGAAGTGCAACACCAGATATTGATTAGCCGTGTGAAGCGTTTAATTGATGTGCTCTTGAACAAATGAATGTCTCCGATAGTATTGTTGCTTTAGTTACCAATGTTGACACGTTTTATCTAACAATGATTAGATTTTCTGAAGGTTACTTTGTAACAAAGTGTGACTGGTATATGGTGAATGTAAAAATATCTTGGCATGGAGTCATTTTATAAACTGTTAGACTCAAAAATTCTTTGGATTGATTGTAAAATTTTGTTTCAAGATGGTTGTTCTGTTTGATTTACGCACTAATTGAAAAAAAATATCACAAATAGTCTCGGGAAGATGTATAACAAGGTGTTGTAAGGAGTATTGTTGTTTTAACAGGACCTTATCCTATCTGGCAAAAGATAATTTTCATATTGAAAACTCAAAATTGAGTTAATTAAGTATTTCATTTCATTCAAAAATGTATTTTATTAATTTATGGTACAAAAATGCAGTTCAGCTAAATGCAAGTTCTATTTTGACTTAATTATAGCTTAACTCTATAGTGTTATGATTTCCTGCTAGAAGACATGTACATGTATTTAGTCCACATCTTTTACTTTTTAATATGATTGATAAAATAAAAGTGGTGTTAGAACTTAACTTTTTTTTAAGAAAACAGCGAATCTGCCGATGAATTTTTTTATGTTTTAAGACATTTTAGTATCTGTACAAAATTCTATGTAATTAAGTATGATAGTACCTAACTGGATATGTAGTTTAGTAGAAAGTGTTAGGAATGACAAATTATTGATACAGTTAGGAAGAAAAAATGTTCAGTATTGGTGTGAAAATTATTTTTGGACAATATTAGAAATATCTTGTTCTAGTTTGAAGGTTTTCATGCCTTACTATATGTAATATCGATGATTTTTGTTTTAAAGACTCCATAGTTCATTAACAGTTATTCTGTGTTCATATTCTACTTGCGTATTATAAGATAAATTTCATATGATTTTCTTGTGTTTAGATAAGCAGACAGATTCACTGGTAAAAGTCCCGTCTATTACATTTGGGTTTTATATGAATAATTTAATGTCTTTTCCTTACCAGAAACATTTTCTTTGTATGATGATGTAAATAGGTCATTGCTTTTTTTCTTGTAAAAAAGTTCTTTGTTTTGTAATCTTTTTTCTTGGTCTCAGAGAAATCGCTTTTAGATGTAAAACTGAAAAGTTGAAGTAAAAGTATTTTATCATATATCAGAAGAATTGTTTGTTCAGATTTGTTATTGAATGAGAAAAGTTGGGCCAATATTGGAATAATTGTAGTTACTTTACATTTTTTCTGTTCAGTACTGTATGTTTTCCAAAATATTCATTGGTTTGAAGTTGAACAAGATGTAGAGATATTCACGTTTGGTTCTGATTGAAGATTTTCATAGCTCTCTTTAATGTGTAAAGTTTTGCCTGGTACAAATGTTTTTGTATGTTAGAATGATGTCTCGATGAATTTGTTGTATATATATATATATCATGAAATGTTTGGAAAAAGTTCTGCGGCTTTAGGACCAGTCTAGGAATGATACCAATTCAATGGGCAAAAAAGCTTTGACTGGTTGCCACTATTTTCCTGATGTGACATGTAAATGTAGTCACTGATGTTACTTGTCATTTGAATCATTTTTATCATGTAGGCATAATCCATCAGTATGTAGAATGATCAGTACATTTCTTTCATCATATTTTTCAATACATCCATTTTACTAATAAATAAACATTTTCAATAATTATCACTGTTATTTTTTTAGTTTATGTCCTTACTTTGTTGGCTGCATTCTGTGTTAGTGTTGCTCATATTATCTGATTTATCACTTGTACCTGATCATGTAATCTTAGCATCTTATTTGGCTGTGGTGATTTGACCTACTATATGAACAAAACAGAAGTTTATTTGAGACTTAAGCATGTACAGCTTATCGTCATAATCAAACACACATCAATGCATATATGCAAGTATAATATGAATATTGTCACTAGCAAATTGTATTTTTGTTGATCAAGTGACATTAAGTCCGTGAGGTCTGTTTTTGTGTCTATGCTGTTCTTTAACAGTTGTTCAGATAGTACAAACCACAGGCACTTGACAAATTTTTGTTACTCTACATGAATATTTTGTAGACACAAAATTTGTGGTACTAACATATTCATCTGTATGGAAATAACATCTCTATTGCATCTTGTGAATCAGATGGAGTACAAATGATTTAAAAGGCCACAAATAGCAGAGAAATGAGCCTCCAAGTTAACAATCCATTGCCTTGTGTGGTCAACATATCCCTAGCATATAACTATTTAGGCAGATTTTACACTTGGCGTCTTGTTGAAATTCTAGATTTGTTTCTTTAAGATCATGGTTACAATGTTAATTTTAAGAAAATTTTGAACCTGTGACTACAGTTACTATTGCATATGAATGGATTTTGAATACATTTCTATTACAATTAGACCAAGATCACAATCAGATCTGCTCCTGATAATTTGTGAGCTTTATGTAAAAAAAACGAACGCTAGTAAACGTGTTCAATGCGAACTCAAGACATAAATGAGACATGGTATGTTTACAGTAGATCTCTTTCACAAGTGGTAGTTAATATCAGCTTGATTTTGTTTTCTTAGGGGATGGCGAAACAATGTAGGATTGCTCTTAAGTTTTCCTATTTTACAGCTGGAAATGTTTTCAGTGCAGGACCAGAGTAATGTGAGGATCACATGTGAATTATATCTTGGACAGAATTTAGTTGATAGCAGAATGATGTCAAGCATGATCAACTCAGCGAAGACAATTGCTTTTTATTAGTGATCAGTCAGTCTAATCCAGCGTCCACACCTGGGGGTTGATAACGCTCTAGTGGTCACACTTTTGAGCAAATCTTCATCAGACCTGGTTAGAATGTTCGTCTCAATGGTATCTTGGACAAGTTTGAACATGGGTCATCTGGGGTCAAAAACTAGATCACCGGGTCAAATCATTGGAAAAGCTTGTTAAACCTCTCGAGGTCACAGTTTTGATTGAATCTTAATTAAACTGTGTTACAATGTTTGATTTCATGATGTTTTGGACAGGTTTGAACATGGATCATCTGGGGTCACAAACTACGTCAATAGGTCAAATCTCCTAAAAACTTTGTAAACCTTCTAAGTCACAGTTTAGATTGGATCTTCTCCAAACTTTGTCAGTATGTTTGATATCCTGAACATGGGTCAACTCGGGTTAAAAACTAAGTCACCAGGTCAAATTACAGGAAAACCATACATTTTGCAATCTTTACTCAGGTGAGCGAAAAGGGCCATCTTGGCCCTCTTGTTTAGTTAACACTTATGAATACTACATAATAAATTACAAGAATCATTACCTATGTCTATATAAGAATTTATTCTATATTTATTTTTTTGTTTATTTTTGTGACACAAAACATATATGCGACGCAACTCGTACCTGTAGGTAATAAATCATTCTTAAATCGAAGTGCAGCATGGTGTTACAGAAATCTAACTAGAGTTTGGTCGTACCTATTTCTATCCATCAATAAATACGTGGGGTTACAGCAATCTAACCAGAGTTTGGTCTTACTTATTTCTATCCATCAATAAATACGTGGAGTTACAGAAATCTAGCTATAGTTTGGTCGTACCAACTTCTATCCATCAATAAATACGTGGAGTAACAGAAATCTAACTAGAGTTTAGTCGTACTTATTTCTATCCATCTATTAATACAGTGTTAAGTCATGTTTTTTTCAAGGCTTCGATCACTTTGCTTTCTTACGTGACATCGATCTTGTACTTCTACGTAGTTCAGCATTTTTGTGATCAGAAGTTTTCTTGTTTTGCATGTGTACATTCATAAAAGTCAAGTCATTAACTTCGCCAGTTTTCATTTCAACAGGCTCTTTCGAGCAGTTGGTTTCTGATTGGCGGGATAAAAATACATTTTTGGAGGATCTTAGACTCGTTATTTTTGGTGTGCAGTTTTCACCTTGTCTGTTTTCACCGTCTATGTTTGTTTGCGTATAGTCCACTTTTTTGTATGTTTTTTTCTGATTCCCATCATGTTGGCACTTTACTGCATTATCATTTTTACACGTTATTTTCAAAAGGCAATTTTTCTCTCCGTTGTTTCCATCGTCTGGTATTGATTTTTCATCATCACCAGCTTTTTCGCCTGAATGTGTCTGATCACATCCACGTTGACAGTTCGCAGCTTCTTCATTTCTTCCTGTTTCTTGTAACTCGGATACAACCAGGCTTGTTTTTTCTAAGAGAAAATCACTATTTATTTGGTTAGTCTTCGTGTCATCAACTACTTGTTTGTGTGTTTCACTGTCTGTTTTGTTTGTTTTGTCGTCAAATTCTGCCACGAAAGACTCCATCATACCGCTCATTTTACACGCTAAATCGTCAGTCAAAAGTTCAGTGCGGTCTTCTGGAACTAAATCCAAATTCTCATCAAGTTCTTCAGTAATCAAATCACCAGAAATGACGTCACACATATCGCTTACTTGCGTCTTGGTATTCTTAAGGCGTCGCAGTGTCTCTCTTAGCGGTACAGGACTAATAGTTATATCTTCTGCTGTCTCATGAAAAAAATCTTCTAAATATGCTGATCCAACTTCCGTGCTTGTTGTCAAGTAATCTTTCCATCTGTAAAAATAGAAATATTAAACACAAAGTTCAGAAAAGCCACAAAGCCTCAGCATACAAGATCACGCATTGAGGAAAGGGAATTAATTGTAACACATGGGCAGGAAAGGTGTCACGATAAAATCTTACAATAGTATTGAAGAAAAAAATCATACTTGCTTATGTACGCTTTGCGCAAAAATGTTGCTGAAGAATCAACATGGTATAGCCCAAGATATCTGTGGGCTTCAAATAGTTTACGTCTCCAGCACAACTAAGGCATTATTGTAATGTTAGGCATCTAAATATAATTTCTGGCTTTCACCGAAACAAAATTGGTGCTCGTTTCTTGATTAAAACATTTTTTTTCCACCGCAGAAACATTTTGATTTTCATTTTATCATTAATACGGGATCAAATATTTGTACCACAAACCTGTCTATGTCAAGCGTCAGGGAGCCTGGATACATTTCTGACATCATATCTTCAGGGTTAAGAAAGGGATCATAGGGGTCGATCAATTCCACATACATATACTTGTCCCTTTCTGAAAACATTCAATTATTAGGAATTATCCAGGATCCAGAAAACATGTAACACTCGGAATACACATTTGAATGTTAAAAGGACAATCTATTAAAGCAGTTTATATTCCGTTCAGTTATTTCGGCGATTCTGCTTTATACTTCACTGGGGATGGCGTATGTTTTTTCTGCATGTTATACTTTTATTTAGAAATGCTTTTTTATTTAGGAACGTTTAATTCCGATATTTACTTAAATGCATTTTGGTACTGACAACAGAAATTTACCTCATTAATTTTTCCTCTTTAACCACATGATGGTGGTTAATTTATTGAATTAAAATGACCCTTACTTTGATTATACTGTGACGATACGTTAATCTACTCAAGATTTATTTTAGAAAGGCGGGAGTGGCGTCAAATGCTAGTAAACTCTGGCGGGTAAAATGGGTGAAATACTTGCTGTACTGACATTTCACTGCAATTCTAAGAAGGTCTGAATTCTAAAAATAGATTACCGTCATCGTTCCAGTCTCCCGGGTTATCAGAAAAAGGAAAAGGCCAAAGTTCGTCTACTTGCTTAGCACTGGACCCAAACATTTCATCAACACCATTATCTGGTGGCAAATTAATCGGAATTTCTGTTACACAACTTTCCAAGACATCTTCTGTGGCTTTAATGTCAGCTTCCGGTGCTTTGTCTTTTGCTATGCTGTCATTTGGCATGGGTGGGGTATTTTTCTCTTCTTGTACTTCCTGCTTATTAACTGACACGTTATCGGTGGATGTGGAGGAAATGGACGGTAATGTTGCATTAAACGCGTTATACTCCAATCTAGATGAATCTTCTTGCTTTGCTCTATGCCGATTTGGGGTGGTTGTTGGGCTTATAAGCGATTCTGCCATCGGAATGCTTAAATGTTGAGCAATGTTTGGCCCTGAAAGCAATCAATTCCATTCTAATGAATTATCAATGACAACATATTGTCATTAATTGTTATTTTAGACAAATAAAAGTTTTTCTGGTAACAGTACACTGCTTTTTAGAGATGAAAATCTTGATATAAAGTGACTGTTCTTTAATCAAACAGCTAGTGTTTCCTCCAAAACTATTATCAGAAATGACACACGCTTGAGCATAACATTCACCGAACAGCAAGCAGACGAACAAAAGTTATTGAAACAATTAGCTCATGTAATATTTTGTAAACTATAGCTGCGAGATATCCAATTTTCCGCTACAACTAATTTTATGATAAACAACATTACCACAGTTAGAATAAAGAAGAGCTTAGTCGGTAAAAATAATTACTTCACTACAACCGATTATTCATTACTCTTTAGCTCACCATAACTGTATCCTAATGTATAATACGTGTCAGCCCAAAAATAATCAGGTGATAAACCAATACTCTCAGTCATTAGCGTAATAAAACCGTGGTTTTGGACCAACGTACCGGTACCTTACACCACCATAACAAATTTTTCCAACACGCATCCGAAACACCAGAACCGATGAACCGAAGACAAAATAATTGTAATGTAGATACCCTGTTATCTTTTCAAGCACAGGGGTTCATTGCATGAAATTATTAGTTAAGTCACAGTGGTGCATATGGCTGTCTGTAAGTTTTAGTAAACAAATAGGATTAGGTGACTCTTGTGCCGAATCTATGAACTTAGTACATTGTTTTTCAGTTGAATTAATACTGTGGGGAGAAGACTTCAGTTTCATGATTTATTTTGAGAGATTCAGAAACATCATTAATTTAATAATCGTGATGAAAAGCAAATCTATGTGTATCAATGATTTAAATGCTGTGTTTCTCAACTTCAGCACTTGCTTGAGAGGAAAAAATATTTGTAGCGTTAGTAATCATTTTAACAGAGTTTCGTTATTCTTACAAAATCAGCATAAATTGTGAATGTCACTTAATCCTTAATGAATTCAATATTTTGATTTTCTGAGGACAATATCTAGAGTCTGTTTAAAGGAAAAAGCAGAATAATATATTAACCTTTTGGTATCAACTTCTGAAGTTCACATCTAGCTCGGTTGCCACTAGCAACGTGTATCATTCCGCTAGCGAGTGCCGGACGTACATTAGGTGTCCTCAAATTCATTCCATAGAAAAATGGTGCACGGGTCAGTGGTTTTAGCATCACCGGTTCATAAATGCTTTTCTGAACATTCCTGAGATGGCGATTTTCGACTTGAGTGTTGTGTTTGCCTCCATTTGAAAGCGCCTCGGATGTTACCATATTTTGATATTCGCTCACGGAATGTTTGATCTCTGGGTTCATAGAAGACCTGTTGTTCGTTAAAAAAACATTCGTAAATTGAGCATGCGTAGTCCCGTGACTCTTTGGTTTGGGTGTTGATTTTGTTAGAATGTTTTGCTCTGCGTTTGACTTAGAATCGATGTTGCTCGGATGGTTCTTCTTTGTTGGAGATTCATTTCTGGAGTTGCACGATTGACTTACTTTTGCGCATTGCGCACGCATGTTTATTGTATTGTTTGTTGCGGGCTGTTTTTGCTGCTCAGTCGTATATGCACTGTTGCACTCATCTTTTCCCTGACCAACGACTTGCTTCGATTTGGGAGATTCATTAGCTACAGGACGGATGGACAAAATTTTTGACGCCAGTAAACCCTTAGTTTTGTCTGATACTTTGTTTTTCTCATAGATTTCCATAGCGGACTGATATTGAATTTGAGATGGATCTACTGAACTTTGCAAAGCTGACTTTTCTTTGTCTGAATGACTTCTGTGTAAATGTAGAAGTGGTTCTTTCGTACCACGAATGTCTTTCGTAGAAATGCTATAAGGATTTTCAAACTGAGTTAGATGTTTATTGTTTTGAACCAAATTGTCTGGAACTACTTTTCCTTGACCACTGGTAACGGCACTAGTATTAACTAAATGCGAAGTGGTCCTAGGTTTCAGTAAAGTCAGACTTTCTGAGGATGTAAGCCGAGTGTGTTGGACCTTATTGTCGTTGCTGAGAACTACAATTGTCGTCTGCTGGGTACAAGAAGTGCTAGGTACTGGTACCCGGTTCACATATTCATTATTAGGAGGTGGTGTCGGCGTCCTTCCGTAGTTGTAAACCTCTTCCCTCTTCTTCATTCCTGGGGAGCTCGGCTGATACACCCAGTCTATAAAAAAGATACATGCGCGCTTTATCTACGAACTGCTTATCATCAGCGCAGTGAATTAAAATGTTTAATAGCAAGTAATCCACAAATACCTTAATTCTATAATAGATCGAATTCGTGCCTTGTCCCCATCCTTTCTCAACCAATTACATTAAATGCGGCAAAATAATATTATATTTATCATCTTTGCTCACGGGTTGGGGGTTTACAAATATAAATATTTAGATCTAGTTTTTGTTGCTTGATTTATTGATTTTGTGCCTTAGGATAGGATAATTACATGTACAGTAAAACCTCTATAACGGGACGCAAAATATCGGTCGTAATAATTAGGTGATCTCATTATCAAGTTGAAATTTAGGAGAGTTATTGAAAATTTATCCGAGAATAAGTGGATGTAATTACAGGAGGTCGTAATATTCGTAATATTGAGGTGGTGGCAATGTAAGGTCTTCCCGTATACGATTTATTTTCTATTAAATCTATAATTCTCTATGTCTCTATGACGTCAGATGTTGCTTTTAAAACATTCCGTTGCTTAACAATCATGCAGTATTATAAGCTCAGGTTGAGGTCGGAGATGAGTTTAGGGTGGAAACATGTCGGCACCAGCTGTTAAGTTAGGAACACCTAATTCGCAGTACATTCCTAAATTCTACTTGTTTACGTCATATACTCAAAATAAGCACAAAGACTTACCCGGATAATCTTTTCGATGTTTTGCTTTTATTTTTTCGGCGATATCGTAATATTTCTTTTTGTCGTCTGCTCTCATCGCCGCCCAAATCTGTCCAAGTTTGACACTGATCTCGGAGTTTGTCGCATTTGGCATTGAAGTTGCAAGATGACCTCTATAGTCACGTGCCCATACCATAAACGCATTCATTGGACGCTTGATTCGGCCATTTTTATTCTTATGATTTGCGCCGGGTGTTCTATATTCAACATTTGTCCCTGTAAGACATCAAAACGTTTGTTTTGATTTTGATACATTTTAAGAAATAAAATCCATGAATGTGTACGGGACAAAATCCCTTTACTCTGAATCGAGATGAATACGGAAAACCCATGTTAGGGAGGTGGTTTTGACATGCGTAACATTTCAGACCGCCTATTTCAGTTTATACTTCAAAAGTCATTTTAATTTCGCTTTATATATAAAACGTCAAATTCTGATTATCATAATAAGAATAGAAAGGTGTTCAAATTATCCATGCTTAAATTACAAAAAGTGGCTCTCGAAAAAGATAAAATACGGTACGTAGAAAAGGAAGCAGAAGACTGGCTTTCACAATGAAAACAGATAATTATTGGGCCTGTTTTTCGCACAGTTCCACTGGATTGTATACTGGAAAACAAATTGATAAAGCTCAGATAATTAAACAAACGAATTGTAGGCTCTGTCGAATTAAACTTATCTAACTCATACGAATAACCCTCCTTGAAGAATCGTTTGTTTTGCGCTCTGAATTTATGGATAAAAAACCTTGGACGGATGAAGTGACTGGAATGATTGGCTTAATATATCGACGTATATACTGCAATACATCACTTAACGACCTTTGCAAGGATACGATGACCTCAACTTGATAACGAGACTACCGTGAAAATAAAACTTGCTCTCTTAATCCCACAGGCGGTTTTGATAATGAAAGTTTAATTGCTTTGGACACTGACCGGGATCAATGAAGACCAAATCTCTAAAACATTTGACTGTCCAATTTCTAAATGCCTAAAATTTTCACTGCTATTTTATGGTCGGACTTTTAATTTGAATTTAGACAAACCTGGAACAAGTGAAGATTTTGAACAATTCATTGACAATGTCATTTGTTGGCTGTTAAGAAGTTTTTGTGCCGCTTTTCGTTTCATTTCTTCCAATATATTTCTTCCGGAAGTACTCGATATTACCGGTACCATAATAGCGGAAGTCGAGTAGTCGCAGGAACTTGCAACACCCAACTGAGAGGATATGTCATCGTATATATCATAATTATTTTTAGAATCTCCTTGTCCAAAATTTTCCTGTTTCATTTGTGAACTTGCACATTTTTTCACAGATGACTCTCCTGTCAGTGACATTATTTTCCCACCGGAGTTTTCGATGCATTTGCTTACATTGCAAACGTCTGTTGTTGCTGCTGCTCCAGGTATACATAAACCATCACTGAAACCTTTGACCATTTGATTCTTCGGAATTAAGGATTCAAACGCGGAAGTTTTGTCTGGTGAAGTTACTTTTCTGTCAATATTAACATTCATTGCAATCTAATGTGTTCCAGAACTACGTCAGAATATGTTCTGAAATATCTGATTTTATAAGTTCAACAATACGAGACGGATTGTTGATGCGTGACGTCATGACGTCGAGGTTGTATCAGAAACATTTCCCGCGTCATTGCGTATAATTTACGTCTTTTAATCAGTAAGATATACGGCTAATATAAAAAAACGCTAGGGAAGCTCTCGGCAACTTGCAGAATGTAACATTTAATTTATAAAATTTTGCTGTTTCCGGTGCCAGATATTGTCTGGCGGAATGAGGCGAGATTTTTTACGTACACTTCGGTATTTCTATTTTTTTTGACACAAATATTTCTTTTTTATTTTCATACTTTTGTGAGTTTCTTCTTGTGTCGATCGAAGTTATTATTATTTTTCTAGGAAAATAAATTTTGTTCTCCTATATCTGACAACTGAATGACTCGATTTTTTGCGATAAAATATTGTTGAAAAATTCATTCGAAGAAATCTTACTAACTGTCGAGTTCACAGGCTTTAGTATCCGTCAAAACGTGTAAATTTGATGCGGACACAAAATGAAAGCTTATGCGACTTGGCGATTTTGATTGCTCATGAAAATAAGGTATGCACCGCGTAAGATAGAAAAATATAATGAAGTATATACCACGTTTGTAAAATGTGCATATAATCTAGTGGTTAAAGATTTAGAATTACATCCAGACAGAAAAGTTTAGGCAAAATCTGTAAATTGTATTTTGGAAACATTTGGATTTGTCAAGGAGTAAATATAAATACATTAATGTCATTTTTAACAAAGAATTAAAAATAATTACCGACACGTTTGGTCTACAGAAAATAATCCATGAAAAGCAATAAAGTATACAATATTTTGTGAATTTGGTTTCCAAATCCATTTGGATAATATACATGTATAAATTCACATATGGTTTTTCTAGATTTAGATTTCATAGATTAGAGGTAGAAACTGGTAGGTGTCATAAGCAGGATAAAATCCATATAAGGAACACAAGTGCCAATCATGTAACAGTTTAGCAGATGAATGTCACTTTTTATAAGAATGTTCCTTGGATCTTGAAAATAGTAAAGCATACATCAAAAAGTATTATCGGCAATGTTCAGGTATGATAAAATTTATTGATCTGTTGAAATTCGAAAATATTAACGAACTAAGAAATCTTTTAGTTGCCATTTTTAAATGTTTTGAGAAATGAAAAAAAGACTCATTACTTTAATTAGATGTTTTCCTCTCACGAGAGAATGTTTTGTTGTATTCTTGTCACAATTGATAACAATATTTTAATCAATATAATGATACTCGTTCCTAAAGTATTATATAATATGTTGTTATTGACTATGTATGTGCATAAAATGTAAATAAGCAGAATGCTTTTTCTTGAATAAACTGAACTGAATAACTGTCTCCGTCTTATCATATTACTGTAAGTTGTTAAATATTTTTGGTAGGTGCATCTTTGTATCTGAGGAGCTTGTTGGCAGTGCATAGTACAAGTAGTTATGTATACTAATATGCTGCCATGTTTCTTTCTTTAATGTAGTATAACAAGCATTTGCTAGCTTTTTAGTAAAACCAGCAATTTTTGAAGAAAAAATGGCTAAGTTACCCAATGAAGGAAATACGGCAATCCAGTATACTGCGGCTATGTTTTAAGTCTATATTTGGTCACTAATGACACCGCTGTCCACACCTTACTCCGTAAAAGTACATTTTTTTCATCAACCGTTGAATCGTATTGTAGTTCATGTACATGTATAACATCTTCGCGCATTTATTTTAGACTTTAGTAAACAATATTCGCGTTGTTAAAACGCCAATTAATATCACAAGATGTTCAGTTTAAGAGCTATTTAAGCGTCCAGGATAGGCGATCGGCAGTATCCGTCATAACTCGCTGATTTCCGTTTGTGAGTAGCGGAAAGCTGTACTTATGAAAATTGCACAAATTCATTGTGTACTGTTGAGTGTTTTCCTTCGTACTAAAAATATGTCATTTAAAAATATCGATAGACAGTGGAAAGAAAGTTGATGCAGATAGAAATCACAGTGTGGCCGGTGTAATGAAATTCGGATGTAATTTTTCGGATAATCAGTATTCTATATTCATGGCTAAGTTTCTATCATTTGTGTTGATTGGTAAGTTCATATTTTGTACTGAAATTGATTCTCCTTATTGGATGGTCTTCCGTAGATGACAGTTTTGTTCTCAGTTTCAGTTGCAAGTTCGTAAACCGCCATATCTCATATAAGGTTAAAAAACTCACGTTCGAAAATAAAAATGTTGATTTCGCGAATATTTGCTTCTTCTGAAATAAGTTGTAGATATGTATTGATGTATTTAATTGTTATTTTAGTTGTAATTGGCGAATGCAACCTATGATAGATTGACAATCTTGAATTAGTCTGTGAAGTTTGGCCATTTCAGTGTGGCCGCATATTTGTCTTCTAAAAGCGTATTAGTCAAATTCTAACGATTCTTGTTCAATTTCTCGGCAACAGATTTAGCTAGAAGCTTGGTTTGGACTCATTTTGTGACAAAATATATATCTGAAAACACTACAAACTTTAGTTTTTTTTAAAGATTTTGTTCCTATTATTTTATAATTATGGTTTTGTGAAGGTGGCGCGCATTCGCCGGAAGGCAGAGTTGTGCGCCATCCTAGAGTATATATACTACTCAAAATTTGCTTGGGGTCACTTTTTGCTCTGTATGGCATTGCAGTGTATTTTTGACTAAATACATAAAAATGACTTTTGGTTATATTTTGAAGATAACTGCATATCATGAGTGCAAAATGTAATTCATACATTAAACTATTTGAGCGTATCGAGCGTCGACATGAGGCAAGGTCACAATTAGACATTTAGTGGGTATGCGTGGGGAATAGAAACTTTGAGGAAAAAGAGACCAGAGGCTAACGTTCGGATTTAGTAATTTGTGTATGATGACCACGTGTATCAGTAACACCCTGGCATCGACTTCTCATGCTTCTAATGAGACGCCAGATCGTAACTGGTGGTCGAGCCCAATCTTCTACAAGTGCCACACTGAGCTGCCAGGTGGTTTTTGGCTGGACAGGACGTTCAGATATTGCACTCTGAAGTATATCCCAGACGTGTTCGACATGATTTAGGTCCAGGAGCAGACCAGTCCATTCAGGCAATAGTTTCCCTTTCAAGGTAATAATTGGTGAAATTATCCCTTTGAACACGGGCATTGTCGTCAATAAAAATGAACTTCGGGCGAACATTAACTTCCAAGACCTCATTTACATATCTCACAGCTGTGACCGTATCATTTTCAATGACTTGCATGTCTGGCTTTCCCTGGACACCAATGTCTGCCCTAACCATAACTCAGCCACTTCCATAGCGGTCATGCTCAGCAAGACAAACTGTCGCAAAGCGTTCATTTCTCCTTTTCCAGACCATAGCACGCCGGTCTGTGAAATCTACACAGAACCTGGACTCACCAGAAAAGATTACAGGGGTCCAGTCTTGTAGGGTCCACCAAAAATGGTCATAAGCCCATTGTGTACATTCTCTGATGGTTGAAGTTCCAAACGGATGCAAATAGCTGGTCTATCATGAAGTCGTTTGGGTGGATTATCGAACACCTGTGACATTCTGAAAACCACTTCTTTTATTATTAGCATTCTGAAAGCGATTTCGGCTAGCCTGCATAATTAGAAAACAGTCTTGGGCCTGAGTTGTGGACCTGTTTCGACCACTCCGATGCGTTATATTTCCGTAAGTGTGGTAACGCTGTCACACTCTGCAACTACGCTCTGAGATACCCCGAGACGACGGACAATCAGTCTTTGGGAGAGCCCTCCCTGAAGCAACCATATCGCACTATTCATTTCGTTATCATCAAGGCGCGTTCTAACAGCTGATAAAGTGAGCAAATTCCTGAAATTGTGCTCGTGTATAAGACCTTACATATACACAAAACAGTCAAGCGACTCTCGAAACTGTCGACGTCGTTGTCACAGTTTTTGTGTGCAATTTTTTATTAATACAAGTTATATACACTTAACGTTTTGTATTTGTTTATGTAGAATAATCACTGAACGAATAACGGATACATATTCGAATGCGGACAATATTCGATGCACCAAAAAAAAACGAATGTATCGTTACAGCTCCAGTATATATACATGTATCTGTTGAAATGGTTCGTATTCTGTGACTATTTTGTTTCATATAAGGTAATTTTTGGTTACGTTTAGGTATTTCAAAATAGATTTTAATATAGTTTTACCATCACAGGTCTGTTACTACTGCCTGCGATAGTAGCGTCATGTACCACATTTGATGTCAACACTACTTTCAAAATCTTTCTGATAAACACTGGACCAAGAAAATCTACCCACAGGTGGAGTCAAATATGAGTTAACGCCCACTGAGAAAACATATTGCAGTGTGAAGATTGACAAGTCTTATGCGCACATTGACTTATCAATTTAGCTCAAAAGAACCACTAAGCATAGATAAATTATGATATAATTCGTATATTCTCTCTCACTTTGGAGGCATTTGATAAAATATTTGAACATATTACCATGAGTGGAATTGCAGAGGAAAAAAAAACAACTGGATGAACAGTGGCTTGAAGATGGACAAGGCGATTTGTTGCTGCATTTACAGTGAGACGGAGCGACACCATTATTGGGAAGGAACAACAACATTATGGGGGAGGAACAACAGCATTATGGGGGAGGAACAACAGCATTATGGGGGAGGAACAACAGCATTATGGGGGAGGAACAACAGCATTATGGGGGAGGAACAACAGCATTATGGGGGAGGAACAACAACATTATGGGGGAGGAATAACAACATTATGGGGGAGGAACAACAACATTATGGGGAAGGAACAACAGCATTATGGGAGAGGAACAACAGCATTATGGGGGAGGAACAACAGCATTATGGGGGAGGAACAACAGCATTATGGGGGAGGAACAACAACATTATGGGGGAGGAATAACAACATTATGGGGGAGGAACAACAACATTATGGGGAAAGAACAACAGCATTATGGGAGAGGAACAACAGCATTATGGGGGAGGAATAACAACATTATGGGGGAGGAACAACAACATTATGGGGGAAGGAACAACAGCATTATGGGAGAGGAACAACAGCATTATGGGGGAGGAATAACAACATTATGGGGGGAGGAATAACAACATTATGGGGGAGGAACAACAGCATTATGGGGGAGGAACAACAGCATTATGGGGGAGGAACAACAACATTATGGGGGAGGAATAACAACATTACGGGGGAGGAACAACAACATTATGGGGGAGGAACAACAACATTATGGGGGAGGAATAACAACATTATGGGGGAGGAATAACAACATTATGGGGTAGGAGCAACAATATTACCGCGAGGAGCAACAAAATTATGGGTGAGGAATAACAAGTAAAAGTAACAGAAGGCATAAAAAGTTTCAAAAATAACGTAGGAGTAAAATTTCCTTTTTTGCAGTTTTACATGGATTTTTTTATGGAGTTTTTGCAGATGAACAATATGCCACTTTTTATAGAAAGCTGGGTGGTCAAGTAGAGTTGCCGTGTCGTGTGAAGAGGATGACACCTGGCATCATTGTAAGTTGTCATTAATCTTTTTTCAAATGAACCAAATTTTCTAGTGATTACATTTATTTACTTTACATATGCACTTGTATATTTACAAAAAGAAACAGGAAGAATGGAAACACGACTATGGGATAAGAAGTTTACATGCTTAATATGAAATGTACATGACTTATATTTTGTGTGTATTAATGTTATAACCAGCGATCTGTGAGTACTAACCACTAAAAATACACTTGTATAAATCTGATAGACGGAACAACTCTATAGAGGAAACTTGTCACAGAGCTCATCTTTCTCATCTCTGATTTTTCAGATGAAACCATGTAGCCTACTAATGATGTGATATGCCAATTGACATTTAATCTAACCCATTTTCCGGTCCTTAAGAACTCTTAACTGATCATAAATATTTTCCACATATTTTATGTACTGGTTGCATTTCTTTCCGCCTCAATGAACACAATATGTGACTAGTATTCACCACAAAATATAGATAGCCCGATACAATCAAGAATCATGATATATTGTATTTGGTGATTAGTTGGATTTTAAGAATCCTTGGGGCCGCGGCCGTGGTCCAGTGGTTAGTACGCTAGACTTGTGACCCACGATCCGGGTTCGAAGCCCGGTTGCGGCAGGTCATACCATTCTATGAAAATTTGACAAAAATGTCGATTTTCCTCCATATGTGGAGAAGTTGTCGGCTCCTTGTAGAAGGGTGTGTGAGTTAGTACTGGTTAGTATACAGTCCAGGAAAACTGGTTTGGTGAACCGGTCGCCGTATATAACTGAAAAATTGTTGAAAAACCCTAGTGACAATTAGTCAAACAAACAAACAAACAAACAAACAAACAAACAAACAAACAAACAAACAAACAAACAAACAAACAAACAAACAAACAAACAAACAAACAAACAAACAAACAAACAAATTGAATTTCATAATTCAAGTCCTCTTTTTATGTCCAATAAAAATAGAAAATAATTAAATCACATTTCACTGCAGGTTCAATGGTTTAAAGGAAATGAAAAATTATCACGTGGGACCGTTGTATACAAGGATAAAAAAATGTCAATACGTGACACAGCACCAAACGAATGGAATCTCGTTATAGAAGATCTCAGCTTATCGTATATCGGCAAATACACGTGCAAAACAGCGAAAGGAGAAATCCTGAACATTGCTCAAATCGTAATTAAAAGTGAGTTCATTATGCCTGAGTTTGTCTGCGTAATACAAATGTTGAATTTACGTTGAAGGGGTTAGAAGCCGGAACCGTGATCCAGTGGTTAGTGCGGTCGACTTGTAACCCGGCGACCCGGGCTAAAATCCCGGTCGCGACCTACCATACCCTTTATGAAAATTTAACAAAATGTTGATTTCCGTCCATATGTGGAAAACTGGTTAGGTGAACCGGTCGCCGTATATAACTGAAAAATTGTAGAAAATCGGCATTATACTCAATAAAAATGAAAAATGCAGACTTATGTTACACGTTTTGAAAACGGGAATCTCCATTCATTTGGCCTAAAAATGTTCCGGATTCCACTAATCTGACCGACCCTATCTTTTGTCGATCCTATGTTTTCATTTTTTCGTTTTGTATGAAAACATCAAACTTAAAAAAATATTTGAAAAAAAGCTTCTGTCCTTTCCTGTTTGGGGGGATGTTAGCGGAAACCAGGTGTCTATTTTTTCGTTTAGACATGTTCTCTCGAGTATTTTAATAATGCGTATTTACATTACAACACTCGCATTTGGTAAGTAGGGGAATATTTATATCATTAGTCACAACGTTTATAATAAATTGTACAGGAAAGCCTCACCTAGAGACTGCTTCAACATTACGGCCTCTTTTTACTTTCACTTACATAAAATCTCCTTTATATTCTAACTTGATCATCTTTGTAATTTCATCAAAATTTTGTGTTTATTGTGTGTAATTGTCATATACATATGTAAACTATAAAAATGACATTTTTGAACGGCGCTAGATTTTAAAGTTGCATTTTGTCAGTTTGATTGTCTGATACCGATCCCAAATTGTGTTCCTTTAAAGTTATGCATTACATTGTCTATTTTTGCTTCCAACTAGCTGCGCCAAGGATCAATAAGGAGGCATCATCAAAAAAATCAATTGACTTTGAAGAGCATTCAAGGGCGAAATTGGAATGCCAGTTTTCAGGCGAACCAACACCCGTAGTCACGTGGTTTCGTGGAAACACCAAAAACGGTACGGCAATGATACAACTGTTATCTAGTGTTTCAATCTGGGCATTAATTATCGCCGCGGCCAAGATACCACGTGATTAATATAATTATTTTGTTAAGCTGCTGATGATTACTAATTAACGACTTATGAAAGTGCTTTTATATTTTATCAGTTTAATAAGGTATGGGCAAAAGTTCACGACCTCAATTTGCGCAGCCGTCTTGGCCTGTGAAATGCATGTTATTCTTTTTATATTGTATGTAAGCGATATGGTAGTTCCACAAAAGCACACCTAATTGTAAACGACTTAAGGCATCTTTCGAATAAATTAGATGGCTGAAAAAAATGTATGTCAGTCAACAGTTAAAACCACTAATATTGAACCAGTTTAATAGTTACCAATATGCCCAGTATACCAGATGCTCAACAAGTTGCCAGAAGTCCAGACTGCCCCTCTAGCGAGCGTTCTATACAGCCAATGACATTTCATTTAACGTGTTTTTAGGTACGAAATCCACAGCCGATAATGATTTTTTTACTTTCAGAAATCGGCATAAAAGGGAACGTCCTCATAATCCCAAACATAGAAAGATACGCAGCCGATACGTATTTCTGTGTTGCGAAAAACTCTCTTGGAAATGCCACATGGAAGATGGATGTCCACGTTAAATGTAATTCAGTTATGATCGTATAGCAGTATAACAATTCATCTATTTAAACACCAGCAGCAGCAGAAACAGCGAAACGATTACTACAATAACGAAGCGACGATATCGAAAATAACATCTTCATTTCAACAACATTTTGGTGCAATTTTGGCACTAGATGTTGTCGATTTGTTGTTGTTAGTGTCGTTGCAGATCTCAACATTTTTCTTAGCAATATCGTTGCTGTTGTTGTTGTTGTTAATAAGCGATGATATGGTCGATGTCATTGTCAGTATTAGTAGGTTTGTTAATACATATATTGATTTCATATTCTATCGCATACCGGGGTATTTCCGAACTGAAGTAAAATTCTGTCGGTGCAGTTGATTGACTCGTGAGGAGCACTTGTTTGTAAGATGGTAAAGTGTCTTCAAGGCTTAAAGAAACTGCCTTGAAAAGACTGGGTTTTGGCTTCCAATAAATGGGTTTTGATTTTAGATATGACTGTTTTTGCTAACGAAGAGTACTTAAAGGGGCTTATGTAACAACATCACTTTCCACCCGTTCCTCCACCACTTACCATTCATGTGGAGAAGTTGGCAGTTCCTTGTTGAGAGCAAGGTAAGTACTAGAACCAGAATCACGGAAAACTGGTTTACTGCCTTCCAACCGAAAAGAGCCCTATAGCTGAAAAAAAAGTTTTATTACTAGCCGCTTATAAAATTAGATAGACATCCATATTTATTACTTATCCGGTACACTCTTTATACATTGTGCATTTTACATTACGTATCCAGTTGCTCCAGAGGTGACGGTAATGAATTCTTCATTGCATGCAAGGAAGAAAGAAGCTGTTGTCATGTCTTGTTTAGTACAGGCATATCCCTTGATTAACATTTACTGGAAAAAAGCTATCCAGGGAGAAAACGGAACTGTACACCCAAGTTACAAATATGAAGTATGTATACGATAAAAGTTTTGAAAACATTGGTAAACCTCACCATAAATTCATACAGATCTCAAACGAGATTGGTTACAAACTATAGTGTCCGTCATAAGAAAGTAACCATCATAAAAATTCTTCTATTTTGGCCTAATATACTGACCTTGAAATTTTAATGGTATATACAACAATTTTATGGACAATAATGGATAACAATAAAACATATCATGAAATGTTTCAGCTATTTCCAGAATTATATTCATTTCGATTACTTGCACTTTGCCTTTTTTATACCAACATCACTCACTTTAAATTTAAAGACTTACTGTCTGTCATGATATATGAAACATGTACTTGACTTAAACATCTTGACTTCAATTGCACTTTCTAGTGGGACTACTTATTGCGCTTTGTTATATTTATTTGTAATAAAGGGCTTAAAAACCTTACAATTTGACTAGCGTTACATGACTTAGAATTTGCTTTAACATTGAAGAACATTAGTTTCACAAATACGTTATATTTACTTGTAATCAAAAACATGTACATTCAATGTTTAATGTAAGAGGGTATATTAATATATACATGTATATGGTTTCATTGAAGGTAACTGCAGAAAAGAAAGAGGACAACCTTCCGTATCAATTTTTTAATATGATGATAAAAACCGGGACGTCAAGTAAGCTTGACAGTGGGATTTATACGTGTTTTGCGATTGGCGATGGTGAAGTAGGGGAAGCGGAAGTGAAATTAACAATTTCTTAAAAGCATCTCTATTGGAAACTCTGTCTAAATCATGCTGGGACACATCGTCATTATCTTTAAAGTTTGACGGGAACAGCCGAGGTGTTGCGACTGTTCATACTTAGTATTTGTCGTGCTGAAAGTCTCCTAAACCAGGATTCAGACAAGCGGGATGCTAGATGTGGTCGCATTTGACAATGACTGGCGATTTGAAGAAATAGCTGAATAAATTGGAATATCAAACTTTTTGGAGAAAACAACATTATTGTATTTGGAATGTCAAATCACATATTCTTTGCGTGACTATGAAAAATATTTGTATGGTCGGGTACCGACTTTTTTCAAGTACAATGTTTTGCATACAACCGTAATCAACTCACATGCAGTCCAATCTGATTAAATGGCCACCTGTGAATAACCGTCATTTATGAATTGCGGTCACCTGTGGACTGATGCCATCTCCGAATAGCACCCATCTGTAAATATTGGTCAACTATAAACTTTGAACACTGGTGAATACTGACCACCTGTGAATATCAGCCATCTGTGAATAGTGGTCGCTTTTCAATAGCGGTCACCTGTGATCAATTCGGTACTCAGCATGGATTTATAACTATAATAACAAAATTAACCTGATCGAAGGCCTCCTGTATAGACGGACATATTTTTTATTTCTGTTTCGGACGGATTAATTAAATGTTTAAAGTAAATACAATAGAAGTTCAGTATTGGATCTGCAGTGGAATAGCTCTGAACCACACTTTGCCTGAGAAAAGACGGGCTTCAGAATTAGAAAGATTCCCCTTTTAAACGAAATTAACTAAAGGTATTTTAGAGCTACTGAATAAAAACTGAGATGGACAAATTTGTGTAGGTTAGAGTGATATCAGGAGTGTAGGGGCCTGGAATAAAGAGGTTCTGTAACAATACTGAAATACAGCCGTTGAAAAAAGCATGGTGTGTTTAAATACGATTTTTGATAGCGAAGTAATTGCAGTGAAACAGATAAAACTGCTGTCTCTATAATACGAGTTCATGATATTTATGCAGGTAAAATATATTTAGTTATTTGACATTTTGTGCGTCAAAATTTTACAAAATACGACGTATTTTTAGACACGCACACGTTTTGAATAAAATTCTTTCTTTGTATTTCGGGAACAAAATAAAGCTACCTGCGTAAAGTCAAATAAGATTTGTTGCTTAAATGCTCCAGAGTACGAGTATACGAAAAGTTTTCACTTTGTATGTGCGTCCATCTGTTGGCCAGTCTATCAACCGCGTAATGATGTTAATGTTTTACCTCTGATTATGTTATACAATGCTCCCCGGTTAACGCATTATTTTTATAAAATAGTTGGATAGCATTTTACCGTTTCTTTGGCGTTATTGTTGAATTATGCGTTTCAAATATTCAACTCAAGTGAAACCAACTTTTGATACAAAATAAACAAGAAATGATTGTTCTGTTTTTTATTGCAAAAATATAAGCATCTAATCATAGAAATGGAACGAAATTCTAGGGTATTTACATAATGCGAAATTTGTACAAAAGTTATACCATGTTATTTTGTGCAATAAAAATAGAGGTTCACCAAGCGTTTAGAAAACCAAGAGCAGATAAAGACTATGTCGTGAAGACGCTCGCATCAAACTTTGTTTTACATTGTCTTACATTGTCTTCTAGTGTGTCGATTTCAGTTCTGATGATCGAAACCTCCGAAAATGTTCAACTCAAATTATTTAACTAAATAATACTGAGAAATTTCGCGTGTAAAGCATTTTCCGAGCACTTTTTGATAGTTATTTCGACTAGACTTTACATGTCATGGATTTTAAACTCTTGGTTGGACCCTTTTCCAATTCGCGACAAAATGTTACATAATTATACATACAATGTCTGTATATTGACATAACTGCACAGAGCTACCGTAAACAGGTGCTGGTATTTCATTGTGATTATTACTTGTTGATTTTATATTCAATAAAGCTTGGACTTGAACGTGTTCATCTTCTTACCGACACAAACACTTCCAGTTAGAATACAAATGCTTTCAACACTGTTGACTCATTTCTCCTGTCGCCTGCTATGTTTTTTCTAATGGAACAATTTTATAACCAATGTCGAAAATGACAAAAAAATGTTTAGACGATCAATTTTAACTTATTTTTGAATGAGTTTCATACTGAAATACACAATTGAACGCAGTTCCCCGTGTTACAATTGTTACGATAATCATTGCGCAGTCCGCAGTAAGACGTCATACGTATTTGATTGGTTGATTCTTATTTGAATTGTCCAATAACATGGCAGCATTCCGAGGCTGGAATTCAAACCTTATCGTCTCAGCCTATGACTTTAATGTCTAAGTTTACGCAAAAAATGTTTATAACAATAAAAATATCACATAAAATACGGAAAAAGCCTTAAATATAACTAATATGAACACCTCACACAGAATATTGATGACGCGTAGAATACACAATAAATTATGGGTTATCAAGTCGGGATCCAATGAAAAAACAACATTGGCACCACATGATAAATGTTGATTTAAAAAAAACAGGATTGATACGGACGTATACCTTCAATTCGGATTGTGTAAGAATTTTTCATCAAGGTTGTAAATAGAAGGGGGAAAACGAAGATTAAATTAAGCGTCCATAATGCAAAGAAAATATTGCGCGATTATTAATTTCTATCTGGCAATAATTTTTTTCAAAATCATAATATAACAATCAGAACTATATCTATTATACACAAAATCATATTAATTCAACAAACATAAATGGTCATCACCGAATATTTGGTCCCCTTTGGGATGACAAATAAACAATCACGCGGTTTTGTGACGTAATAACTGTGTGGCTAATGAAATCAGCAAGGCTGTTAGAAACTGTTTCAAAACAGGATTACAGACAGAATATTTTAGATTTAAATACACATTGCGTAAGCATTGAATAAAACAGACACATCGTATGATTAAACACTGATTAAAATAAAAAAAAACACATTTTACAGACATAGTCTTGAAATGAAAGTTTTTTTGTACACGAAAATTGTCATTTTTTCATCCGAACCTGTTACAAGCGAAACTACAATCAAAGGGAAACAACTTCAATATATTGATATACAAAACAGCATTTTATTGTCTCCCATGATGACACACAAAACTAATTTATACTGGAGATTGATAGATATGCATGAATGATTTACCGAAAGGATTTCGAGTTTTGACAAAAAAATCCAATACAGTACCCGCTCGCAAACAACGAATGAGTCCGTTGCGTATTAAAACGAGCTAATTTATTGTATGGAATTTCATACGCGACTTACTCAACATCTTTTGAGTTTTTAAGCCAAAGAAATCCATAACTGCGTATTACGCACAATCAGTAAATTTCCTAGACTAAAAAAACAACTTTTTGGTACAAAGAGAGCAACAAAAATATGCAATTTGAATAGCAAAATGATCATGACACTTCGTGAACTGAGAAGTCAAATAATTGTCTGACATGCGGACTAAATCATGCGCTTACTAATTTATCTAGACATCTAACCTTACCGATAACTTAACATTCATTTTAAAACATTTTCATTTCTTAGTCTGTATATAAAATACATTTGTATATTTTGTTCAAGTATACGAATCTTTCAAAAATTAAACTTTTTGCTGATTTGATATTGAATTAAAATGTCTGATATGGTTGTATTTAATGAAATTGTATCAAATGCACCCTATGTGAACACACAACCGTACAGATATTTTCAGTTTAATTTTGTTCAAACAGTCAATTTTCAAATCAATCTTTACCGAAAATCCGAACAATTAACTGTCCAAGTAGGTGAACAAATGGGCTATCTAACATTGAATTATCCAAACAAAGGGACTGTCCGAATTTGTTACCAGACTCGGCATTTTATTGATGGATTATACCGTGAAATGTAAGAGCACTTGAATACATCTTGGAATGCGAATGAATTGGACAAGGCACCTTCAATCCTGTAATATATAAATATAAACAAATTTTAATTCAAACAGATGAAATCAGATAATCGAAATCCATGAAATATTTGTTTGACCAATAAAATGAGGCAAAAATCATAGCACTATTCTAAGCGTATAGTAAAACTACAGTTTTGCTATTTCATGATATATTTGTAAATAAATGTAATTCTTCTGAAGACAACATTGCTGCTGGTGAATTGCGTTCATATTTAGCAAAATTTCGACTGTTTATAAAGAAATGCAGATCCTGAGTTATGTAGTTCTTCGAACAATCTTCAGAAGATTGATGCACACGCTACTTTCAGTTTGAAAAGTTACGTGTACGCACTTTACAGAATATCAGTTCTTGGAACGAAATAAATTTGGATTTAAGGAAAACTCATAATGGGATCACTTCAATGTTAAGACATTTTCCTTTGGTCCAAAAAGATGGTCATAATATTGAAGTTTACTGTTTTAGTAAATTCGTTACAAACCTGTAAGGTCCAGGACTGTGACTATCGCGAACTAAGAAGTCTTTGATTCCGTAATCTTTCCACTTTGAGCAATATAACTGAAATATAGGAATGTATCATTGATGCAATAAGCTTATCTACAATATACAGTCTCATTTATGCTGAACACCGGCTGTTAGGAGACCAATTGACTGCATAGACCAGAAGTTTTTGAGTAGAATAAAACTTTTGTATTTAACATCTCATAAAGATAAAGGGTGGTACTCTCCAGAAGTTGGCCAGTATAGACAGGTTTGACTGTACATAAACCGAAAATGACAATTAATCCTCCTTATTCAATGTCTTTGTGCATTTCAATTTCATAATTAAACTTCTAGCAAAATATGCAGTATGTATTATAAATCATATGTATCAGTAAAATCAGGACGAAGTTTAAAATCGTCTTTCCACATATTTTAGTACATTGTACGATTAACTTCACATGATGTACGGCTAAATTACTAGAAGGTAAATTTCTTTCATAATCTGACAAATCCACTTACTTAAGAATTTCAAAATTCTTGATTTCTGCCATTTATCAGCCATTGAAGGACACTGATTACATCAATTTACGCTCAGTTTTTATGAAAACTGTAGGTCAGTGAATGTTAAGTGGTCAGCTGTACCAGTGGTTAGTTAATGAAATGCGTGGTTCTAAATATAGTGACTTTAAAATGGGTCTTCTACTTCACTTGATTATACATTATGAACGACGTTTTTAGATTATTCTCAGAAAATATCCTGATGTACGGCTAAATTACTAGAAGGTAAATTTCTTTCATAATCTGACAAATCCACTTACTTAAGAATGCCATGAAATAAACAGTCAATACCTGAGCAAAACTTATATAGAATATTTGTCTGTTGGTCAGAGTGACCCCGGGTAAGGGCTCCTCTTCTCCGTGTTCCTTAATCCATAATTCAAATGCCTGAAACATATACAAAAAAGCTGAGGGCGGTTCAGAAAGTTTTGAGAACATCAACTGCAACGTCGTACCGTCTACAAAGAAGTAATGGACAAAACATACTCCAAGAACTTTAACTATGTTGAATTTAAAAGCGCCATGCAACTATTTCATCATATTTTATTTCATGGAAACAATACACCATCATGATAATTATCCATAATGAATATTTTTTTCACTTCCTATCGATTTTAATTCTAGTATTATAAATAACGTTTTGCGTTGCACAAACAGGAATCCGGGTACCGTCATATAACAAAACAAACAACAAAAACTCAGACAACACTTACAATTTGAGCGGCACGCAAACCGCCATTGTCTGCAATGTTTTCTTCCAAAGTTTGTTCACCATTTATCTAAAACAACACGAAAGACAGATACACTTTCGTTGCCAAGGTAATAGAAAATTTAAAGGCGGTGTTGTCTGTATATATTTGGAATCGTTTTAACAAGCCGAACATTCTTGCAACTAGACAACATTATCTGTCATTCTAGAAGACACTAATGTGCTAATTAAGACAACACGTCTGTGGCTGTTATGTCTTTTAACTTCAAACACAAACATGATAGCCATATATCTTGATACAAATTACATTTGACAAGAGAGTGAAACCTCCAGAGAGTTTAATGCATTTATCTTTTAAAGAACATTTCAGTTGTCACTTGATTTCTTTCTACAGCAGAACGCATTTCGTAATGACAGCGAAAAAATATCATTCTGCGCTACAAAGGAAAATTGTATAACGTGGTAATTCATCGATGCAAACAGACAGGAATCTAAAGTGAAAAAAAAAACAGCATACATGTAGTACACTTATGTCATGATGATTACTTCATGAATGTCTCATAAAAACGCAAAAAAATTGATGATTGTGTGCAATCTTACACGAAGGATAAAACACTCGACCAATCAGCATCATTTTAGTTATCACGTGATTAAGCTAATCAATTATCAAGCCTTTATAAAGAGATCAATAATCAGTTTCGGACAAGCGCTTGATTCAAGTGACTTTAAGATGGCGAACTTACTGTCATATTGTCTATTTTATAATGATCGTACTGGTCCTTCATACACTGGGTGGTTTCATTAAACATCCCCGCGGTAACAGGGTCCCACCAGTCCCTTAATCGTCCGAATCCATCATATTGTCTTCCTTGTATGTCAAACGCATGCGTAATCTCGTGTCCAATCAGTGAACCGATTGCCCCAAAATTCAACGCACTGAAATAGTTGATCGTTTTTGTTACAATCACCAACAAAGATTTTATAAACCTTCTCAGCATCATAAATAAAAGTTTTTAAATCAATAAATAAATGGCGAATAGTTCACTCGAGGGATTTCAAAACGGTTTCCTCACTGAAAAGTCGAGCACACATCCATAATGTTTGATGTATTTAGCACTTGGGTTATTGATAATTCCTTAAAAAAGTTTAAGTAATCTCACATGTATACACAATAAAGAAAAAATCAAATATAACACGATTTTACCTCGGACCTTCGTTACTGTATATTGGTAGATGAAACAACGCTATAGGGAATATGATATCATTTCTAACTGGTGAATAATCTGATTCTACCGTCACTGGAGGGTTCAACCAACTGCAAATAAATATGAATGAATGAATGAATGAATGAATGAATAAATGAATGAATGAATGAATGAATGAATGAATGAATGAATGAATGAATGAATGGATGGATGGATGGATGGATGGATGGATGGATGGATGGATGGATGGATGGATGGATGGATGGATAAATGAATGAATGGATGATGAATAGTGGGGTAAATCAAGCAAACATTTTACTTTCAAATCATTGTAGGAACTGGGAATCCATTTCATACGTGAACAAGTACAAGTATAATAGACGTAAAATATAATACCAAGACAAAATATTGTATACAAAATTATTCATATATGAGTACATATCGATACACACATGTATTCATATCATGAAGATGGTGAAACTATTGTGTATATTTTACCTGTTTTTTCGATCAAATTGTTGATTCAAAGACTTTCTCATTAAACCCATTGAAAATGTTCTCCAATTTAGCAAATTTCTAAACCAGTCCTGGCCGATAGAAAACTGTAAGGAAAGATAATTGGATGCATTTACAAGTAGGGGTAATAGAGGTACAAGAGGTAGACTTCTTTCTCTATCTGTTAAAAAGTCCAAGCTTTTGAAGAGAGTTTAGCGTCAAAATCAGATTATGAAAAGTGCTCCCCAATTTATATTTAAGACATTTTCGTCTCTAACAGTTTAAATTATAAAATTTTTAGAACTGGTAAAAGTCGCTCGTCAATTACGGGAATATTGATAATGATTCTTTATAATTTATATATGGAAACTGATCATAAGTGGTAACCTCTGGTGAAGTAGAATTACACACACATTTGGCCCCCAAAAAATTTTTTTGCAATTTTTCTGAATTGGATTTTCTTTTTGATATTTTACTTACATGACCATAGAATTCATCTAAGAATGTTATATTCAACATGAAGGATGGATAACTGACTTTCTCAATCATCTCGTCAATCTGAAAATAACATTTCACAAGTACAGGATAAAGAGGATCTTGAATGAGTGCTCATTCCGTACCATTTTTATTAAACGAGTTGACTTAATAATATGACACGAGGCTCTGCCGAGTGTCATATTGTTTTTGTCAACGAGTTTAATAAAAAAATGGTAAAGGATGAGCACGAAAATAAGATTCTATTTATCACATAAAACGACCACAGAAAATGAAACAGACTATAGGATGACCTATATACAAGACGTCTAGTGTAGACTGTTCACTACTGCGCGCAAAAAATAGCGCATGTTTCTATTAATCGTTTGGCAATAAAATGCAAGATGAAAGACCTAAAATCATTATTTCATTTACACAAACATCATTTTATTCATTAATAAAATCATTACGAATCAAAAGTCGACCATGTTTACAAATGTCGTAGTAGCGTAGTAATACAAAATATGCAAATGCAGTGATTTGGCTAATTTGAATATTTATTGCACGGTTTGGCAGTGCCGAACGATGTTTCCGGCACGGGTTTACGGCACTCCTGGACCGCAGGCTATGTGATAAATAAAAATCTGACAATAATAATAAGTGATAACTATGATAGGACTAGTACTATCAATAGAAATTCTAAAAAGATAAAAATAATAACGATAATAAGTTTGCTTACTTTTTCAGCTGCGTTCCGTTTCGTTTTTTCATCCAACCATATTTTTCGGAGAAGATAATCCTTGAATCCTTTCTTAACATAATTCACAAGATCAGTTATCTGGAACATAAAAACAAAGCCATCTCAATTACATTTGTAATAGCAATACAATTGAATATTCATGTGTACGTATAATACGTTTGAAATGCTTCATTCTTCAATATAATAGAGTATTTAAGTTGTTTCCACAGATTTAAAAAAGGTTAATACAATCCTTGATATACCTGGTCCCAGAACATTGCGAGACAAAAAGAGAACAGTTTTGGAGTTGAGATCAACTAGGCGTAACTGAAGAGTTCTGGAATTGAGATCAACTAGAAGTAACTGAACAGTTTAGGAGTTGAGATCAACTTGAAGTAACTGAACAGTTTAGGAGTTGAGATCAACTAGTAGTAACTGAAGAGTTCCGGAATTGAGATCAACTAGTAGTAATTGAACAGTTTAGGAGTTGAGATCAACTAGTAGTAACTGAAGAGTTCCGGAATTGAGATCAACTAGTAGTAATTGAACAGTTTCGGAGTGGAGATCAACTAGAAGTAACTGAAGAGTTCTGGAATTGAGAACAACTTGAAGTCTATGGGAAGGTTTCTCCCAACAATAAATACAAGTAAACTACAAAGAATGCATATAAAACTACATACATGCAAATGTCATATGAAGATCAATAAAAAATATATGTACGTAAAACCATTTCTTCAGCCTAAAGTTTTCGCCAAGATTATAATGAAAGCAACGAAAACAATGTTGTATAAGTCTTTGTACAGCTTTTACTTTGACGTTCAAACTGTTTACGTAACATCTTATAATAGCTTAAACTTTATAAACAGATCTAAAAACAACAAATAAGTCATTTGAGAATTGAGCTTAGTTGTCAATCTCAGACTTAAAACTTGAGTATACATTCTTAGTGAATTTTTTCTCTGGAGGCGAATCTCACGTTGAAACACTCTGTTTTACCAGATAATATACAACTGGGATATATGTCAAATCGGTGATATATATACATATATAGTCTGTTAATCATATAATCTGATATCATTACAGTCAAACATGAGTTAAAGTCAACCACTGGATGCCTCCATGGACGATGTACCCGCTTTATAGACACACCTAAGTTCAGATAGCAATTTGTAAACATACAATTCTTGCTATCCTATTGATTAACATAATAACAAATCACACATCTCCAAACCAATCAATAGGATAAACGATTTTTATTTACAAACAAGGAAGATTTGTAAGTTTTAAACTGCTATTTTAGCTAAGATATGACAATGAACGAGCCCCATGTGCTTTATTTCCGAAACATTCATAGATGAACTTTACCTTTTAACGAAATGCACCTCTAATACAGGTCAGCGATTTATTAAATTTTGTCACTGTAAATGTGGTCATCTTAGACAGATCTGACTGTATGGCATTAATGATAGAAGATCTAATCAAATAATACCAACCACGTAAATTTAGATAAAATTATTTGCGACACTCAGCCGTTCAAATACAAAAATGTAGAGCATTTTTTTTTACATTTGAATGATCACAAAATTTCATGTAGCCATCAGTGTCGATCTTATACAGAAGTTCACAAAAGTCGAGAATCATTTTATTCGGAAATCCAACCAGAATCTACACTGATCTACAAACACCTACTCAAGCTGGTTAAAAGGGATATACCCTGGCTTCAGAATTTTAGGTGGCACCACACAACATTATATATAACCCCAATCATCAGGCGCAGAAGCTGATGAGCACAATGAAGCATAAACGCTTAATTTTACGGGTTTCTCTAAATTTGAAGCAAAACATGCTACAACTAAATCAAATAAGTTTTAATATATAACAATCCAGTTATGACCATTAAATTATGTAAAACAGAATTCCAGTCCTAAAATAAATTTGTTAACATGCTTATGATAAAAACAATATCAGTAAAGTGTTAGCATAAAAAGGAATTCAACTTGTTAAAAGAGACGATTCCAACCTTCTGTGTGGTTGGGAAATTTTTCGCACAAGCAGCAACATTTTTCACTTGCACACTAGCATGCGCAAGACAAGAATATGGCTTAATCCCTCCCGTTGATTCTGAAAATAATTAGGGATTGAATTCAAATAGCCAGAGCTTGAACACAAATGATCGAGGATTGTATCCCAATGATCTTGGCATGAGCCCTGATTAAGACAGTATTGACGATTTTTCTTATAGGGCTCCTCGGATAGCTACCAGGATTCTGTCCCTAATGTTAACAATCATATAACAGAAGAAAATAACAAAATACAAACAAACAAGACCTGGAACACCAAATTAAACAAACTAAATATGAAAATGCAGTAGCTTGAATAAATAAAGGCTTAGGAATAAATCAACTCGGTCTATCCAGTGAAGTAAGCTTTAAAAGTCCTTGTTTAAAGCCATGTACATACAGGGAGTCATGCAAGGAGTTCAATGGTAACACAGAAACATAATTCTAAGAAATAACAGCCTGTACCCAATTGTATAAACATTGGTTAACTTTAACCACTGGGTTAAATCAGAGTTTTGGTTAAAATTTTAGTAAAATTGTCGGTTAGCTGTTGTAGAAAATTTTGTATTAGTTCAACCAAATTTTGTTTTTGTTAAAGCTCAAATAAATCTAGCCCAAGTCTAAGATGCTGGTTAAATCTTGACATAAACGGTAACCAGTACCAAAATGGCAGCCCTTTTTAAATGTTTAAATGATTTTTTAATGGTTAGTAAACCAAAATGGTTATATTTAACCTTGGGTTAAATTAACCATTTGGTTAAAGTTAACTAATGTTTATACAATTGGGCACTGAGGTTTAATATAACAACGATTTAAGATCAGATAGATGTAACGGAATTTAGTCAAAGTTGCGCAATTTTAGACACAAAAAATCACTTTTACATGATTCACTTTTCTTAAAATTTAGAAATACAAGATTCCAGATAAAACATCCAGATTTCAGAATTTCTGTTCACACTGGCGTTTCGAGCGTGTGACAATCGTTATATACGGTAAATAGAAACTATTCGACAATTAAGGATTTTATGCTGATAAACTTCATGTCATATCTCATTGGACTTCAAACAAAGACCTGTTGTTCACTGTCAGACCGAGATAATGGCCTGGGTATACATAAATATCCCACAAGTCTAAGATGAAAGGAAAGTTCTTGAACAGACCTACCTTTTCAATTCTTTCTTCCTGTGTATCCCAAACAATATACATTAAGCAATTTTCAAAAATTGTTAAAAAAGCGAAGCGAGAGAAAAGGGGAAAGAAAATGAATACGTTAAATTCGTGTAAAAGTCAAGGATTGGTTAGTTCTAAGTTTTTCTATAAAAATAAAATTAAGCAAATGTGAATATGCGCTAGATACCAAATCTTACATTGATTTATAAAAATAGACTTAAGTTGTAATAGCAGATTTGTAGCCAACACGTGTGCTTTGGTCGAGTCTCGATCCACGACCATTAAATCAACAATTACGCTTTCTATTGACTGAGCTGACACCACAATCCGTCACAGTAATATTTCTTATATGATCGTTAATACTGATTTCAAATGATATTTCATTGATATAGTGCAAACCCGGTACATTATACATTATACAAATGTTATTAGTGCAACTATTAGAACAACAATGCGTCGTGAAGCAGGTGTGACAACATAATTGTATAAATGACTTTAAAGTGTTCGCAGCCTTGAAGAGGATTTGTACACCCAAATATAACGAGTACACCTAGATGACTCGACTTGAAGCATATACGCATCAAAAAGTCTACTTCACCATGAGCTTAATTTCCAGTACTAATACTGTTCAAATGCGCAATGGAAGCCAGTCGTTCTCTAGAAGGTTCTACATAATTTATGACATTTACCAGTATACAAGATGCTCTTTTGTTTATTTTAAGCCATACTTGAGCTGTTGCGTTGTTAACATTTTATTTGACAGACTTGGTAACCAATCGGTGGTTGACATCAGTTGCTTACCCTAAAAAGCCATTTTGAATACAACGTTATTAGTACAATTTAATGTCATGTAAATAGATCAATGTACATGTATCAGTACCTGGTTCATTGACGTATCTGATGACGTAGCATTGACGTATATTGAACCAGTAGCCAATCCGAGAGCCTTGTTTGTGTAGAATGTACATCGTCTCCAATGTTCACCTTCTATGTCCACCTCTGTAATTTAATTTTAAATAAAATGAACTTACAGAGGCATCAGCTTTTATGTGATGTAATACTTCAACCATTGTGAATAAAAGGCCCCGAGAAAATACGATGACATACTGACCCGTTTTTTGAGACAACTGTGGAATTTTTTTGTGAGCCTCGTGGACTTTACAATTACATAAATAGAATTGCACTAATTTAAATAAATATATTATGAATAACGTGTTTAAGTATCATGTTTTAAAAGTTTATTTAATTTAGAAATAATAAAAATGTTAGCGGGAGTTCGGCTGTTCAAAAGTTAAAACACGAGTGTTCAGATCCATAAAAATTATTGCTTTCGCATTCTTTCACCCGAAAACGAAAAAGGTCTACGTTTTTAAGAACATATACTTCGTGACGTCATAAGCCATTATACTTGTTGAGTTACAACAGCAAGCCGTGTTTTTTATATAATAATGTAAGGGTTGTCACCTATATATTTATAAAGACAAAATTATGGGATGGAATATCAGAGTTTCAGACATTCTTAGGGTCTAATACTCAAAAAAGTAAATACGAAGATTGACTATCACATATTCGATGTACAAACAAGCACAGACTGTGAACTTACCGTCATCTGGATCGAGTTCAGGATCAAATGTGTTCATATCAAAATATCTCATCATTGAACGAGCCAAGCTAATCAAAATATATCTCTTCAGTATACTAAAATGGAAAAGAAAAGCAGCATACTGTGAGTGGTATTACAACTTTAGCCCCAGATTTACATCAGACAATTACAACAATGAAGTCTTATATAAACGCTTTATGATATGATGACGTTGTGTTGATATTTATGAATACGAAAATACATCACAGCAAAATTGAGACATAAACTGAGTTATGTACAGCAGTAAATAAAATACCATAAAAAACTCCATGAGTTTACCTTTTATTGTAATCATTGTCGGCTGAAAGAGTTTGGATTTCGCGAATGAAATATGTTGTCAAGTTCATTTTGACTTAAAAGCATACTAGGAATGCATAAATTCGTTAGTAATTTGACCGCAGACGTGAAGTGGTGATGAGTTGTGACGTCACTACACCCTGCGCCCGTACAACGATTGAACCTGCAGAATTATTAAAAATAGCCTTGATTCATGATTCATGATGTATTACCTTATACTTGATGCATTTCGCATGTAATCCTCCACAATAACACAAACTTCTTCGAGAGCTCTTTCGTGCAGAACAATCACTTCTGTTTTCTCATCCAACTGATGATCATGCGAATCAAAGATTCCATTTAAATACGTCGTCCATGAAAACTGCAATCGTAATAAATACATTATCAATTTGAACTTCAACTCCGTCTAACTTTTGCATGTCGTATAAAGGAAAAAAGTTTTGTTCCAAAGAAAGGAACAAAATATATAAAACAATAAAAAATGACGGATGGGCACTTTTTTATTATGTAATTTTCATTGACAAAAAAGACAGAAACCGAGATAAATTCAAATAGTTGATTAGCAGAAAATATGGACCGGCAGGGCAAACGATAATGTTATAAGAGACACAAGTATAACAGACAATACTTACCAGTCGACATTTCCTTTGTAAATTCTTTATAGTCATCGCATTGTAAGCTTGTGTCCGATTATGTACGTGTAAATCTATGTCATGCGCCTTAAAAAGAAACAAAAACATCGAAAAAACATTAACTTATGTCCATAGTTCAATTCATCGGACGGCTTAGATTGTTCCAAAACTTATTGTTGGTTAATGGTTACTCTAATCTTTTCCAAAATGATGTTTATGTACGCGTAAGAAGCGATGCATTCGGTCAGATAAAACAAGGATGGATATATCATAATCACGCAGGCCATTGTCAAAACGTCATTATCTCAATGGTGTTTAATACATTTTTTAATTGTCTTTCGTAAAAATCAACATATTCAACATAATGATTTTCCGACATATTGCTACGGTTATCTATAGTTGTAGAAGTCACGGGGACTCGAAGAACTCTATGGCTAAATGAAAATCTTGTAAATGGAAATGATATATATACAACGTATACAGGAACACAGAATTACCAACACTTATGGAAATTGTCCGCCATTCATCAGAAATCCAGCACAGACTAATGCATTTAATATCTCATTATTACGTCATTGACGTTGCTATCAGAAGTAATAAATTCTTTCAGTTTGCCATCAGTGTTATTACCACGACATTATACATACATTCATGAGAAATTAACTTCAATTATCTGCATTAACCATCAGACGGGCTTATAGATGTTAGAAAAAACTGTTAATTATATGACTACATATTACTTCATTTTTTAGGCCTATTCAGTGAATATGTCCAGCAAATTTTACGCCAAGGAGAAACATCGCGTTCCTCGTTGAATAGTTACAGTCAAGACTGATATAGCAGTCACCAGGAAATAACGGTCAGCATATGGACAATCGCTATCCACCAGTACGTATTCATTGTTTTAGTACTATACTGAAAAATGCGCATTAAGGACATCTCTGTCTCTCCAGGATGTATATTAATGAACATGTTTGACTTATTTAAAGCACCAACTATCGACAGTCTACAAGGTAAATAAAATTCGTAATTTTCTTAAACAAAAGCATTCTAGATACGATGACAAACATCTCTAACTTCTAACACTAGCAAAAAACGTTCAGCACCCGATTGTATAAACATTGCTTAACTTTAACCACTGGGTTAAATCAGAGTTTTGGTTAAAATTTTGGTTAAATGTTCGGTTAGCTGTTGTAGAAAATTTTGTTTAAATTTAACCAAATTTTGTTTTTGTTAAAGCTCAAATAAATCTAACCCAAGTCTAAGATGCTGGTTTAATCTTAACATAAACGGTATCCAGTACCAAAATGGCAGTCCTTTTTAAATGTTTAAATGATTTTTTTAATGATTAGTAAACCAAAATGGTTAAATTTAACCTTGGGTTAAATTAACCATTTGGTAAAAGTTAACCAATGTTTATACAATTGGGCGCAGGTGTTATATTCAAAAACAAACAATTGGTATTATATACAAGAATTTTTATAATTATATTAATAAACATAAGTACTTACCAAAGATAATTTCTTTTCTAACTCCAGAATGTTTTTGGACTCAATCTCCGCATTTTCTTTTTCCATACCCCACAATGTTTGTAACAGCACCGATGTTTCTCTTAGGTAATTACCAACCATCTGATGGATATAAAAATAATTATATTCTGTTCTTGTGTTATCTTGTCAAATTACAATAAACTGCTTTGGCAAATTGGACGTTTGTGAAATCAGAAATCAAAATTGTAAATGTCAAGGCGTAAGAACTGGTCAGAAATTGTTCATCATATCTATTATGCTTTCTTTGGCCATAACAATGTTGACGTTGGCTTCAAACTAGATAAAATTTCTCAAATAAAAGTTTGATACACATACATCAGATAAATCTACAACAGGATGAGGATGCGTATCCTTTATGTGCGGCTTTTTCGTTGTTGTCGTCGTCGGCGTCGTCGTCGGCTTTTGTGTCGTAGATTCTTCCGTTGCGTTATTAGTTGTTTCGTTGGTACCTTCAGAATTTCCATTGACTGTAACATTTGTGTTAGATTCTCCAGACGCTATATTACCTGCAGCTGAATCGCTGTACAATAAAATATTTCATAGTTACGAATACGAAGACAAAGTCATGAATGATGACACGGATAGTGATGACGATAATGATAATACTTATAATGGTGATGTTGAAGATACGGATGAAAAGATGATCCAATAGTTGCTTTTAGTCATACGGAGCTGGTGACTACTTTTAACTGATGTAACAGCGGGACGTCCTTACTGATAACAATTGAAGATATTTACATCGTCAATGCGTTAAAACGACAAAGTCAAAACACGATCTAGAACTACCTTCAAAATAGGAAGCGTAGACAATGAACTACAACCCATCAGATTTTGATATACTTTTGACACAGGGTTCGAACCATCCACTTCCTGCATCGGAGGTAAACATTTGCGTATCTAAGCATCACCAGATGAAGTAAATAAATTTATACTTAGCAATGTCCGTTTGTTTTCAACTTTTATATTTCAGATTCATATCAGGAAAATGAATCCGCGTGCACGTTAAATAAGACCAATTGAACAGCAGCAAATGACAGTGTTTCAATAAAGACAAATAAAGACAAGACTCCTTACATGACTGGTGTTGATGTTGCATTTGAGGAATTTATTTCATCCAACAATTTCTTTTCCTCTGATTTAAAACTGTTGTATGGAAATGGTGAGCTGCCTGCTTCAATCTGAAGTACAAGAATTGTAATGTCCCAAAATATCATTAAGTAGGATTTTTTTATTCACCAGATGCTTAAACTCAACGCCACCGAGTTAATAAACATTATACTATAGGAAGTGATATATCAATCTAAAACTTCTGTCATCAAGTTGTCGCAAAATTGTAAATTGTATTGTATATGTATTTAAATTTCTCTCTCATCAGGAATAATCATAAATTTAAGAATTTTAAATAGGATAATTTCATATATATAGCTCTTTTATTTTTGAATAAGCACATGTCAGACATTCACCTTTATTATGTTCGTTTTCGGATTTCGTTCATCAGGCCCCACAATCACTTGGAAAAGGGGCCAAGTGTTGAGTCGATGGACGTCTGACAGTATTTCCATCAGATTAAACACATGGTTTGTTTTTGATATGTTTTGTAAAAGTGATTTGAAATTATTCAAAGTCGTTTCTCGGGGAACTTTACTTTCTCCCATACAACTTTGGTAATACATTTTTGCCTTCTGTTGCGCTGCCCCATGTAAGGAATGAGATTCTGCAAAAGATGAAAAAATATTACATACAAAAGTTTGCTCAGTTAGACAGAATGAATGATAGAATGTTCAAGGATCGAGACCTTACAAGGATGATATGACAGACCATGTTGTTGCTGAGGCTTGTTATGTCCGGACATTAAGTCGAAATAAGTTGAAAATTGTTTTGCCGAAGAAGGGGTGGTAACGGGTTAGTACTGGTGATTTACTTAGTAATTCTACGCCTTGCCCAACTGTAATCCTGTTCACAAAGATCTATGAACCAAATATAAGCAAGCCAACTCATCAGTCGCAACAAATTCTTACCTAGAAAATCTTTCAGCATATACATATTTTTGTATGATAACTGTTGAAATCTGTCCCACATTGGGTACCCAGGTGGGATTGGGGTCTCCTTTAACCAACCACCACATGCATATTGGTGAAAATCTTCACAAGGATTTGCTGACGGGTCCATAGCACCCATTAAAGAACTAGCTGCATTGAGACAACCCGTAGACTCGCATCGTATCGGGGCTACAAGAAAATTAACAAGGAATTAGACTTGACTTTAGGCGTGTAGGCAATATGCATGTAAAATCCTTGCGTATGCAACATACAATATTTTTCGTCTGAACACATTGGACCACCAAATGTCATTTCGTTTGATGTCACATTATAGGCAAACGCAAACGTTTATATGTGGGAAATATTCAGTATATTTCATGAAGTACATGTACTATGTTTATATCATGAATTCTGTAATCTTCATAAACACTAGTAACATAATATTTTATGAACTTCTTCCTATAGGCTTGCTAACACGCGTGCATCAATCAACACATTCTCTAGTTTGTTCAATTTTTTGACAGTACATTAAGATATTCAGACAAATAGAACCGAAACATGTACACAAAGTAATGCTATAGTAACTTAACGTTTATGACCAGAACAGGAATGACAGGATATAATCGAAACAAGACATGTTCAAAATTTGTATGCGTGTAAGAGGATGAAAGAAAATTATTCACGTTTTATCTCTTTCTTTTTTCCAAGGTGTATGGCAAGTATAATGATAATTATGAGACAGACGAAGCCAAAGCCTATGGATGTTTTCTCAATCACAGTAAGTCGCCTACGGCGGCGACAAGCATCACAGTTAAATATAGGTTCATCATCATCATATTCAAGAATATCCTCCTCAGAACCAGCCCGACTATCTTCAAAAGGCGCATCGTCCATCTAAATAGAGAACAAATAACATATATGGTGTTAAAGATTACACTTGAACAGAAAACATCTCCTAAACATAACTATGTTTTTTTCTTCTGGAGTGTTTGTCTTACCAAGGATGATATATCTTCTATACAAGTTTGATGGTGACTAGAAAGACATTAAAACCGGCGGATGTTATAATATATGTATACGAAATTATGTTTTTCTTGATGTTTTTGTCGTACCAAGGATAACACGATATATCCAATACAAGTTTGACGGTAACAGTAACGACATCAAAATCATGTAAGGGTAATGTACAAACCAATGCTTTGCCTAAACAATTGTAGCCATCGTTTTTATTATATATAATATTGATATTAAAGACTGATGTTTGACTATGACCACCAATGATTCAAAAGAAAACTTTGGAGTGTTTTGGCGTCACTTCTTGCATATTTTTTTGGCTTAGTGAAATGCTGATGTACATATGAGGTATATGCACTATCCAAGGTTCTAATTGATCACTAAAAATTTAATGATTTAATAATATTAACAAATTATCAGTACGATTTGTTTATTATATGCGTCATTAAACAGTTTCAATTGTAATGAATTTGCACAGAATTTATGTCGACGGATGTTATATATACAAAATTTGGGAATGATTTCCAAGCAAATATTGAAGCAATTAATGCACGCATGAAAACTTTGGCAACGAGTGCAAAAAGGTAGAAAGTCGTGTTTGTATCAAGATACATCCGCGATATTCTCTTTGGGGGACATGTTATTAGTTTTCATCCGTTACAAGTACACTGTTTTTTTGTATCTTGAAATGGTTATTAATTGTTGTTAAGACTAGCTACAAATATATTCTGTGAACAACAACAGCAACACGAGTACCAGCAGCACCAGCAGTAAAAACAATACTTGCTAAGTAAAGAAATCACAAAACAGCATATAGACATTTCTACCACCATGGTTACATTTGATAAATGTTCCTAAAAGAAGCACGAAGTGTTATTATTAATAACAGTCTATGGTTTTAAAGTAGTTCGAACGTTTGTACCAAAAATGGCATATCAAAAAGTGGCAACAAATTTTACGTCATTACCAAACAGGTGCTAAATGTACAATGTCAAAAGTATTTTAGTTGATGAATATTTTACGTAACAATAGCGCACATGTATTCGTTTTTACTTCGTCAGGATAAAAGTGGGTAGGGGTAATTATCAATAATGTTTATGTTTCCTTGTAAATTTACCCTAGAATATTAAATAACCATCTTTTTAATGAAGCCGGAAATAATCAGTACATTACAATAAATAGTACATTATAAACCAGCATCATTGTTAACATAAACATCAGTTGATACATGATGATGTTCGAACTACCTTAAGAGAGAGTTGTTAACATGTGTCTTCTAGCAACATGCGGTAACCGCTAATGAAGTGACAGCTATTACAGAGTACCAGCGACGGTGATTAGATGTGTTAATATCTCCCGGGAACCAGACGAGCTGCTTAAACAGTAAACAAAACATTTATGTCCGCCTACAGCATCTATCGTGTTGTTTTGTTAACTGTGTAAGAAATCGTGTTACTTTGTAACATGTAACTGAATTATTTCAAACTACCTCCTGGCTGGATCGTCGCTTAAACGAATCGTAAGAAGCGTTTTTAATATACTGAATAAGTTCTGTCTCAGACTCTCCATATTTGGAACGCTTCTGTCTCGGTCCTTTGCTGGTCTGTAATTAAAAGATACTAGATATTGGTAATTAGAGTCTCAGATACAATATATGTTCAGCTATACATAGTCAGATTTCACTTAACAATTACTTCAGTATTAAGACCACATCAATATATCGGTCACTAAACAAAGGATTAGAGGTCAATACTTCCCCTATACATCGCATATTTCATCTTCAAATGAAACAATTTCAATAACTTTCGTCATACCGGTGGTCTTGACATGGACTTTTTTCTTTATGTACAGTTTACTCTTCACTGGATTTTTTTAGAAATGTATATTCACTTGACCATACACATTCTCTTTGTAGTACTAGTCTGTTTCCTATTATGTTCTATGAAATAATCAAAGAGAGAAATGTGTACGTAGAGGGACCCAAGTATTTTCAAATGTTGATAGAAGTATAAGCGTTTTGTGGTAAAACAGATAAAATCCTGTTTTATCGTTATCAATTTCATCAACTTTGACTTTATTCATTTTGACAGCTACCACATCAAAGGCTAAAAGGTGTGCGTAATTCCTTTTGTAACGATTACTAATTAGACGAACGTCGTTTTGGAGTTTAAAGTATCATTTTGTTTTTAATTAAGTTATAGACTACTGATGGTTTTTAAGTTGATCTTATCGTGTGAGGCACACATCAGCAGATTGTCAACTTATCTTTAAGTTTAACCTTAGATGTAAACATTGGTTCGTTTTGTTGTTTTGCTTGCCGTGCCCCCGAACTTTTTCGATCACCAATTGTATAAGTGATTACAAATGTTTAAAATTGACAGCACCATATTTAATTACACCAGTCATAGGTAGGCATCACATTCGTTTCTTTGTTTTTATTACATGGAACAGAAACTGAATCATTTAGACAAATAATCAGATGTTGTGATTTTATGAACAATGCTTTTCTTCATGCGAGATCACCTTATTCCGTGACAAAAACGCATAAGCAGATATTATTTATCAATTAAAAACCACCACGCGGTTAAGTTGGCATAACGTCAAAACTAGGCATGGATTAGTTACAAACCACTAGCAGAAATATGCGATAATCTTAAACCAAACATACAGTACTGCTGAAGAAATCTTTCTTCGCACACGCTAAATTAAAATATGCATTATTTCATGGACATACCTATATATTTAACGTTCAGGAAATCGATGTAATTACAGCCAATTAACAAATCTAAAACGAATGTTGCTTGCTTAAAGATCATTTCGTTTTCTTTAAATACGGCAATAAAATAAATAAAATTCAGGAAAATATTATTTAAATTCTGATTTACATGAAAAGCGGTCATCAACCAGTTAATTTGTATCTTAGACCTTTCATATTAATGCATGCTGCAGAACAGATCACGCACAGTGTTTCTAAATTCTGCCACAGAATGCACACAACACCGTTGCTTTAGAATGAATATTTACGCCGAGCAGTTGAAAGTTTCGGAAATAAAAACTAAACAATATTTAATCTCCCTTTTAAAATTGATTGTTCCTATGGGATCAGAAAGTTTAGTTGACGTATTTACGCCAGTCTTACTTCCCATCAACATTAAAAAGTTTTAGAAATAATTTCATGCGCTGGAAATATTTCGGAGATGAAGTAAAACAAAACGGACGCCATATTTCCCTGGATACCATGAAATGTATAAAAATCACGTACTACATGTGTCTTTTTACTTCCAACTTTCTGCTTCATTGTAAGCGTGAAAAACAGCGGCAACAAGGTCCCAACAAAAAATAAGAAACAATGTAGGCACAAAGTGTTCTATAACTTAAATCAGTGTTATTGGGATACCAACTTGTACAAAACATAGTTCTCTTTGACCCTAACACAACTAGAATCATCACATTTTACCTGTAAGAGGTACGAGACATTCCTCCCAAAGATATACAGACACGATATGACAGAGAAACAAGGGATCCTAACGATTCGAAAACTTTAAAAGGTTGGGTCACTGTAATTTCTGACTGATAGTTTCCGATAGTTTCGGTAAACATTTCTTTACGACAAAAATATTTTATATAATTTAAAGCATCTTACATTGCTGGTATATATTATTAGTGTTTTTTTTGTTTTACTTTACGTTATACAACATTTATCCTTTAACGGGTTTTGTAATAGAATAGATATAATAAACACATTCTAACTTTAGTACTTTGATAATCAAATATATAATTTTTCCATAACGCAAATAATCAAAACTGTGACTAAACGAATAAATCATTTACGGAATAAGAAATGGATATTATAAGTAATAATGCTGTTAATGATGACAATCATTGTACCACCATCGTGTTTATTGAAAGCAAAGATTCGTCTAGTTCACTTTGTTGATCAATACAGGATCAACAACCATACGTATCGACACTCAATATTTGAATTATACGTTTATAAATCACGACTACAATAAATCTACCCTTCCTAGATTTGTTTCCTAGCATTATACAGAGAGAATATCGTGCCAGTGATGTAGTTGTTAGTGTGAGAGATGAGGTATTTTATGTAAAACTTCCCACAATGGATTGCTTCCGTCAGACACGAGAATAGAAAGCAAATGCATTCAAATAGAGGAAGTGAATAAATCGGGATTCGTCGAGTAAAAAAGATATAAATATAAATAAACATGCCAAGGTAGTAAGTATGGGTACTTAAGAAAGTCTGGGAGAAGTCTGAGAAACACGGTGTGAAAAAATCATGTTACCAACACCAGGAGTAGAGTAATACAATCTGACAACACCATGAAATGTAAAACAACAATATTGTAATGACGAATTATGAGCAAAAAGTAATAATAAAACAACAATGACGACAAAAACAAACCATACTGAAAGACCAGAAGCACCCGCAGATATTTTCAGTAAATATGTTTGGAAGCGAAAGCATTCGAAGTATTTGGACAATAACATGCTATAAAGTGCGAATACATTTTGTAAAATGAATTAGAAATTCAAATGTCAGCGACGCGTTACAATGTTAAATATGTGTATACGTAAAAACGCAAACTGTGCGTCTAAAGGTTTCTCTGTTAATTTACGTAATGCCATGTGTGTGTCTGATGAGATTAATGAAACAGGTGTTGGGTGAACAGTAATATTATTACTCACAGTTCGACAGCATACGCACTACACAGAGTTCGGCAAATCATATACAGCACTCTGTTCGGCAAGTTATACAGATGGGCAATATTATAACAATGTTCATGTATGGTAATGATAGACGTGATCCGATCGAAGTCTCCACTAACTATTTATGCATATATAATGAAGAAGACTGTAAGAGTTGTCAACAAGAGCTTCCAAGTAATTATGCCGCAATGGAATTAGGATTGTTATTTAATATTTCATAAGACTGTCTGATCTAATGTGGTATAATTATTGTCGATAATGAAAAGCCTTTCTAAAGAAACTTGCTCCCGAGTTTAGATGATTTTAAGCGTTTTTTTGGATTGGAAACCTTCATCAGAGTTATGAAATGGAACCTGAAGCCCTACTAAACCGCGAACCCTCTAATTCGAAAATCTCTCTTATCCGAAAATCTTTCGTATCCGAAAACCCCTCTAATCTGAATCCCCAATTCGTACAGAAGTACCAACTAACCGAATCGTAGAAATCATAGACTGTTTGTATTCTCTAACAAAGATAACCTCCAAACATGGGCCCAAACATATTCTGATTAGATAAGGTCAAAGCGCTTTTTGTCACTTATATATATATATATATATATATAGGATAGAAAATACATAACATTTACTGTTCATAAACCGTTCGCCAATTCATTACGATCATTTTTTGCCATTTGCCAAAAAACAAAACTAAATCTAGAATTTTGTTAGTAAATCATAATAATGGAAAGTAAAACACTATATTAAAAGGCTAAAGGTCATTCATAAATGATAATGGTATTAATATTGACTTATTTGAAACTACTCATGATGCAGCTATATCTAAATTATCACGTAATTTTATATCATAATCCACGCTACAGATACTTTTCTAAATATCCAAAGACCCAGACATGCGTTGTAGTAAAATTGATTCCTAAACTACAATATTCTCAATTAAGAAAGAACAGCTGAGTTTGGCTTTAAAAAATTCATAAACTGGCCCTTTACAGTTTTTGCTACAAATGAAACACTTTAAAATAGTTTATTGCTAATCGTTGTAACCATAGAGAGCCCGCAGATCATTACTAGAAATAAACATTTACTGGAAAATCGAACAAAATTCTTGAACATAAAACGCGAAACTAGAACATTGGATTTTTATATTCACGCGCTGAAATATCTTTCGCACACATTGAATTTTCTGTGATTTATTAAAGTCGTTACGCAAACATTGTTTTTGTTTGTGGCGCCTAATGCTTTGTACCGAGACAATATATACATCTTATCAAACAAAAATATGCTGTCGGGAGATTACAAGGTTGAAATTATAGTCACAATGTTTTGTTGAACTGCCTATAAGAACCCAGTAAACTCCGGAGAAAATTAAACAGTTCCACTCTGAAATCTAATTCTAACGCCGCTGTGCACCGAGAGATTCATGAGGCTGTAACTAACACGATCACCATATTCATTGTTCTCATTTAATCACGCTATAAACGAGTAATACAACAAAACCTCAACATTACGACCATCTTTGGGACAATAAAAAGCAGTCTAAAAATAGAAGTGAGAAATTGAATTGAACAAGTCTTGAAAACCGGTCCGAAAATAAGAGGTAGTTTTTAAGAGGTTGTCTATATAGTAAAGTGGTCGCTGAGCGGGGATTTACCGTAAACAACAAAACTGCTGCATATCAAAAACAAATCAAATAAAAATCATGAGAACACACGAGTAAAAACCTTGTAAAAGCAATAATTTCAATCTAACAGAGTATTTAACGTGTTTGTAATTAATGTCAGCAATTTCATCTAATTACCGATTACAAAATTAAAATCAGTTTTTGCCCTTAAAAGCCTGTCCCATCTCCGTGCGAGAGATAATTTCTTATTTAGTTAATGAAAAACAATTATGTTTATAAATTAAGAAAGTCCACAATCGCTTAACTTGTTTTGTTTAATTGATCACATCGACATAAATTTGGTTGTTTTTCCTCTAACCAATTAGATTTTATGTAACTAATTATTTACACCACGCTATGAGTTTAAGCAAAATTAGAATTTAACATACAGCGAGCGAGAAAGGTTTTTTCTAATTATAATATTTTTGCTAATCTTTATTCTAAACGAAACTCTTAATTTTCTTTAAATGGAACTATGGAACGTGTATGGAACGTGAGTATGTGTGAAGCCAATTAGAAAGTACATTACTTTTTTATTTCTTATGTTTCAACCAATCAAAACGGCCCTTGTATTAATTTAAGCAATTGGTGATGCCAACCCCTTCACAGTGACCAAATGGACAGATTCGTTATTTTTATATGAAATTATTCAACATTTTCGATTAAAATATGTGTAAGTATCAGGTTGAGTAGAACGAAAATGTTCTTTCCTCAACAATTTCACTAGAGAGACATTCAGGTAGTACTGTAGTGTCAGTATTTGTACATTCATGTTCAGAGCATCTCGTAATAACATTTAGTATAAAAAGTTCGAGAGTTATAACCTATTTTCACAGTGGAATGGAAATGCGCGAGTCAAGTAAAACTAGGTGGGATGTTAAAAAATCGACATCACGAATGGGGAATTCACATAACTGTAAACAGAATCAAATGGTACTAAAAATGCAACATGTATGCAGAAAAAATGATTACACATGTTTCAGAATATCATATTGTCGTCTAATATGCTATTTTATGCATGGCATTGCACATTCATTAAACAACGACGATAAAGAAGAGAACCCTGGTTAGGTGATTTAAAATGACAGCTATATTGCATTTGTCGTATAACTTTTCAAATCAGTGAATTATTAATAACATTATGAAATGATTATTTGCGAGAACCAGCAGACTACATGAAGACGCGCTTGATGTCCGTGTGTTGCTAACGACTTTGCAATTTTAAACAAATTAGAACATTTTCCATTTTTCAGTATTTCAAATTACCATAGTCGGTTAGGGCTTGTAAGTATGTCTCAAAACAATATAGACTGTGTCCAGTTTGCGTGAGTCCATTGACGCAAACGACGCCTGTAAGTCGGGGCACAGTCTGTCCAGAGAAGAATTTCGTGGAATAAAAATTAAGCACGCACGCAAACTGTCACAGCTTGTTTGTTTTAATGATTGCTTCATGATTACAGTAATTCATTACGATGTTATTATATGAATCAACAGGACAAAATGAATCACCCTAAATTGATGTCAAAATGAGGACATTTTGATAACAAAAAATCATCAGTTTTGCAAGGAATGGGGTAATTGTTTCCATTATATTTCGGAACTTATTGTGAAAAAATATGGCTAAGCTTAAATTGAAACTTTAAACAAGAGTAACTGCTTCAATCATTCCCACCTTGTACAAGACACAAACACTTTATTTTGTATTAACAATATTTTAGAATTAAAACTATCAGGAATATTGAATATTAAAAGCGTCAATACGCAACCCCCAAACATAAACTTCAAAATCTATTTATCCAGTAGAAAATTTAGATGCAGAGGAATTGTGCTAACATAAAACAGGTAAAAAATGTACCCGCAAATAAACATTTTGAAAGCAACATTAACAACAACAACAAAAACAATAACAATGATGATGATGATGATGATGATGATGATGATGATGGTAAAATAATGATACAAATTGCGAAATCGGCAAAAAATCTAAACGGAAGTCAGGTTTTTGTTTACAAGCAAAATAATAAGATTTTTTTCTACTAATTTGAAAAAAAAAAACGCAACATTGCACACATAAATTTGAGTGACGAATAAACAATAAAACCACAGAATCACGTGACTCAACGTACCTTCATGCTAGTAATTCCTTTTCAAATATGTGACATAAACAACCATAAAAACACTCACACTAAACCAAAGACTGATTGTTCGTATAACAGTTACTGACTTAGAACATGGTACAAAACAACTAACATGTAACTCGGTAGGTCACATAATAAAAACACGCTAGTTGAAGACACCTCTGATGATACTGTAGAACTACTCCAATATAATATTGATTGGAACAAACAGATTACTAAGCTAAGCCTCGGCTCGGTAACCACACAGTGTATGATTATACATAAAACTGAACTAATATATTATAATGAACTAAGGAATACTACAATAACAGGAATGATGTAATATAGATACCGAGGTAATAAAAACAGATGAAAGTTTAATAAAAAATCTAATGTAATATACAATTGAACCGATTTCGGACCGTGGGGAATACTTCGAGATGAAAGTTAGAGATATACAAGTTGTACAACAAAATATGGTTTTGGCTGAGAAGCGGTTTCCTTATTTCAATTGAACAAATTGTACTGATAGAGCATTACTACGGCTAAAATCATTGAACGGTGTTTTTTTCGGGCAGAGGCTATCCGATATATTTTGAAAATTCCATATATTTGAAACTAAGTTGGCCGAGTGTGCAGGCTTACTTAGTAGAACGCTGGGCTATTCACCAAAATATCTTGGGCTTGAAATCTGGGTGAGACACTCGTTTAACTGTGACAATTTGAATGGTTATATTACACTCAAAATCTCCCCCATCTCAAATTTGAACACCATACCGTAAAGTTAACTATTCGCCTATAATGAAGGAAATAAAGTTGGACACGCCATTAAACTATATTTAAATTGATCAAAATATACGAAACAAACACGTAGGACTGTCTAAATCAGTTAATAATGAAAATGAAATGAAAAAAATGAAAGTTAACAAAAGCAAAAGCTAAATCATTTTGATGCTTGAAGTCATAAACAGAAATGGCTTTGTTATAATAAACGCGGTTTATATAGTACGGTCGTACATCAGTGATAAATGTGAAAAATATTGATCAGAAAAAAATATATATATATTGAAGATTTGAAAGATAGATATATTCAATAACAATGTTTCATTAGGATTTTACAATGACTTGCTCGCTAGGGGACTTGAACTGTCGATTAATTTAGTGTAAATAAAGGGAAAAAATCTGAATTGTAAGTCAGTCTGATGAATAATGTGAAAAATGAAAGTGAGTTTACCGGCTTACATTAGATAAAAAACCCGTTGCTTAGTGGAAACATCCCGTCATTTTTTTTCAACTATTTTGGCGAATTTAATTGTTTTTATGATAACTGGTTGGTAAAGATACGAACCTGAACAGTAAAAGGTTAAAAAAGGCTTCAAAATCCAAGGTTCATATAGATTACCTAATCAGACCACATAGATACAACTAACACACGAATAAAGGAAGCTATTTGGGGATCATAAGTTAAACAAACCATACGTACATAATGTCGAATAATTGTTGTACAGAACTCGCAAAACAAGGGATGCCGTGTCAATGTTTAAGGAAAGGCGTGCTAAAACTGATTTAACACAAGCAAACACTTTCTTGGCGACTGCGTTAGGGATTTATTTTGTGTTATATTTACAAACGGTTTCATGTGGAATGGAATGTTAATAACAGTCAGTTTTGCGACATTTTTTGCTGAAGAGTATTTCAATAATATGAAGCTGTCAAAAGGGTACTAATGTCTCTGGGATGTCTTTTTTTCTTGGTCGACTGGTAGATTGGGGTAAACTAATCTTAATTAATACTATAGCAGCGTGAGCTCTTATGGGTCCTTTTATACCACAAATTAAGCAGCATCAGAATCTATTATAAGGAAGCTGGGTGCTGGATTGTTGTTACTGTTTGTGTGCTGCACAATATTCAGACTGGCGGATACGGTAATTGCCTATTTATTAAAAGCCAACAAATTCATCACTACAATACAATACGTCGCAGACAAGGAGATCCGACACGAATAACACAGTACGTTATGTTTTATACTTAATGAAGTCACCGCTAGTAAGGTTAAATATGTTGATTAGATCTTAGAACAATCTGTAATCAGCGAGGATAACTATCTCTTGTAGAAAATTCGATTGTAGGCGAGTTGAGTAAACGGCCTATTGATGGATGTTCACCATGTAACATCTGCGCTAGAAAGTATATGTTACCAAAATGGAAAATAGTATAAACTGACCCCAGAAGTCATTACAAATATACAATGATTACGTGTATACTAATGGGAGCTCAGCTACACTTAGCTGGTATACATGTAAAAGTCTGGATTAACAAAAAAAAGCCAGAGAAATGTATAAAAAAACATCGGTGCTTCTGTTTTCGTGTGGTATTGATTGAATGGTATAAAACCAAGTAAGCACCTCCCGTTACGGTCGTATAAAAGTGGATTTATATTCGGTACGTGAAATACATGAAAGAGAATTTCGCAATCTCGAGTTTTGGCAATTAGTTCCAGGGAATGTATGTATTGAACATGGAATTAGGCAGCATGTATAATAGATGCTGTCAATGGATTCGTTCTAAGCGTTTTTCATCGATTTCTCTGAAGATTTTCGTCAACGTGACGTCAGGAGTCTGGGACTACACCGATACGGTCAGGCAGTACGAACATACTTTGTACCGTTTTAAGTATTCGTTTATGGTATAAACCATTCACGATAAATCATAATGATTCAGTTTTCTTTTAAAACTCATTTTATTTCTAAAAAATATTACAGTGAAACAAGCGTATACGTCATATTTCATAAAACAATTTTAATATTTAAAAATGTGGTCCGAATAATATTGTACCAAAATCAACGAGTGAACATTATGCATTAGTTTGCCAGGACTTTAGTTCACGATATCAACCAGCTAAACCAGTTTTGTGAAAAACGGTGATTCCGTATGATCATCGTTGTACGGTATCGGCAACATTAAATAATTGCATAATTGTTCATTCTCAAATATATGATTAAAAATCTTCAGCAAGACTTTAAATCCTAAAAATGATTAAGACCCCGCATTTTTTGTCCATAGTGACAACCTCGAAACTACAACCATTGGACAACATGTGTGTACAGACGTCTACACTATATGGGGAATGCACAGGACATACCACTAAGATTTTATGGTTTAAAGTACGCAATGAGATACATACCTTGATATTTAGTCGTCCATTTTCATTTAATGGTTCACTCTCTTCTATACAATTTGTCCTGAAAACACAGAGAAAAGATATATCAGATGTATTTACATGTTTACGTTTTATGTGATGACGTATGTGCGGTCTCTGAATTAGTCGTGTTGTTATATTGGTGTCGTCGATTCTATCTTACAACGATGAACAGGATACTATCACGTGACATTTTGATGGAAGATCAAAAAATGAATCGTGTTTAGTTTTACTGATACATTTCAAATCACAAATTGTGTTTGGTACTTGCAAATTGCTTTATTAAAACATTAAACTCTTAGTTGGTGTTCAAAAGCATAATGGTTAGGCCAAATGACCGGAGAACGCGGAACAACTTTGTCGTAAAACTTGCAGCGAACGAACCCTCGTACCAACGTAAACACATCCTGTTCAGAAGTCATGGCTCACACATTAATTCGTAATTCTGTTCTTATTTCTCTCTTTATGTTTTGATTATTGGGCTGAAGTCGATTTACGATGCTATTAATGTACTATGGATGAACGTTTACTGAACACAAGAACATAAAATACAGAGAAATGGTTCAATAAAAACCCAGTTCCCAGCGTATAAGGAATATTTGTACCTAGAGGAGACAATGAAAGATAAATCATTGTTTTGTCATATTGTGGGCGATAACATAGTTCTCCATGAACCGAACAGCAATATCTCTTCGATACGTGCGTTCAAGCAAAAACACCACAGTGTCAATTTATGGACAATGATTAATTCAAAGAAAGCTGTTTACTTTATCCTAACAATGATAGTTTTGTCACGAACACAAAACCAAGCAACTAAGCCAATAATTATGATTCGCTTACAACCCATTGAGTGTGCCGATAAAAACGGGGGCATATTGCATTCCCCCATAATCGAATCGTTTTCGTAAAGAGTTTCTTCAACAAGCGACAAAGTCTTAGTTACATTTGCAAAATTCGCATCTGTTCTAAATAAAAATGTACCCGAAATTAAACATGGGTCTTACAAATTGAGTGGCACCTTTTCACAGGAAAATGATCTTCAAGTACAGAGAAAAGTTTGTTTTAGGATGAATACTATCGTACAGTTGTCGTGATAAATGCTGGTAATTTACGAACAACACCAGCACTTAACGAGATCTGCAATAACAACGATGTTTTACACGAGCGCGTTTGTATCGTGAAGGGTAAAAAAGTACGAACATGTCTTCCCATCAGAATCTCTCTAATTCAGATAATTTGCTTTCCTGACATTTACAGATGACTAGTACTTTTGTTAATCAACCAGCATTTCCGTGTACGTTTCCTGTAATCAGCCAACATTCATGACGAGAGAGAGTTAATTTCCATACATAATGCTAGGATACTCAATATGCCACGTCCACCGATCCTACGGTTGAAAGCCCCCGTTGTGATAAAGGAATTCAGTACTTCCTTTGAATTGCTCGTTTTTTTGTTTATCAGAGTATAAAAAGAGGTAAGCGAAACAGGGGAACAACGTATGCATGTTTTAGAATGCATCGAAAGTTATAAATGGACAGAAATCAATTATATGGTTACCAGAACCCTGACAGTGACGCTGATGCATTATTGAGCCCACATCAAGTGTCAGAACTGCAATGCTAGCGTTCAGTAATCACCGTGAAACGTTTGCTGAAAACACTGTTTCGCATAGCTCAACAGAAAAGAACATCCCTCGTTGAATAAAAACAAAAGCATGATGAAGTAACGTACATGATATAAACATATCATCATAGACATATTTGAGTGAGTTTCTTCTCTTGGTTTAACCTTGCTGATATATTTATCAATATTTGTAAATATTAAAACGCCAATAGATGAATAAATAAAGCACAAATATGAGTTCTTATTAGATGCAGTAATGCTTCAGATGAGTGTGTCAGTAAATTGAATGTGTCACAAGGTAAATATTCCATTAGTTTGATATTACCAATACCTTTTATGGAAATGCACAATACAAAAAGATCCATATTCTGCTGCCAAAAACTTGATGTAACATTTGGTAATATTTCAAAAAGGATCTAAGTAAATCCTGCCTTTGAAGAGATAGTGTATTACAGAGATAAACCATTGAGAAGAAAGAAAGAACCATCGGCAGACAGCCTTACAAAGGATTACACATCACATCAGATGAATAAATTTGGCGCAATGTTTTTATGGAATAAATATTGCCCAAAAAGTCCATTGGTTAGAAAGTATGAGATAATTTTATCGAATGGTTTCCAAACAAAGTGGAATTGGGGGGTACATTTGCAAACATGACGACGACAAATCGGCAACTTTTTTATTGCTAGATATACATGGTTACAGATATCTGTATTCAATGTAAGTTGCTAACACAAGTATTAGGTATCTAATTTCGAGGCAATGCATGAACTGTAATTTCAATGTATCTCTTTGAACGGTTTTTAATTTGATATAAAATGCTCAAAGATGCCCGAAGCCTTTAAAGGTAACTCCAACCTTGTGAATTACTCCGTAATAGTTATATGAATTCCCAGAGTACATTTATTCTTCCTCTGGTAAGAAGTAAAACCCACAAGGTGGGCCCTTAGCATTCAACTGTTTAATTGAATGTGGCTCTTCTAATTTACGTCAGTGAGATAAGGGTTGTCATCTTTTGTTAAAGTGATTGCCACCAAAATAGATCAGTTATGAGTTATGTTGTAAACTATTCAGATACTAATTTCTTCAAAGTGAAAGTTCTATTTTGTTTCTAACTTGTTTTTACAAAGAACCACGTATTAAGTTATTCTTACAGAATGTGTTTACAAATAAATGGATAAATTGCTCAAAGTTCAGAACAATTTTCACAGCTTAATCTGCCAGAAACTTCAACGCTATCACCAAAGTCAAATGGCAATATGACGCACTTGCTAAAGTTAGACCCGCTTTCAGAGCTTTAGAATAATTGCACCATGTTTCTAACAAACTGTTAAAAACAGTTTTAAATGCACACAGTACTCATTCAAAATCGTTTTGCGCTTTAATGACGCATATACTTTCATTAAAACTAGACACGTGTATTCCAAATCTACCGAAAAGGCAATTTGTAAACAAGTTAAAGACAAATTTTGCCTCGTCTAACAACTCGACAACTGTGACATTAAATTGGTTCACCGTAAAATTAACTGCACGTAGGAACAATGAGTATTTATGTGTAAAGTCTGGTAATGAATTATGGTGCAGAAAACGTAAAAACGCAGGAAATGTCTAATTGTTTATCTGACTGACAAATGTAAAAGTGTTGGACAAGGTCCTCTTCAAAATGGTTGATTTGTAACTGTTTTGGAACTAAATAACACTTGGCAACACCATCAATTATTCTACGTATTTCTAGAATTCAATCAGCCTAATTTATTCTGACACTGAAAATGAAAAATGAATACGTTTCGGTTTCTTTTTATGGAGGTCAAATATTTTATGAAGCGGACATCAAGAAGACATAAAAATAAAAACTTTTCTTATGGTTATAAAAAGCAGAGGGCACCTACAAAAGCCTTGCTGTCTCAACACTGCGCGTACAATTGATGGATATCTAATTGTTATGATTCAGAAATCTTGATGGAAACATGGTTCACCCACAAAACACGAAAAAAAGTTAATTTGTCGGACGATGATTTTTGACAATTCGCCGTTTCTCTCGAGGCGCTTTTGGCTTTATGTACACAACTTTATATTGAATCAAACACTTCCTTAAATGCTGATATTCATAGAAACATGTTAATCAGATGCTTGCCTGTCAGATTCTCACAAGAGGTATCAGATTTACTAACACAGCGCTCTTACTTATACAATACACGAGAAGATCATATGATATCTGCTGGCGTTAAAAGTTTGGTCAATATTCATGAAAGAAAATATCAAACATTGTACATACATACAGTGATTTTGAATTTGAAAATGAACTGAAACGCGAAAGCGTAGATACAGCAGCGGCAGCAGCAACTGCAGCAGCAACACCATCAACCACAACGACCTGATCTTAGGCGCGGTCACTGTTAGAGTATTTAGATAAATCGAGAAATATATATTTTCTGTTGAGTGACATACTACGAAATAAACACTCCTCGAACAAATCATTTTATAGCATTTTGTTTCCTGACGAAACATTCAATTAAGCAAATGGTATTTCATCAAGCGTAAAAGCCAAAAGTAGACGCATCAACCGAACACAGATATAAATATTGACCAGTCCGTTAAAATATCACCATTTGGAAATATACGTATACACCTCTGTCGAAAAAATGCCAAACCTACGACAGGATGCTGTACATACTAGACTAAGCATAAACTGGTTAAGGAATAAATCAATGATACACAACTGAAGTCTGTGTGTTTTTTCTTGTACGCCATGATGATACAATTTAAATTATGTTCCATTGTTATTTTATCTAAACAAAGCTAGCATATATAAAATGTGATTGTTCAAAACGGACATTTAGTGATGAGTATTTTAATCATCAAGAGAGGTTATGTGTCTGTATTATTGCTTACCTTGACCATGTTAGTAATTGTTTCAGCCCATTTTAAAACATTTCTAACCTGTTCAATAAATTAAACTGTACACATAAACTGAGCTTTCCATTTTTAGAGTAACAGTCGATATAATGTTTACAAAATATCATGACAGTGTGTCGCCTGCCTCAGAAAAGCCGCCGGATATGATACAATGGGTATTTAAATAATTAAAATGTTACATAAAATACAGATATTATTTTACTGTCAATATTTACAGGCCTTACGCTATTCCCCTCCAGTTTATGCGTCATGCTCAAATATTAACATTACAAATAATTAAACGACAACACAAGAACTGCACACAAAAGCCGTTTCCCTCATACCTTACGCTTTAAATATCATGTGGGAACGTAGTCTGTTTCTTACGGCATGAAGGGTAACAGGTTGGCACTGCGTTTCTACTCTCACCTCATTCCGCAAGAAACTGCAAACGTTCCCACTTTATGTGCAACCATAGAATCTTGCGTGGGTACAATATTCGTCTGAAACTGGCACCCGATGATAAACAACATTCAACATAATACAAAGAAATATAAAACGATAAATGAATAAAAAAATTACGTCGTATAGTGATAATTTCCAGTCTCACAAAATCCACTTTTTAAAAACACATCACGATTCTACAAACAGGAAATGAAAGCAAAAACGTATGAATCCAAAACGATCGATTATTTATACGGTAACTAATTTAACTATCGTTCTTTGTGACAATTCTGGAAGTTTTGCCAAACGTGTTTAACAGAAATAAAGGACATTCAGCAAACGGAGGTTAATATGTCTGGATAACATTCAGAAAACGAGACAAATTAAATAACAGAACGACGATACTTCATTGTTTTCATCGGTGACAATAAAATAAACAAGTACACATGTATATACCGTACACTGTTTTGGGAATGCGCATCGAAAACGAGAGGTCGGACAATAGATTTTAATTCAATTTGAAAATGAACTTTTCCGGCCAGTTGGTGCAGTGATAATTTTTTAAAGATTGAAATATTCTGACTAATGACTGACACTAAGGCACAGACTAAGGAGATGTTTGTGGACAATGAAAATGTCTTTAGTACTTACAATTAACTAGTTCTTTAAAAAAAGACTCCAGTACGATCGAAGTCCAATCTTGTACACACATATATAGGTATGATAGACCAACTAACATATGAATGAAGGTCAGCTGTAAAAGCCAGGCTTTTTCTTTCCTTTGGTGAACAATGTTCATCGTTGCGACACAAATAATGTGCATTCCTAATCCTAATAGACACGGCATACAAATGCACTAAGTAATCAGTTGCGCAGACTTTTTACAACAAACAGCGATAATGAACATTGCGAACAGAAGAATGCAATTGAATTAAATGGAATTAGTTAAACACCCTTGAAAGATATATTTAAAATATTTATGTGAACTTAACATTTCCCAAAACCACTGAAGAGTCAATAGTTTATTTCTTGATCTCAAATAAAATGACAATCCGATCGATTTTAATTACGGAGTATATTACGCTAAAATTAATACAAAAGCTTGTTGAGTCACGTTGTATAAACGTTTGCTAATCAGCGCCAGTGTCAACACCAACTGTATCTACAATGTCCGCTAAATGAATATACAGTCAAACCTGTTTTGAGACCACCTCCGAATAAAGACCATCCTGTGACTAAAGACCATTATTTGAAAAACTGTCACTGATTATTTCGAACAAACTGACCTCCGAATAATTTTGTCTTTCCCAAGGGTGGTCTTTGTTGACAGGTTTGACTGTGTATACTATTGTCAGCACCATCCCGCTGGTCCGTAAGTAAGACCCATAGAATTTAATTATTCTCAAGGTTTTCTGATTTAGTTAGGGAAATATTTGACTAAAATTATGTGATAATTAAATTCTTCGCTGTGTGGAGAGTAAACAAGTTTACGTAACGTCTGTATATTTTCTGAATTTAATCACCACGGCGTAAACCACACTGCCGACGTCTGATATATCAGATTCAGTATGTCTGGCTATGACATTATCATCTGTTATCATAATGAAATTAGTGAAAATTAAATATATTTTAATACTATGGTAACCGAACGTGTTTCGCATTAATGAAAATATGTAGACTAAAATCAAACCAGATCAAGAACATTGTAAATAATTCAGTTGTTTCCATGATTATAATGTGTTCAAGATTATAATTTTGATTTCCACCACCTTAGATAACCAGATGGACCGAACCAATGAATTTACCGAGGGAATAAGGATTTCTGGAAGGCGATGCATAGCATTAATGTCTCATGACAGAGACCTGATTTGTTCTTTAAATATATTTAGGTGTTAGTATGTAATTATTTTGTTTCCTTTTAGTTCGAGGTTTAGACATTTGTGTTGGTAGTCACACTGACATACATATTGTTGCGTTCGTACTTATAAATTTCCGAACATTTTCAGTCAATTTATAACTTCCATAAGAGCATGTTTCTTTGTAGCAACAACAACAACAATGATAAGTACAAATATAAAACGTAACAACCATTCATCCAAAATAACGCGTCTTAAAGTAACCATGTCCTATTTTCTCCATTTCCCAAACGCTTGTATTACATTATTCATGATTTACTTACTTACAGGGCTGACAACCGGGCGCCCCGCTCTTAGTCAAAATTGCTTCTGTCAGCTTCCAGATGTCGATTGCTCATCGACCATCGATGGATGTTTCTGGTCTTGTTCGTTTTGCGGGTAAGATTGACGGTGAACTGACAGTAAATAGCCACTCCAGCTTCATCGTCATATTTCAGCATTATGCGATAATTGAATCTGACCACTTGAACCAGGATAACAAATAGCTCTATTGGCAAGCCAATAACTTTCCCCTCATTATCACAGTTTGTTAGCAGGAACTCTCGGAGCTAATGGATCAAAGACGCTTTTGTCCACATTTACGACGATTGTCATAGATTTGTTTTCATAGAAACTGACAACTGCGATCTGGTCAATGTTTTTTTTTTGATGAATGATGAACATTTCTATTCCGAAAACCGATAAAGACTACAAACTGATTGACAAAAATGTCTATCGAATAAAACGATATTCAAGAAATGTGATATGATAATCGACTTTGTATAATTATTCAACCAAATATTTTGGAAGAATTTAATACGAATACTATAATAATATGTCTGTGGTACGTAAATAATGGATCTATAATGGACGAACGTTAATTAACACACCCAACGTTATTTAGGAAATATGTTACTAGAAAATTGGATATTTGTAAATAACATGTCAAATAAAATGGAAGTTTTAGAGTTTATATTATTCCTAGACATTACTTCATGTGGGTATTATACTTTGTAATAAATCAACTCGCAGTGTAAAAAAGGTTACCAATAAGATATCAAGCCTGTTGGAGAACGCATACTACGACTGTCAGAAGTCAGGCGCCGTAATTCTCGGAAGCAGACCGCTATTAAACGATAGCAGTTATGTGACCTTTAGAGAAAATTCATCGTTAATGGCTTTCAATGTGAGGTCAATTGTAAGTTGGTATCGTTAAACTGGTTCTATAAATTCGTTTTTAAATGACGTTTTTTATTATTTCTTAAAAATATTTCTAAATGTTCACTGAAATGCATCAGCGACAATAAAGAATTCAGAACTCTTTCGGAACATGTTACAACGACGTAGAAAAATGTTGCAGAATTTGGATAAATATTATAGCAACACCCCTTGATGTGTCGCCACATATGACACGATCTAATATCATAATTTCTGACAAGTTCATTAAAGTATAGAAGTATATCAATTGGACATTGTATGAGCAAATATGAATTTCAGAAGTATCAGTTTACACTAATAATGAATGAATGCAATCGATTTCCACAGAAATAATTTGTTTTGACAAGATCAATACGCAATTTATTAAATATTCTATATACACTCTTGTAAATTAAATTATTCATTTACAAAAGGCGTTCGGGCTGTAATATCGAAATAGAATACTTTGATGTGAAGTTGCTTTTTATCTTCGATATGTGCAAACATTTAGAAATGGAAACCAACTATATAACTGTCATATAAAACTATTAAACCGATATAATACGTAAACAACTATGTAAACATATCATAAATCGTAACATGAGCCTGCAATTATGCGGGAAATAAAACCATTTAACGCTATTATACCTGCACTAGTAACTCAGCAAGCATTACAATTAACACAACACTGACAGATAAAAAGAAATCACGCACAAATTTAAAAATAATCGAACAGACTAGACTGAGACTGACGGGCGATGGAATTGGCGACCGAACGAATTAATGAGAATAAACGGACTAAACGACACGTTAATTGTGACAGGAGCTCATAACAGTATTACAATTTACGAACAAACAACACAAAAACACACAAAAAACATCACATAATGAAAACCATGCAGAACAGCATCAGCAGTTGTGTTATTTGATCTGCTTGGGGAAAACATGGAATGTACAGGAATAATTAAATAAATTCGTGTCATTATGACCAAAAGTTTTAGCCCTACGGACAGACAGGACCTGACGAATCAATTGTTGTTCATAGGAATATCCGAGATATTTCATTTTATTTTAAACCCAACATCATGAGAACCTGGTACATGTGCATCTTTTGTACACCAGCAGCTGTAAGAATTTTCGAATGAGTATAACGGTTTTTTTATAAACTGAGAGTGCAAAAGATGATTAAAATATTCCATCTTAGCTACGATATGTCTTTAAAACGACGCACAACAGTAGATAGCAATGCCTATAGAAATGTAGAAAGAAATGTCTACAATTACATTATTATATAAAATATTAGCGTTTTGCTCATGAAAATCATCACATTACATCAGAACATTTCGCGAGTCACTCTTTTTTTCTCAGATCTGACATCCTAATACCAAAATAAATGGCAAGATTTGCATGCTTCGAGTCACTCGAGAACAGGAAGCCACGAAAACCTATCTATTCGTGTTCAATCTGTAGATAGTTTTGTTTCGCTTTCAACTCATAATCCCGACAAATTAGCAGGCCATATCACTAGAAGCTCTGAAGAATTAATGATGATAACGAAATTAGATAAATGAAGAACTAATATTCATAAGCATAAATTTGGAGATAATATCCCCAGATGAATAAGTACACGTTATTTTCTGGACAACACAATTAGCACTAGTGTATATATAATATAGTTCCAAGAATAATATGAGCGATGTGACTGACCCATGAAAAACTGTTTCTGGAATTCCTCATATATATATATATATACAGTAAAACTTCGTTATCTCGAGGAGTCATCGGACCAGACGAAATGCTCGAGATAAACCGAGTGCTCGTAATAACGAAGTTTTACTGTATATGTATAAACCCTGAAGTTAAGCCACAATAAAGATATTATCAGTATCCCTTATAGTTTTTGTAAAAGACCTAAAGATGCATAGACTTCATCCCGAAGATGATCAATATGCTAGCTGTAAAATAATTGTTCGCAAATATAGGAATGTAAATTGCTTGTAGCACAATTAATAAATTAAAGAATGTACCGGTTAATGAAGAGATGCACATCGTTCCGAAATTTTATTTCTAATGTTTGTGCGATGCTTCGATAATATCTGTACTCATACATTTGGTTATTATTAAACAGGAGTCTAACCTAACTTTTTTCCTAATTGTCTACTATAAAAATGTGCAGACCGACCATATAATTACCAGTCAGAAAAAAACTGCGTGTTATTGATTGAGTTAAGACAAATGCAAATATATTCTAAGATGTTTCGATCATTGGTCCATAATGGTTGTGTTAGATTACATTTCTGATAGTTGTCAGACAAGCGCTTGAGAGTTCGGCAATCGCCGAAGTTGTAACATGTAAATGGACGGCCGGTAAATTGGGGGAAATGTAAATAAGATAGTTACAATATGATCAAGGGAGTTCGTTTGGAGAATAATTTGATCTCTTCGGCAAATGGCATTTATTCTGTATGTTTGCTTTGTTTTTTTTCACTCTAAGAGAATCGATCATTGTTTAAAATGGTAGTTTCCAACGAACAAAGAGCCATTTTTCCAGACGTTAACTTTTCAATATGTAGGATAGCTGTCGTTTGTCGTAAAAGCAATGTTCGCACTTTTTGCATCATTGCCAACATTTAGAAGTTTTTAAGTTTCAGCTCTTCGAGGTATCTTCAAGCCATCTTAATGCATTCTTTTAAGCGTAAATTACTATACCTTCCAATAAAATCCTCAGTCAATATTTCATTATCAAATACTTAAGACGAAAACGAAAATCTTAAGTATGGTATTACAAGAGCTCGTCCTGAAGGTTACGGACATGTAATCTTCATAAAGACAGGATATAGGACACAACAGAATTAATTCAGAATTCAATTTCGAGCTAAACGTTATTTAAGGGGCAAATAATTCTTATTAAATCTTGAACAACCATCGCGAGGATCATAAAAAAACTATTTGGATCTAAATAAATTCGGTAAGAATATCTAGAAAATCTACGAAGTCACAACAGGAATAAAATGTATCAATTATATTAAATATCTCTAGAAATAAATCTCTCCAGAGTAACGACAGATTGGTACCGACAGATCGGCGAGGAAATTGTTGTAGATCGAACAAAAGAACACTTCAAAGATACCAAATATATAACTTCTTAATTTCCCCATGGATCGTATAATTTTATGGATATCTCTATAACTCTCTACTAATGTAATGTATCATGGTTTATTGACGCTGAAATTCGCGAAAGAATTGCTTTTATGCGATTTTCTCGCTTTTCAAAATTTATCTATTTCAGTGGTAATTAGATTATTGAAATATATATGCGTGTGAGGGGGAGGAATATTGACTACCATTAAATACAATGGAGGGAGATCCTAAGTTGATTTGAAGAAAAAAACACATAGTTTCATTTCAGCACACATTAAAGGCAGATCATAAAGATACGAATGACATAAACTTCCTTCGTACATTATACTTCAGAAACAAAACAGCTCAGTGTTTTTATTCAGTTTGCCAGGAAGAGAGCTTTTTTATGGTGTAATAGCTCCATTTACCTTGAGTTAATCTAAATTTAAACATAACACCCACTAGACACAACAGACACAGAGCCTGTTACATGGAAATGGAGAATATTTCTATAAAACTGTAGCTAGAAAAAAAACTTAAAACATTAACAAAGTTTTTAGCCAGCGGGTGGACATCATCACTAAGAATATAATTCGAATATTATCTCGGTCCCAAGAGTCAAGTCAAGTGAAGTCAAGTGAAGTCAAGTGAAGTCAAGTCAAGTGAAGTGAAGTCAAGTGAAGTCAAGTGAAGTCAAGTCAAGTGAAGTGAAGTGAAGTGAAGTGAAGTCAAGTCAAGTGAAGTCAAGTGAAGTCAAGTCAAGTCAAGTCAAGTCAAGTGAAGTCAAGTCAAGTGAAGTCAAGTCAAGTCAAGTGAAGTGAAGTGAAGTGAAGTGAAGTGAAGTCAAGTGAAGTCAAGTCAAGTCAAGTCAAGTCAAGTGAAGTGAAGTGAAGTGAAGTGAAGTCAAGTGAAGTCAAGTCAAGTGAAGTCAAGTCAAGTCAAGTCAAGTCAAGTCAAGTGAAGTCAAGTCAAGTCAAGTCAAGTCAAGTCAAGTCAAGTCAAGTCAAGTGAAGTGAAGTGAAGTGAAGTGAAGTGAAGTGAAGTCAAGTCAAGTCAAGTGAAGTCAAGTGAAGTCAAGTCAAGTGAAGTCAAGTGAAGTCAAGTGAAGTCAAGTGAAGTCAAGTGAAGTCAAGTCAAGTCAAGTCAAGTCAAGTCAAAATATTTACTAACATAAACATAAAACATGTTTGTTGTTAAGTAAGCAAACAAATTACAATTGTTGTGTTCCCAAATTTTGCCATTTTTGTAATAAAGGCAAAGATATCATGGCTGATTATGCTTGTCATTATTACCAGTTTATAACTAAATATTCTAGTGTTAACTACAAGACTTGCAGTCTAAACTGAATCATTATTGCTTCATCTGTTACGAATGTGGTCTTACAAAGCATCATATAGTACAAATGTGATCACAAATGTAGCGGAAATCAACCATATAATATAACATACGTTGTGTTGAATGAGAACGATGCCGATATTTCATTTTTCTTGTTACAAATGTGATCACACTCGTACCAAATCTGTTACAAATGTAATGTGTTACAAATATGGCCCTGCATTGCTTAAACTATATGATTTCGTTCAAACATAATTATTTATCACATAACCTGCGGTCAAGGAGTGCCGTAAACCCGTGCCGGAAATATCGTTCGGCACTGCCAAACCGTGCAAAAAATATTCAAATTAGCCAAATCACTATATTTGCATATTTTGTATTACTGCGCTACTACGATATTTGTAAACATGGTCGACTTTCGATTCGTAATGATTTTATTAATGAATAAAATGATAATTGTGTAAATAAAATAACGATTTTATGTCTTTTATTTTGCATTTTATCGCCAAACGATCAATAGAAACATAACATGCATTACTTTTTTGTGCACAGTAGTGAACAGTCTACACTAGACGTCATGTACTGACGTCATCTTGACGTCATCCTGTAGTCTGCTTCATTTTCTGTGGTCGTTTTTACGTGATAAATAGAATCTTACACTCGTGCTCATCCTTTACCGTTTTTATTAAACTCGTTGACAAAAACAATATGACACTCGGCAGAGCCTCGTGTCATATTATTTAGTCAACTCGTTTAATAAAAATGGTAAGGAATGAGCACTCATTCAAGATCCTCTATTTAATTTTATTCCTTTCAGTCAAACTACTTTACTTTGTTTCAACAAATTTATTTTAATCATAACTAGATACCTTATCTTAAACTGGTGTATGCAAGTTTTAGTTATCTTACAATAACTTTATGAAGATGCGTAACTTCTTTCTAAATAAATGACTATGGCAATTTATATCTATTTATAAAGAACAATATTTAACAACATTGTCAAGGAGATTTCTAGAAAAATAACAAACGAGAATGCCAGGCCTAATCTGAACCGACAGAGTCTTCGATAATTGGTATAGTTATTCTAAGAAAATAATTCTTGCAGTCATAGACGACACAACAGTTTATCTATTATAACTTACTTGTCAAATTAAAAGTGTTATAAATCTATTGTAATAATGTTTCTTATTCTAAACAAGCGAATGTTAAATCAAAAAAAAAATCAGACAAAAGCTAAATGAGAATGTACGTTAATGACGTTGTACAATGCTGACTCGCGTATTTAATGTACGTTAATGACGTTGTACAATGCTGACTCGCGTATTTAATGTACGTTAATGACGTTGTACAATGCTGACTCGCGTATTTAATGTACGTTAATGACGCTGTACAATGCTGACTCGCGTATTTAATGTACGTTAATGACGTTGTACAACGCCGAGTCTCGTATTTAATGTACGTTAATAACGTTGTACAATGCTGACTCGCGTATTTAATGTACGTTAATGACGTTGTACAATGCTGACTCTCGTATTTCATGTACGTTAATAACGTTGTACAATGCTGACTCTCGTATTTAATGTACGTTAATAACGTTGAACAATGCTGACTCGCGTATTTAATGTAATTAATGACGTTGTACAATGATGACTCTCGTATTTAATGTACGTTTTCATTTAGTTTTTGTCTGATTATGTTTTTTCGAATATATATATGTTAAAATATATATATTCGAAAAAACATATATATATATATTCCCAGAAAAAAACGCATAAAACAGTACACCTTCCCATACTACTAACTTCTCCTAATACCCAAGAAAGCCAAAACACAGTAGGAAACAATAAAACAGAAAAAGTTTGAATATCCAATCCGGATATTTCATATACAGCAGAATCATGATTTTAAAACCATATTTGCGGCCAAACATCTGGTTTTCGTATTTAGGTCATTTCATTATGAAGTTCACAAATAGAGACAATTAAAAATAGGTTTAAACAGTGAATGTTTTGTAGAAATAGTCTCAATATTGAAAATGTTACGAAGTGAATTTTTGCTAAAACAGTCCAATCAGTTGTTGTTATGTTGTTACATCGAAAAATATTCTATATTGAAGCTGTCACTAAGTGAGATTTTACTTGAAATGGAATCCAGAAATATTTAGGTCATTCCTACATAGATATTCTGGCTGATTAATGGACAATTTCTATCGATTTTTTGTATTTTGTAATGATAAAATTACGCGAATTTACATCTTTTTGTCTTCATAGTGTTTTTTCTTGAATAAACTTGATATAAAATGAATTTTCCAAGAAAGAATTCGTTTTATTAAAAGTGTAAGTAGCTTGTGTTTGATACATCATAAAAGCCTTACCATTAGACAAATCATTTTTATTTTCATGAGAGAGAAATCGGAAATATATTTCATTCCATATTCGTTCCACTGAAAAATCCTCACGTTTCACCATATATGTCAGGGAACAATAAATCACGGGACCATTATATGTGCTATTGGACTAAAGCATTTCGTACCAAAATAATTAATGAAGGAATGGTACGAATTCCTATGTCCAAAATGAATGGGTATGCTTTACAAAACGTTTATTTATACAGGAAATAATATTTGAAATGATGAGAAATACATGGAAATATGTGCAATATTTCAATAAATACACTAAAGTTGATCGAGGTAGACCCCATGATATGATTTCTAGTTGATCTGGGTAAATAAACGTTATATATCATACTTTTAAGTAACACTGACTGATGTTAAGATTTCTGGCTTTGATAGAACGATCTTATTCGACATATTTATTCATACGATGTGATACAATTTCGATTTTCGTAATACTGCAGTTGAAGCATTTTTGCGAGTATTCCTCGTGGAAATAACTGTGTATTATGACGACCATTTTGACCATCATGCGGACCCAGCTATTCGTTCGTCTCTTATTATGTTGGATGATTTCCCGAAAGAATTCATACGAAGTTATTTAAGTTGTGATACTTATTCGGTTGGTGTAGAATCCAGAGCGGAGCAGACCAGAATCGTTCTGTTCTTTTGTCTGTCCTTTTGTCTGTTGATGTCACATGGTAAGCACCTACACCATAGAAATAAGTGGTATGGTTATCACGTATTCCGAATACCGCACCACGAACAGGTTTGAACATACAAAAGCCAGTTTAAAATGATTTCGCGCTAGTCTCCACTTGTTTTCTTCCTAAGGGATGAAGCTCAGTAACCATACTTTACACGATATATAAAATCATTCGCATGAATAGACTAGCAAATTAATAGAGATGGAATTAGTAAATACTATGGCACAGGATACAATGATATAAAGTGCAAGTCGTCCGTATATTTAATTATTTACATTCTTTATCAAATCATTCGCAACAGAGGAATGACAAATTGACAATTCTTGTATCAGTCAATTGTACGGGATCCACAACAAATCGGACAGCTCCGCGAATTGATTGTATGAATATGAGGTCGTGTTCGGTTCTTTCCGCCAAGAGACATATCATTACTTGAGTAATTTCGATGGTGTCAAAATGATAAATTAACTTCTACAAAAACTCTATGCATAGAAGTAACAAACCAGAGAACAAATCATATGCATAGGTTGTTCCAACCAAGCTACGTCAGAAAAAATAAATAAGAAATATACCGTTAGTATCACTGGTTGATTGGAAAATGTGGATGTCAAGTCGAATATGCAGGCTTTTTAATATTGGGTGTTTACTGTGAGTCATACCTCCAGAAAGAGGTCAAACTAAACACTCATGCACTTTTGACCAAGACATCATTGATTTTATACCTCATTAAAATGTTTAAATCTTCATGTTGACACCAGAAATCATACTATAACCCAACTATAATTCTAATAAGGAAGTTTGAATTTATGTACAGAGAGCAATATTCATACAGAAAATTACCACAGAAAACTCGTAAACGTCATCAAACTGCTATTTATTATTCTAACATGGAATATCCAGTGGTCGTAAACGCCGGTGTAACCTCCTTCCCCCTAAGATATGACGAGGGCAAAATTATAAACCGTATGTTTCACAAACCAGGGAATATTTCTTAACAGGATTTAGTGTGAAGATGGAGAATAAGACGCATTAGGACATGCTTCTATGCCGTTTATCTTCTTATCGTATGCCTAAGGGAATTATAACTCTGCGAACATAGAAACGTTTTGGCTTGCATGACATTTATTGGATTCTGCAGCAGGCTTGAATGATACGAACGCTATCAGAATTAACGACAGACTGTTTCGCAGATTTCTGTAACTAAAATCCTCTAGTTTTAATAAATCTTCTTGTCTGAATGGATTCAAAATTTCTGCTTCATTCCGAAATAACATTCTGTGTATCGTTTGTACCTGAAGCTAGTTTCCTAATGCTGTCAGATTTATGAGAGTCAACGAAATTTCAGACGCCGGCAACAGGAGAAATTTATTCTATTTAGTTTTCTAAGGTTGGTAGAATGTAGATGGATGGATTAATATTCATGTACATATTTATTAGTACTTGATTGAAAAGGCGTCATGAAGTGGTACCTAATATCCCTTTGAACGCTACCTTCAAGAGAAACGTACCCTCTGAGCATGCGCAAGAACAATCACGTTGCAGTCAGCCGAATGAGGACCAATTTAGGAATTCACTTCAAAGTCCTACGTGTTATTAGATTAAAACAAATATTGCTCACTATGGAAGGCTGACATAGAGTATGGTGAAAGGACATAAATTGTGAATGAAAATAATAACACCACTGCTAGATTTGATTTTTATGAAGATGCAAAAGAATAAGCTTTATCTGATTTTGATATTATGAAATAATCATCCATTTTAACAGACACGACGACTTAAAGCGAAATAAGTTCAATAAAGCTATTTATTATTGAAAAGGAGAATCGCACGAAACTTGATAATTTCAAAGCACATGATGTCCCTCGCTTGAACTACGAATTGAATGACATATCTTATCTAATTAGGTTTTCCCTACTTCGTTATTGTTTATTTATATTTAGAAGCTTACGCCATCAAATAAATGTTAGTCAAAAAGACGCACACGGCAATATGTAAAATAAAATTAATACGCAAGTATTCTGAATTTTTTAACCTAACTACAGTCCCATCCGATCATAACAATCAAAGCAATAAAGCAATGAAAGAAATCAGGCGCGATCATGATTCAAATAAATAATACATGAATTCTCAAATAGAAGTGGAAGGTTGTGATCCCTTCATAAAAGGTAAAAAGTGGGGCAAGAAAAGACAATCGAAATGGAAAAAGTCTGATGACGATAATGAAATTGATAATACTTATTTCCGTTTGATTGTATTTGATCCTTAAAGGAGATGTTAAGCTATTAAAGATATAAAAGCAATCGTCAGTGAGTGTATTGTGATCCTCTAGTTGATGGACGAACATAATATTATTATCTCACGACATGTTCTGAACTGGTTTAAATCCGCTTGGAAAGATAGAACATAGAGAGATCGAACATCAAAAGAATTATGGACAGTAATTGAAAATTGCAATTTTCAAATCTGAAAAATTGAATCGATTGCTTTAGGAATTTTATCATGTGAACAACACAGAAGAAAGAAATTAATGTTTGCACTCTTGAACTCTTGAAGCAACGATGTCGAAGACAGATTCAAGTTTGCGATAAACGCAGCTCATGACATAATGAAAGCTTTACAATCTGACGTGTTGACGTAAAACATAAGAAAATGCTAGTTAAATCTCTTATAAGACTTTGATGATTTCAATATCAATTCTTATCCGTTATCCACACAGAATGAAAAAAGTCATTAGTCTACATAGGATAAAATCTGATTCTATCATCAACAGAAATATCGTTGAAATGTTAATAACGAAATTTTTTTCTTATCTTGATAGCATATGTGATTAACACAATAAACTCATGAAAGTCAAATTCCCTTTTTCTTGCTTGTCTTTTAGACTTGCTAGAAATTTCAGTTCATTTTATATGAACTTTTTTCATGTGATAAAAAAGTAGTTTATAAAATGTTTATCTGGCACTGTACGTTTTATTTTAGTATGTACTCTTCTAAAAGAGAAGCCACGTACCCACAACTCTCGTGTTTTCCCGTCTGACATGAGGAGTAATGAGATCTCCTCGTGTTCAGTTTCATCAAAGCAATAATTATGCAAAGGATGGAACATTAAAAATGCTAAAAACATGCTAATTGGAGTATCAACAATTCTTTGTTCAAACAAATGATTTATTAATTCAGATGAAATACTCTATTTTTCTTCTTTTATATTTTAAGTTGCACGCACAATACCAAACTGTTTTTATTCCTCTTCTGCGATATTTACATTTTTGTGTGTGTGTGTTTTTCTTAAATTTACATTTGCTTGCACCAGAGACGAAATTGAACTTGTTTAATGATAAATTTGGTTTGCATTTCAAAATCAATATTTGTTAACTACGGAAATCCATTAGGAACATATTCAATATTTTTTATTTCATTATGACGAAAAGTCATAATGTACGAGGAAAAAGGGATTGAGTTTTAAAAATCATTACATGGAAATAAAAAAGATATCGACTAATATTTTTAGATGTAACGCCCATTTCAAATTCCAAAACAACTAAATTTGACGTTTGTATTTGGAATTGAACTTGAGTGGGTCATTAAATGGACAACGCAGTTTTGTTAATGAATTTGCACCAACGTAATGGTTAAGTAGAATTGATCAAATGGATTAGTTAGACAAGGATTACTTTCACTTCGAAATGGTCCTTTATCAAGTTCTCTAAAAACAGATTCCGATATAAAAAAACGTACTAGGTCAATAAAATTGAAGTTCGTCTCTTGTGTGGACAATGCCTTTTTGCCACTGCAGTTCATAAATGATCTTGTTCGTGTTTGCTAAGCAATTTCTAAAAGTAATAATACATAGGCGAATACTTCAAAACACAATGAACCATATGTCAGACAGGCATTTTAAATAGTTCACATCTAAAATAAACAGTTATTCATGAGAGTAAACAGTATCTAGTTAGAGTTATGTAACAATTTCTACAGCATGTGTTTGGAAGCAAATTTATAATAATGTGGAATTTTTTAAACCTGTCCGTTAAAAGTTTACAAAACCGTTGTTTATACATTGAAACAAGAGTTTGTTTAATTGTCCGCTTTGTAAGCGTCTTGCTATTGTCTTATCTATTTATGTTGGGTTTAACGCCGTTTTGGAGGGAATTTCAGTACAGGGAATAATTTAATTCTTAATATACTGGCGTTGAATGAGAACGCAACAAGAAATAATGTTATCATGTATATTTTTTTAATTTTTAAATGTACAGACCGAAAACCCTGGCCAGGTTAGTACTTTTCTTGGCGCGGGAAGTCAGATGTTGCTAGGGCTGACTGTATCTTACAGTTGTCCTGTTGATACAACGTGATGTCACGATTCCCAGATCTCGGCAAACTATCGCTGAGCATTAGTCTATTAACAGACGTGTTTTGTGGTGCCATGATATGTCTGCACTTCGCTCGTATTTGTAGTCCATAATATGAACATTCCGATGCGTTACCGACTGAAGCAATAAACACGACCATTCTTCGTGAAGATCAAACCACGCGATCAAATGTCCATGAACAGTAGAAATTTTGCAACAAGTTACTAAGTATCCTAACTTTCGGATGAAGCAAAATGACTTGACTTCGGACAGTATTTGTATTTCACTCATATATTTATAAAACAACTTCAATTACAAAACGCTCATGCAGCGTTCGAATTATCCAATTCGAATTACACGCAATGTAACGCGATTACCGCGTAATTGTGTAGAAAGCTTAATCAAATGTTAAATAAAAACTATAAACAAACAGGTTCTAGAAACTGGGGAAAAGTTTTCATGTTGATTTAAATTACAAAATTGATTATGCCTTGACATTACCAGGATTCTGACAGCGTTGTCAGAGTGAAGCATAGAAATAAGGTAATGTGGTCGTAACGATTTTATCACCAGGCGGTGTGACTGTGCATAATATGAATTCTCATGTCAGAATAATATTCTCATATCAAATTCTGTATCAAGTAATGCAAACTCGAATAAATAGAAGTGTCTGGTATTTACATTTAATCACCCTCGGATCCGCTTCTTATGGAAATCAGAGCTGCTTTTTAGAAACTGCGAAAGTAACCCTCTGTACGACCTAAGTTATTTAATTAACAAAACAAAAATCACTGAAAATTCTGTTGCTGTTAGGAATTAAAAGGGATCCTTTATCAATCATGCTATTCATAGTGAAACTTTTTCGATGTATGGATGAAGTTTTGAGCTTGTATATAAACTTGAACGATGCGGTTCGGTAGAAGAGGTTTATTTTTTCATAACCTAAGTTCCTCAAATTGATATGACGTAGATATATGTAAAATTACTCTTCTTATGTTTTATTTAAAAGGTTATTCTTACTCCATACCCACTTCATGTGACTGCAAACAAGGGCTTTTAGAAAACATTATTGACTGATGCCCTCTAATAACAAACGGAGGACTAGACGAAATAAATAGTGTGCCAGAACATTTAGTTGAGGCAGTACAATTTTAATCAACGTGGGATTCGATTTATGAGGTAGTGGCGTTGACAATCCAAAAATAAACACAAAATATGCCTGAAATTGTCTCAGGAAATGTCCGTGTTATTACTGGATTTAATTTCAATTTAGTTAAGTCAATGTGATAATTGACCTATTGTGTAATGAAAAAGTTCTTTTCGTCCGTTAATCAATGTTTATATTCGAATCTTTCAACGAGCTGCATTTTTGTTCATTGATTACAACGAGGCACTGCGCTTTGTATTCGATGTATTGTTTGGTCCTGTCAAATAAAGGACGATTTATTAATACATTGAATAAAATATTGACTATATTGTTTTCAATAATTCTTGTAAATAGAATGGTTTCTTATTTCTCCAATCCCATGTTTGTGATTGTAATTACAAATAAACTACCGCCGTTTCCCACCTATTCTCTTTCTAAAGATTGCATGCTTGTAGAAGAAAGGCAAATTCTTTATTTAGAAGCGTTTGGAGGATTTGCAGTGAAACTCAAACCCATTATTGACTTTGAAGCGATTCTATTTTGTTGGTAACATGTGAATATGTTTTTCAGCGTAGACATTTTGTTTCTAACATTGTTTCAACATTTTAGTCGACTTATAACATTTTACTCAGTCAATCATATGAAGTAAATTGTCTTTCAGAAGACCATTTCGGGTTTAAGCCCGTTTCCAACTGTATTTCAGATACATATTGACAAGCAATAAACCTAAGCATATTTACTGGTACCAGTATTTACCTCGTTCATCACGAGTTACTAGCCTCAACCTCTTCGTATTAATTTCTCTGATCAGCGGTGGAGGACGTATGGACTGTTTCATAATAACTTCGACCTAGATGTCACAGAGAATATTACAAGCCGCGCCCGGGGTTCGAACACTAGAACCCGAAGTCCGTAGAATAAACATGACAGGAGAGTAACAACACATGAAGGATAATAAGGAATATGTATATAAAGTACACACTCTGTTTAATCATACATTCACTTTATCGAAATTTTATACTTAAGTTTGAAGGCCATGTGCTCGACTAAAGTCGCAAGAAAACAAAAAAAAAAAAAAAAAAAAAAAAAAAAACACATCGGAAAAGATAAACACGAACATATACTAACAACACTTAAAGTAAATGTAGCCATATCATTGGATGCCAAGAACATGCTTAAATTAAAAATTACTGCTTGTGTTTAGAGACAGATTTTGGTTTATTTCCAAGCGCAATTCTGAGCCAATGGTATTACAATAAATAAAAGAACAGTTCCATCCTATCGCCAACAAAATTGAACTGCTGAATTCTTCAGTTTTGATCAGAAATTCGTATTTTGTTAATCAAAAATGCTGACTACATATCGCTAATAACGTATTAGGAAATTTATATGCGCGCGCATCAACATCACTGACCTGTTGTGACGGGACGTCCGTCCATTGTTGATCGTATAAACCATATTCATACATTCTACTTCGTCATATATCCACATTTTCTTGTTTTTGTCGCGAATGTTTCAAAATCCACGATTTTTATTTTCGATTTCTCGAGTCCCACCTGAGTTCATAATAAAAATCTTCAAATTAACGAAAACACTTCCGACGTTTTATAATTTATCATTCAAAACATCGGAGTAAGCATTCTTATAACTAGTGCTGTGTGACAATGGCGACAGCAAAAAAAAAATCAAAACTGCGTGAGAGAAACAGACATTAAATGTGGATTTTCAATCCGCATTTTAAAGGCCTTCAGGGAACGGTGTTCCAGAACAGACGGTATTGTGGTTACCGAATCTGCAGCGAGATATAATCAAATTGCGACAAAAATCATCTGTTATTTAACTTGCAATTTCGTAATGAAAGGGTAATTATATGGAATTTCTCGAGAACACCAATAACCGGGTAATTATCCTAATGCGGAATGACACAAGAACAAGGTTAATGAGTTAAAAATAATGTCGCATTAACATTTATATATGAATCAAGGTGCAAAGGCAGAAGGTCATGTATCTACGTTCTTTCTATAACAATTAATTGGAAGTTAATTGTGACATAACTTTTCTTTATTCAAATATTTTTAAGTCGACTGTATGGAAAATAGTACTGGAATTGATGAGGAATGTGATAGCAACCTTATCTTATAAAAATTGATGTGGAATGTGATAGCAACCTTATCTTATACATGACACTCCTATAATTAGGAGCCTTCAAAGGTAAAGGGTCATCGAGGATGGTTGAAAATAACTTCAAACCACTTTGTTGATAACGGTTAAAATGAAATCAAACGAACCGACAATAAAGTCTGGGACTGTATTCTGAAATAAAGTGTGTATAAGTACATTTTAAATGATGTTTAGGCCGAGATAAGATCGTTCTCTCCCTAAAAATGCCAGCTCTAATTCCTCAAAACAAACGTCCGAGCGATCACTGACTCAAGACTGGATCGTGACAAGATATATCTCAGTGGCAATCAGACTGAGGAGACTGATGATATTGTAGTCAAAGTTGTTTCTCTTCCACCTCTGATCCACACATTATGTAGGAAAGTTTGAAGGTACTAACAGATTGATTCGGCCATACATATATATACATACATTTTTTTCTAACTTTATCATTAATTCGACTACAGTATATATATATATACCCTACTCAAATTATAAATAAAGTTAGAAACAAATATTTACGTTACATGTCCCTAGAATAGGTAGGTGGAGTAGGTCGTAGGTCGGCTTACCAGAAACACAACTATTTTTTCTGGCCTAATTAAATAGCGTAGAATTAATTATAACATGTCCGATCTCTCACGAACGTGTATTCTCATTCAGTCCACTCGCAAGATTTAGGATTAGGCTTTAGCATTGACTGACAGATAACAACCAAAGTTAAATTTTGTGTTATTCATAATTCATGTAAAACGCGCTAATTTTCTCTCAGTGTTAAAAAGATTGGCGCCGGTTAGAAATTTAGTTTTAAAACGCACTATCATGCAAAGCATGGAAGCGCAATATTTTGCAGTCATAAATTACTAATTAGCTGAAACAATTCCGTAGAAAATAATAAACACAAGTTAACACAAATGACGAAACACATTTAGAAACAAACGGGACACTATTACAGCTCATTTATGCAAACGTAAAATGATGTTTTCGTCTGATGAGCGGAAGAAATAGCAAACAATGCACTCTGTGGACTCCTGTATAATCCATTTTATGTTGCTTAGAATTGCATTAAAATGCGTCGCGTGCAGATGAAGTTTGAAATTAACGCGAGAGTCAATTTGTTAAACAAATTGTTTATAACTTATAAAACTAATTGGATGGTTCTTCATGAAATGTTAATTTTGCCGGATAGAACTGAATTACCGATAATGCAAACGAACTACCGAAACGATATAAAAACGAAACGAAGAAAATGGATGTTTCTTTCCAGCTACAATATAACTAAAACAAAATGATTAAAGGCAAGTAATTGGATACACCATGCACATGTATGCATTATCAAACCTTGATTTACTACACTATACTGAGGCCGAAATAATAATAAAATACCATCTGGATAAATACTTAAAATATATTCAAAGACATCATACGGCGAAATAAACGAAAGAACTTTAGAGAAAAGGTGCATAAAATATTTGTCCAATAAATAAGGCTTTAAATTTTGATTCACCATCCCTGTTAAATGTAAAAAACAACAAAAATGCCTAGTTTCAGGAGTTTAATTTTAAATTATCATCATTTTAAAAGTTAATACAATCAGTTTAAGCTCCAACAGTCTCTTGAAATTGGAAATAAGAATTTATTGCTAATTAATTGAAATTTACAGCCAATTCTTGGAATTTTAATGCAAACTACCACTAGATAAATGCATAGAAGATTAAAAAAATAGGTTGAATATTCAAGACGCCACGGTGGCTGTGAATTTAGAGATACGAGCACAACATTTAGAGTTGGATAGCTGAAGAATTCGTACTGTGGCATCATGGTCTTGGGTTAGAAGCCCGTGCCCTACATCAAAGGTCGTCGGTTAGAATCAAATCCTTTGTGAGATTTTTTCCGCGGAATATCATTTTCCCAAACTGGTGAGAGTATTAGAAAAAAAAACAACAACAAAAATCAGTAATCAAGTATGACTGATATATGTGTCAAAACTAATGTAATGCAAAAAATTTAAATATAAAATGAAAAAATAAGCAATTGTTGATGTTTTGTATATAATACTTCGCGAAAATTTAGTCACAGAATAATGAAATTAATGCGTATTTATACGTTCGACAATGAATAAACAATTTCCTACATATGTTACATGACTGTATGTTATTGAAACGACCAGCCCGATACTCTTGTTAACATCAGACATTTTAAAAACTTCATTCATTTCTATAATAACAACCTCTCGGCAAATGTTAACCACAAAATGCATTACCGTCATTTATTGCTCTAGTACTTGTAGTAATTGTTGTTGAATGCAAAGCGCGTGGTTAAATTCGATCAATTCTGAAAATGTCATAAAACATGATTGTCGAGAAAGTGTTTGTTAATGTGTCTACAGAAAGGTTAGAATTGAAATAATTAAAACTTTAAGGATATAAACGAGGTGTTTAAAGACAGAATAAGAAGCGCTGGGTCTCATCTGGAGATTATTACTGAGAAGTTCGGTGAAGTTTCGCCCACGTGGATATAAATGTTTGTCCTCGAATTTAAAGTAAAATTCAAAAATGACATCGAGTTCTATTTTTTTATATTTCTATGTTCTATATTTCTTTATAAGTGCAGATGTATTGAAATCCACCATATATCTGGATTTTTTACTGTAATGGAGCCTAATACTTGAATCCATTGGAGATGTAAAGAACAAAATGATAAAAATACAATTCTTACATTGCCCTTTTAATATTACATGTTAGGAAGTGTTTGATATTTCTATATCAATGGATAGACTGCCAACGTCCTCCAGGTTTGAAATGAAAAAAATGTTACATACATTTCATACCTGACAAATCCTTAACAGTGTAAATCTTACTTTTTTCAAGTATATGAACACGGTTTTGTCAGAATTCACGGTATTTCATGAACTATAGTGCTATACACATAGTGTAATACAATGCCTATTTCAGAGAATGGATCTTTGAAACTAATCATGCATTGCGCGATAGCAATAACAAGTGTGCCTAGTTTCCAAATAAAATGACATCCAATCATAATTATTCACACTACAGGAAAATTATCGAATATTCATCTGCGATGCATCTATTCAAATATTTTATTTGATGTCATAGCGAGATGTAAAAACGTATCTAAATTATCATCAATCAACAATAGAAGAAATCATTGTCAATACTCTGCAATATATTGCATGATATACGAGTCTCTGGACGCATTTCTATAAAAAATGATATTCCTCATTAATAGCATCAATGCAACATGTCGGACATTTTCCTGGCGAGCCTTTATAATTGTACACATCCGTCATAATCTATGATGAGAAAACGAGAAAGTGTGACACTTTAACTGCCGGCCAGAAAACATCATTTATGTGATCAAAACGAATGGGAATTCAGTTGTATGGCAATCGCTAGCAGTAAGTTTCACATGAAATGACAAGCATTGTCTTATTCAAAAGAATACTTGATCGTTCAATGAGTCTCATATTTTTCTGTGATTGTTTAAAAAACTGATGTGTTTCTACAGTAAATAATGAGAATTTCGCATTAAACCCTCCATTGCTCTCGCTATTATTTGCACAGAAATTAACGCTTTTATTGATATTAGATTTTGAGAATCATAAAAAACGAGGAGAGAAATAAACTATGAATGTCTGATGGATGTCACCAGGTTTGAACAGTCATCATCTACCAGTAAGCTAAATAATGTTATTGGAGCATTTTACAATCTGATTTGTATCACAAACATATTGTATCAAATGTTCGCAACAGGTTTAAAATCGGGATAATAGTTTCTATATAACTCAACCGTGCGCATGCGTACATTATTCATTACGCAGAATATTTTAAATAATCAAACTTTCATAGAATAATGAATCGACAGACTACAGTAAAACCTGATTGAATGGTCTACTGTGTAATGGTCACTTTGTAATTAACGAACACTCCTTGTGAGGGGTTTATTGATATTATAGACCAAATAAAGATCTAATTTATGCCAGTATAACCCTCAGGTTATATTTTTTTGACTACTTTATTTTAATCACATTTTTTTTCTATGGGATTTAAACGTCGAACCAACAGCCAAGGTCATATGACAACTCTTCCAGCTTTACGGCGGAGGAAGACCACTGGCGTACATATTGGTAGAACCACCGATCTTATAGGGTGAGGGACCCCCTTTTTATTAAATTTGTTTCATTAATTGTCTTGAACTTCGTCTAACATTAAATTGGAGATGCACAATGTCTGAATGTATATAAAATGTACACTTGCATGTTCATATCTTTGACACATCAATGATAGTTGGGGTAGCCTTAAATGCGAACTGGTTTGTTGATTCACGACTGTTTTGTGTGTATCAGTAAACAAAAGTCTCTCAGATTTCGTTCAATTACAATAAGTAATTATACAAAATTTATTTTTCTGTAGTTTATAGGTAATTACTAACCAGTAAATTACATAAACTGTATTGAATGAGTTACAATACATTTAATGAGCAATTATCGGCTACAAAAAAAGATTTCCTAATTATTTGTATTATCCTTGATATAACGAGACAGTTTTATAACAAAATTATGCCAAAAAATCCGACATATTCCTAATTAGAGATTTTGGTATCACGATTCTGTCCATTTTGCGACACACAACGAAGTATAAAAAGCCAGATTCCAAATCACTGTCCTTGTTGGAACATGTTTCAGGGGAGAAACTTAATGTGTTTAATAAATATTAAAGCGTCACGAATCAGACATTTTATTTTCACATTTTGTTTTTTATTTCCTTCACTTCAACATGCTGATTATTTTAGTAATAAAGGTGAGATAGCGTAATGAAAATAGCAAAATCACGAACAAAACTGCGGCACAAACATCAACGGGATTTTGAAAATAAAAAGTGACTTTATTTCTCAGTTGAAGAACACTAACAAGCCAAGTTATATATATTAATAACTTCACAATTCGACTTTTCAATTAAAGTTCAGGAAAACCTTGCATAGCGATAAGCTGAGCATGAAGACCACTTTATTATAACGACCATTTATTTTCTGATCGGTATTTAATATTTCCTTGGATTTCAACGGATATTGAGAGCACCAGAATGTGAAGAAAGACCTATAATTTCCCTCCAGGTCGTCTGATTGTCGAAGTTTTACTGTACTCATTTTGTTGAATTCGTTCATTTTCTTCATAATCATTCTTTGATCGTGTAGTTAATAAAATTTGTAATTTGGAGTTAACCTCAAAGGGAAAATAGTTTCACACAATTGAGTCAATGTGCATTTACCTCCTCATCAAAAGAACTAGTATGTAAAATAATATATGTAATGCTACAACTCACAACGGCGAATCAGTTTATTGCATATCAATTTTTCGGCCAGAAATTAGATGCGTATAATTGAACAAATGTTCAGAACAATCGCAAGGTTAGATATTTCGAGGAAACGTAAAATGAGATATTAGGTTTTGATGATTCGAGATTTTAAACAAATTCCAATGACGTTGTTACACGCACTCTGAAATCCGATAACTCTTGCATATTTACTTAATGTTATTTATATGTCTCTTATGAAATCGATACTCGTGGAAAACTATTAGCCTGTTTGTTCAATACATGTCAGCCACACATTTCATATATTAAAACTACTTTACCGGAGAATTATGGGTAAATTTATCTGCTGGAATCTTAAGTCACCTATGAAATTGTAAGTCACTATTCGATTGTAAATATCATTCTATAAAATAAAATATTGACAGACGAACGTTGCTTACCTTGATTTCCGTTTGGTACAAACAAACGTCACTTCCGGTACATCTAACAAAGTCTCGTGCGTGCCATAAGACGCCATGTTTAATCAAGCGTATCCAACAACCATACTTTGTGTGATTAAGATATCTGCCTATTTATAAAATATTTCCTTTACTTTTTTCTGTATTAAAAAACTTTTCATGAAGTTTTTTTTCTATTTATTACATTAATATCACTGAATTTTATCTACGTACATAGCGCGTTGTGTTTGCGGTCGTGAATGAGATACATAAAGAAACAAGCGCCTTGAAATGTCAAATAAAGCTGAATTCCAACTAACACCTAACGCTGTATTTTATTGTATTACAATAAGTCAACTCAGAAACACACTCACACGCTGACGCTGTTCAATAACGTGAAAATTATTAATAAAACAAAGAAAGTTTAACAAGTTTCAATTCAATCCTGTTGTCACAGATCGATCACTACCGTAACAGCCAATGGTCGTGTATTTTGATTGAATTAACCTCACATGTACGCAGAGGCTAGAATACAAGAGCACGATGCATCAGTGCGATGGGTTGTATAAAAAAATTAAAAGTAATGACTATTCCATTCCTTAATATTCATTCACCGTGCTTTCCTGAACTCCTAAGAGAATGTCCATTTTATTACAATATTATAATCCCATTACATTATCCCTTAAGCTATCAATTACAAAAAACGAAAACCAATAACAACTATTCGGTACAAACAATTCATTACGTAAGATTCAAGACTGCAAACATCACAAACATACTTCGATATAGTGCCGTTTTTCTCTCTTTCTCTCTCCAGGCTATTGTATGTATTTCCAATCAGTGTTTTATAGATGACGCATTGTAGTTAATTAGCAACGGTTAATTTAGCCTAATTAATTCAAACTAAGACAAGTTCCAATTATCCGCGCGTTGCAAATCCTCAAAAAACACATAAAAAAACGATTAACAAAACTAGATCCGCAGCGAATCTGCAATTAATACAACAAGCCGTTTTTATAAGAACAAAACACTCCCATAACATTAATCTATAACATTACTGCTAATATTTAATATGAAAACAAAAAACATCGAGAAGCAATCGTACAGAATATTTTGTTTAGACAAAACAACCATTTGCGAGCAATGTACGAAATTACTTGTGTACTTATATTAAATTTCCCCTGCGAATTTCCCTGATGAACACCAATTCTCTCATCGAAAAAGAATATCCAATACAGAATGTATATTAATAAAAAACATGCCTAAGCATTTACGCATAAAAAGTTTCCCCCACAATAAATGGCGCGTACCAAATCGTGGATAATGAGGGACACGAGTTATGATCAGAAAATCAAATAACTGGAGCAACGGTTCGTGTTGCACTATTAAGAAACTTCGCCAATATTTACTCTAGAATAAATGGTTGCTCCACAACTGTATGAATCTAATAACATAAGCATTGATGAAATATTACTTCCATAGAACGCATAGAAACACAGTGGAATCTTTTAGTTGTATGTTTCTACAGTCACATTGTAGATGAATTCGTTACCACAACGATGTGTCAACACAGGTAAAAAGATCGCCATTTTTTATGTTTGTAAATATACGTTGTACAAAATAATTATAACTCTTTTTTCATGTTCATATTCCTCTTGATCTGATAATACATGTATATAAATGCACAAAGGTACTCAATGATCACGTCAGGGACCGTGTTAAAAAAAGAAGAGACGAATCAACCACGTGAGCAGTCTGACATAGATTTACAATCACAGACCTGACATAGTGTCACAATTATTGCTGTGACGTAGAGTTATAATCAATGATCTGACGTAGAGTCACAATCACAGATCTGACATAACATAGAGTTACAATCCTAGATCTGACATAACATAGAGTTACAATCCTAGATCTGACATAACATAGAGTTACAATCCTAGATCTGACATAACATAGAGTTACAATCCTAGATCTGACATAACATAGAGTTACAATCTCAGATCTGACATAACATAGAGTTGCAATCACAGATTTATGTTACATATTAAATAAAGAATTGATTCTATTAGTTGTTTACGTTTGTTCGAAATATTCGATAGTTCGATTCCAGTGTCTTTTATGTAATGGATCCTGTTTATTGCTTTAATGTTGAATATAATATTCTGTTTCGCATACTCTCAATGTCGACAGCAATCATTTGTACTTCAGGTGAATAATTTACGATAAAAAAAGAATTAATGGAATGAATTCATATCTATTTATCACCGTGGATTACTTGTGAATGTTATTTTCTCTCATTAAACCGACAATAATTTATCGACAGAGTTTTATTACTATTTGATTAAAGAGAAATTCACAGTGGAATGAAATTCATCATTATATCATTTGCGCACCACTTCAAACGTATTTCTATTTTCCATAATTAATTAATCAGATACGCACACAGTTGTTATAGAAATAGAGAATATTGTCTCAGTAAAGATTACAATCATATTTTATTCAATAATTTAATTCAACTGAAAACCATTTATCACATAAGCTTGCAAATAAATTGATTTCGCCGTTGGCTTTGATAACAATTGAAAACCCGGAAATGCATCCAGGGAATACGACAAGAAAAAATCATTACACGGCAAAACATGCACAATCCAATTAGTTCTCTAACAGACAAGGTAGTCCTTGTCAAAACTGACAAATAACTGAACAAAAAAACTTCGTAATAAAGAAAAGGATTTCTCATTATTGTTTGAATTTTTACCGATTTTCGCATTTTTCTTCACCGATAAATTCAAGTTGAACAGCATGACCACATTGTATTATTTTTTTCAAAAGCTTGGAAAGTTGTTTTATATCACATATTTTCTATACATCATTTCGTATACATCTTCCCCAACGTCAATGCATTTTGTGAATGGATATACCTCGGCTAAAACAGTTCTGTAAAAGCTCGGATACACAGATTGTTTCCATTAAAACTCGGACACGCATCTCGATTGATAACGTCAAAACACAAAGTATACTGTGAGCCTCTCTGTTCAAACCTTTTGTACATTTGTATATGTTAAACACATAAATTCCCAATGTGTTCCAAAATTGTCTTCCGCAACAAGGAATTCGCTCCGTCTAAACACATCTGTGACGGTATTGACCGATTGCTTATCACAATAAATGCAATACAACGCTCTGCTGCATCTGATGCAAGAGACAAGACCAATTGTGTTAGCATGTGCACACGGGTTCCTTTAATTAAGTTTTCATTCACATCTGTCAAGATACTTTTTCATGAGTTCTACCAAACAGTTGATATCTTGTCGGTATATTTACAACTTTACGAACTTTTCCTACAGTTCGTTATGTCATACTGGTACTTTTGTTCAGGCATTCGTTGGCAAATTTTATTAAAATATTCATTGACAATTTTGCGACTCCAAAATTTGTTTAAAACCGTAGAACATACTTTTGGTAGTAAATTTCGTTTCTGAAAATGATGTAATAAATATATGTGCCGGATATGTTTTCAAACCGAAAATATTTTTTTTCTATTTTAAGATACTAAACAGAAATCTATGAATTCTTCAAAGTGTTTTTCGAAGAAAGATATGAATTATTTCGTAATTCAACAAGAAAAAATCGTCTCCCAGAATGGCTTCTCCGTGGAATGATAGAAAATAGTTCGTGTGTATTAACGTATTAATATGAAATGATAAGAAGGAATTATGTAACTTCTATACAGGAAGTACATGTATATGCACTTTATAGTATCTTGTTTCGTTCAGTGACGCAAGAACTACAACAGCAAAGAACATGTATCTTCCCGCAAATTGTGACTTAAACAATTTCGCGTTAGAAAAAAAAGACACAAATCGAATATGTCCCAGACGACATGATTATATTCAGCCGACAGTCATTCAAACATTTATATTTCTGAATGTCTTTGACATGTTACTTTATGGTAAGAAATGAGTGTCGTCTGTTAAATCTAATTGCCAAAGACTGTATCAAAAATAACATTAAAAGCTAAATGTACATTTATTGCAACGCATGCGCAATCGTCACAGTAAGGACACTGCCATAATAGAATTTTCTAGCCGACATTTCAATGCAAGCAAAAACAAGCGCCTGAGTGATACGTCGTCTGCTCGGTGGTGTGAAAGCGCCACCTATGTAATCATAACCTCGTGAAAACTGCTCCGTAATTATTAAAAGTAATAACGTCGATCAATAATTTCAATTTGCAAAATGATGAATTATTTATATATTCATTAAGATCTAATAATTATTTGACAAATTTGGAGCAGAAAAAATATACACAAAAACGATGCATTGTTTCATAATTGAATCAAAAAGATAATGAAAGCAATTCTATTTGATAAACAACAAAAGAAAAAAAGAACTAAACACAACTTGATCTTCGAAATAGATGGATAAAAGTGGCAAGCATTATTTATACGATATCAGTAGGATTAAACTTAACACAGGGTTTTTTTATATCATAAATTGGTGTTGTCTAATTTAAAGCCGGAAATTCATATTAAAGAAAAAAAGCTGGAACTTTTTCACACTGCCATCAGATTACAAACACCGCGCGCTTCAATTAACAGAGAATTATAAATGGTACATATAAATATTGCAAAATGTTATGGCAATTTCCGTCTTCAATATTTTGTGATCAACCAAATATATCACATAGCTAAGAATACTTATGGAGGTAATAACAACAAAAATGAGATGTGATCTCATTTCCACATCCATCTTGCTGGTGCACACGAAATTCACCTCAGTAAAGACCGCATTATCTTATTTATTTAAAATGGTACTTAGATACTGGCATGTCAAGTAGCGTGTAATTTTAAGCGCTGTGGCTATGGTGATGCGGGTTCGAAGCGGGTTCATATACATATATATATATATATATATATATATATATATATATATATATATATATATATATATATATATATATATATGGAATCATTTAATGCTAGAGTGCGGATGTCCAAATAACTGTGGTAATAAGATTTACTTCAAAGGAATACATAAAAAGATATGAACAATATGAACAATATATACTCGATACAATGAAATATGTGCCACAATTCCCCGTTGTTTTTGTTAAGTGATCGCAGCGAAATTGTAATGTTTTCGCAGAAATCCGCGTAATTACAACCCGGGATTTCAGCGTAAATCGTCATGATAAAATGAAGAGATAAAATAAATGCTTCTAGGAGACAAATGCGTTTTTGTCTATTCTGAATTTAGGATGTATTTGAATCTCGTTAGTTCTGATCTAAACCGAAATTGTAGCTAACGTTATATTGATGGGCTTGTGACCACTGGATAGATACCGTTTTGTTTTGATGTAACAAATAAAAAGTCTGTCTTTGGACAAGCCAGGAACCAGTTGTCATTCTATCAGGTGGTTCCCGTCAACTGGTTTAAGTATACAGTGACAGTATGACCCCTGAAAACCGGATTCCCTGATAACCGGACTCCCTGAAAACCGGACTCCCTGAAAACCGGACTTCCCTGAAAATCTGATGATTTTTACAGATCCCAATTTTTCTTCTATAATCAATAATGTTCTGAAAACTGGAACTCTAAGAAAACCAGACTTTTGGTCCGGTCTGGAAGGGGTCCAGTTTTCTGGGGTTATACTGTACCGAAAATCATTTTAAAACGTAAAGAAAAAGCCATACAAGGTTTTAGCTTTAATACCAAGTAACCAGCTGGGAGTACATTATGATAAAACTTTTCTCATTCAAGAAAAAAGTACATGTACTTATGGACCACGAGAGATTATAATTTGAAAAGATTTTTCACTTTTTTTGAACTTTATAGTCACTAATTGGCTTGTTCATTGCGTCTGCTCCGGAGCATATTCCGTGCCGCTAGCCCAGTAAATACGAGCTAAACTCACAGATCCGCTAATTTCACATAATTGCATTTTAATTGGTAATTCCATTCTTCGTGAATAATTAAACAATTTCGAAAACGAAGTAGTTGTTGTCTGGTTTCCTGGGACATTAGTCAACGTCTGTTTTTTTTTAAGAAAAATCTCGAACCGAATAGTCAAAGTGACACTCGAAATAAAAAAAAATATTCTATAGAATTATATTCATAACTTATTATGCTCAACGTTTTTTTCAAAGTGTTGTATGACCAAAGCTCTCAGACGCACTTTTGTTATGTTTAACAAAATCTCCCTGTCTCTGTTTTTTTTTCAAGAAAATCTCGTAATTCGCCTATAAACATAATGGCATGGCAAGATTCGAAACTTATGTAAATTTCATCTAAGATAGACAGGAACTTGATCTGTAATGAAAATGTTTTACTGTTGAGAATGATCTAGCTTTCAATGTGTCCAGACAGATAAAACATAGACACATAATGATTTAAGATACATCTGGAAACGGTGAAGTGAGAAATAAACATCTTTTACAGCTTCAGCAGTTTCAATTTACAGATTTATTTAAACTCGAAACAAAACGATGCTTTATACAAAATTTTAATCGCAACTGAATTTGTTGAAATTCAAGGGAAAAAACTCGCATAAGCTTATGTTTTGCAATCACCGAGTTATGCACCTTAAATTTGTCCGCATTTGACGGCGAAGCAAATCAACGTGAAAAGTGACAATACAATTAAAACATCGTAATCTCTATACAGCATAAGCAAAAACAATTTGTTTTAATCAGACAATCATCAGTCAGAACGCATTTAACTGATGGACACGTAGTTTTGAAAATACCATAAAAAAGTAAATATTATAAATTATTGTGTGTCATAGAAAAGTATTGTTTTGAAAGGTTTAATAAACCATATACCATCTAATATTTATGTAGGAATGGACGTTTTGACGTCCTAGAAGTGAACCACTTAATTACTTAATTACTAGGTAATAAGACCGCATGAAACAAACGTCATTATAATCGTTTAACTCGTGCTATCATTTGATTTTTACCTAATGGAGATATATGACATGTAATAAATTCGTATGTACTCGTTGATTGGGACAAGGTTTTTTTCCAAAATGACTGTACGCCGTTGAAACTCAAATCAGCATATTCACAATATCTAGTTAAACCTCATACAGTGTCTAGTTAAACCACATACAATATATTCAAAGCGAACCAAAAATGCGTAGATAAATACACGTCAAGATAACAAAATCTTTAAATCGCAAGCAATGGATATAAGTACATATAACTCCATAACATGTACAAAAATGCATTAATATTTACACTTGACCGTTCCCATGTCCACAAAAATATCGAAAGGTTATTAAAATAATATCATGATTATGATCACCTGCTCCCGACGTTTGTATTTCATGTTTAGTGCTCACTGGTGATGTTTTGTTTTCTTGTAGTATATGATAATGATGTCAGAACGAAACACATGTGACTCAAGGTTATAATGCATGCTTTTTGGTGTAAAATCAAGGAAAAGACACATAAACTACATATTTGGATCAAACGGAATTTCAACTATCAAACGCACATTGAAGAATGTTATTGATCCGAACATTAACCGTCTTATGTTTTATGTAGTCCAAGTTTTGATGAAAGTCCCAAACATAAACCGTGATCCTGGACTTTATCTCCATTCACTATCCTCTGTGAACATGGGACCATGATACACTCACCACAATAAGTAGACAATGTTCATGATTTAGGTCGTTCAATATTGAAATTTGAAGTCGTGAAGATGTGATATTACGTTAGCTACATAATTCATTAAGTCATACATAACACGACGTAGCTTGGGATTTTTTTGTATCGTACAGTATATTTGTTTGCTTTTTAACACATAAAGCACTACGACTTCTAAATTAGTTACATACACTAAACCCCTTAAGACGTGAATAATTTATCTTCAATGTTTGAAGAGTTAAAACACTTCACATGGGATAGGCTGAGTTTTGACAATTTTATGTTTTCAGGTACGAATATTTCATATATGGCTAAAACTAATACGTCTACTCGTGGTCTGTGTATTTTTGAAATATTGAAATGTTCAGTGTGTATAGACTGGGCCATTTTAGTTAGTGTTAAAATGAAAACCATCAAGTGAAGGGCAGTAATTATAAAGTAAGTATTGAGACCAATCTATAAATGGGGACTTGCCATTGGTCAGTTCTAAGCTGGAATGAAGTCAAATTCTTAAATTATCGACTGGTACGTACACTACATAATACAACATTAGACCCTGGGATTAATTATAGGCATATCTCTCTTTATTAAACTGAAATTTTAAAAAATACTTAATTTTGTTAGAGTTAAAATTTAGTTCAATTTGATGTTTTCTTCATTCTCCTTTTTAGTTTTGTTTCTTGTGTTAGAATGAATGATAAAATGGTTTACTTAAGTAATTTACATACAGATATACTTGTATTAACGGTCACCTGTGAATAAGGGCCACGTTGTGAACAACATTCACTCGCTCACGGATCATCGGTACATGTGACATAGTTCTGCCCTCCCCTTAATGATATTCTGTACAGAGAAGACTGTACGCTTCTAAACATTTGGGAAACACGATATTTTAGATTGATTCGATAGTTATTTCATTGAAAAATTGCGCAATATTGACAAATTCAATGAATTCAAGCACAATTTACAGGGGTGCGTTTTTTAAATAAATTAAGTACAGAAACATCAATGGATTTGATGTTACTAAGAGAAGAATTATATACATAATTTAAGACAGAAATAATATTTAAAATCAAATTAAACAGAATACAATCGTATCTCAATCAAATTCTGAACTATTCAAAGCATTGTAAATACGAAGATATCACAATACATGTATACTCCAAATAATGTATATTTAAATCTTTTAAATCCATTTATTTTAAATAATTGTTAAAAATATCAACACATCTATGGTATTTATACGTGACTATTTATCAAAATAATCTGCGGTAAATAAATTAAAGATCAACATTTTATAAAAAACCCAATAAACATGTACATGTATATTATAAGTAAACGAAGCGTTTACTAGTATTTTTTTATGAATGATTCAGTTTTGTATATATATACATGATTTCATTGATAAGACTGTGTCAATAAAATAAATGACGTACATGTTAAACATATCGATTTATGTACAATTTGTTGAAATATTGCTGTAATTTATCAGGTTTGACAAAATCGACTATATCACACAAATCGATAGTGATTTTCATAACATTTGAAGGGGATGAGTAGGGAGTGGGTCTACAGGTGTTTGTACAATTATTACAAGCCAGGTAGAGAAACTAAATTCTGATTAGGAGATGAAATATTGCAACTGGTCCCCTTTTCACAGATTCAAAGCAACATTTGTCTTTTTTCGTAGATAAAGGGTTAATAAAGGCAGTTTAATATATGAAAGTTCTAAAACGTATGTAATATCATTAAATAACATTCATAGTAGACTAATAAAAACTTCGGATAAATATGTGAAACTGTTATAATCTATGTGTATGATGCAACGAAATACACATGCATTAAAGCACGTAAAAATTTTACATACAACAAGCAATTTTCACTATTTTATTTTTTGCATAATGCACTTGTTGACACATACTTCCGTGAATCTAGTAACATTATTCAGCTATGACATTTCACATAAATATACCGATTTACCAGTTTATTGTTGTTTGAAGAAACAAATAGCGACGAAGTCATTTAGGAGTAGAAGGGCTTATAATGTTTCTATGTTTGACCGTCGTTGGTATTGACAACGGATACGTGCGATCTACGTGCATACTTGCAGACGATGAAAGTACATGCACATCACAGCGCTTATCGGGTATGAGTCATGAAATAATGTTTACCTTGTTTGTAGATCCTGCACTTTCATTAAGGCGGTTTCTATATTTGGTAATTTGTTCAATAAATATTCAAATTGATACTTGATAATAATAACATTTATTGATGAAATATGCGAAATAAGACTCTGAATTAAGATCAAAGGTGATTGAAGACCAATAAAATCAATATATGCATGCAAAAGTTCTATACGTAACCAAGAAACCGCTGTCCACGTGATACCAGGTCACAGGTGGTCGCTGTTCACAGGGTAGCGTGTCTTCACAGGGAGTCGTTTACTCATGTGTCACTGTACATGTATTTTATTCGACAGCGAGGTTGTAAACAAAAAAGATTTTGGTAGTTAGAAAGCAAACTCAATAGTGATTTTGTGTAAAGTTGGGGTCATATTCTAGTTCATTAACTTCACATCCTGGTTAATATGCGTTACATCCCTCGTAAAACATAATATACATGTTTTCGTATATGTGTACAGTATACATACCTGGCGACTGTTGCGAGCAGAAACAACGTGTGGTAAGTTGGTAACGCTTTAAATGTTTTACAGATTCTATGTTGACAAATTAAGCAAAAAATATTTTTTCGTTCCGCTAGAGTGATCAGAACATTAATGTGCTCGTATTTTCACTTAATACACATATTAAATACGAATTAAGTGACTTTCCATCCACAAGAACATCTCGTAATAGTGAATTTCGTAAATGAGTGAAATATAAGTTAGATATTTGATATTATTGTTAGATATAATTAGGGGATCTTGTACACCATCAATGTCAAGAATTACGTTTTACAGTAAAACATATTTTATTACATTTTATTATTCTGTATATTAGAATATCCAAGAACAATTAAAGCAATAACAAATATGGCAGAGCAGAGCAGAACTAAGCAGGACAGAACTAAGCAGAACAGAACTGAGAAGAGCAGACCAAAGTTGAGAGCTGAGTAGAACTGAGCGAAACAGAGCTGAGCTGAGTAGAGCAGAAAAGAATAGAGCTTAGTAGAACAGAACAGAGCTGAGCAGAGCAGAAAAGAGTAAAGCTTAGCGGAACAGAACAGAGCTGAGTACAGCAGAAAAGAATAAAGCTTAGCGGAACAGAACAGAGCTGAGTACAGCAGAAAAGAATAAAGCTTAGCGGAACAGAACAGAGCTGAGCAGAGCAGAAAAGAATAGAGCTTAGTAGAGCAGAACAGAGCTGAGAACAGGACACAGTTGAGCAGAGATGAACTGAGCCGAGCAGAACAGAACAGGACAGAACACAGCAGAGCAGAGCTGAGAAAAAGAACAATGTACATAAGTTTTCCCATTATCGCGTCGGCACATAGTTTTTATGTTATGCATAGAATAACAAATGACTTTAAACACAGGCAACATATACAGTATCTGGACTATGAATTACTATTTAAGGAACAGTAGTTTTTACACACTGTCAAATCGTAATATCTTCATATTCGACGTAACCATGATATCATAAAACATAATATGTGTGCTTGGAAAGTAACAAATGTTTGTGACAACACTTTAGGGACGTGTTTCGTTTGCTTGGAAGATGAACTATGTACATTGTAATCACAGAGTGAACATTTCAGCTAATTGGCCTCTACAACTTGAAGTGGATACAATATATACATACATACGAGTGATAAAGATTTAATTATATTGATATTGTCACCAAAATGATAAGATAATACGTTCCTATTACGCGATATTCCCACGACCCTTCATTAATTCTGTCCTCTTCAAATGGTCATTCGTATCTCACGGAACATTTTAACTGACAAAATACTTTATTACGAATATAAATGGTCATGGTTGTCCATGAGCATAGTTTTTTTTTCAAACTTCACGTGTACTTTGTACATTTTAGGTTATTATTATAACATCATATACATGTATATCATTTGAACTGGACCGCGACCGTGGTCCAGTGGTTAGTGCGCTGGAATTGTAACTCGGCGATCCGGGTTCAAATCCCGGTCGTGGCAGATCAAGCCCTTCTATGAAAATTTGACAAAAATATCGATTTTCCTCCATATGTGGAGAAGTTACCGTGGAAGGGTACATTAGAACTGGTTTGTATTCAGTCCAGGAAAACTGGTTTGGTGAACCGGTCGTTGTAAAATATCTAAAGAAATGTTGAAAAAAAAAACGGCGTAAAACCCAGTGACAAATGTCATAAAAACAATCATTTGAACTGACTTGTAATGATATAAAATATCAAATCCTGCAAAAGTAGAGGCGTTTTAATTCGTATTCTAAATGTTTCTCTGTCGTCACGAGCCTTTAAAAGCTTGTTGCTTGAGGTGAGCGAGTATATTGATAAAAACTGCCAAAAAAGCTCGTAAAAAGATGCACCTCAGACATTTAAACACACATATACTTTGTGTTTACTTTTTACAATTGATTAAATATATAATTATGTACATTGTTATCATTTCAACCAATTTCATTCCGAATCCTACAAAATACATAAACTACGAAACCTAATTGTTTGAACCATTCTAATATTCAAGTGGTCTCATTATTAAGTTTAAGTATAGAAGAAATTTTGGGAACCAGTCCAAAATAAATGGTCGTCATACAGAGGTAGTCCTAATACTGAGATGGGCGCTAAATAATTTTTTACTTTATCCTTCCAGGACAAAAAACACGAGAAATGAATTTTAATTCTAGATAAAACAACAACAGAGTGCTCATGTTTTGTAGAAATACATGTGAATAAATCATCATTAAATCTCTGTCTAAAATTTGAATGATCTTCAGTCTACAGATGTACAAAATAAACTGTAATCGCGTTTGTCATGTATTACGCAAATATATGTCAAACATTTGTTTTATTGAGATAATAAAATCTGATAATATTGCTGCTGGCAGATTCTTATGTACAATGCGTAGATCTTATTAGGGTTGAAAAGTCCAGTTTATGACCGATAATATCAAAATTGTTGACGCCCCGGGCTTTGTTGATTTGAAGCGCCAGACAGACATGTGTATGCATACAATTGAAGTTTTAATGACCCATGATACAATACACTAAAAGTAAATTTACAGCAATCATTTCTCCATTTAATACTTCTCCGTCTTCGAATGACGGAGAGGACCCATACAGGCACTGAATTGTCTTTTGCTTCCGGAAATGTACAACTAATTATTTGAATTGATTAGAAAATTTGAAATTCGAAGTTTAAATGAACTAAAATTCGTCGGATATTCATATACGTTTTACAGAAATGTGACTTTGTTAGAAAATGATATACCAGGTGGTTCAGTAATCGCACAATTTACGAACTGTGTATACTGATATCCGTGTATCGTACTTTGAATGTTACAAAAATCAAGGTCACGGTCATGCCTCTTTAAACGATACTTATGATGACATGATCCACTAGTGGTATACATGAAACGATAAAATGCATGATATAATTGGATAAACTTCATATAGCCCGCATTGGTGTGAGCCAGGTGTGAGTACTGATTATCTAGTACTCAGTTAACGATGTAATTGACCAAAAAACCCTCTGAATTACAACTATCTTTGAATAAAAGCCATATCTCTTCCCACATATTTGTGGCCGTTGTATACAAGTTTGACTGTTTCTATATAAATGGAGCCATGCATGTATAATACGCGTAGCATGTGTTACAATTTACTGATAATTATATTTCGTGTGAGAGGAGGTAAATATTTGAAATATACACAGTTTGTCTTCCATTATTTCCCATGTTGATTGAGACATGAAGATGTCACTTGCTGTTGTGAATTAATTATATTACGTTATCCTAAGGGTGAAATATATACATGCATATATTGTAGATAATAAACTCATCCTCCTTTGTTCATCATTTATACTTAATGGCTCATTAACATTTTCTTGGATTTTTTATTAAAGATACTTTATTCACATGTGAATTACTCAAACATAAGTTTATTTACGGTACAACCCATCATTCCAGATAAATTTCACTTTACATTCAATTTTATGTGAAAAGATACAAATCTCATCTTTGTACTTCGGGTATATTGGACCCTAAAGTTTTGTATTTCAAGCAAATCGTTGTGTTTAAGTCAGTGAACGTTCGACATGAAAGCATTAATGACAATGAGTTGATTCGTAACTGAATGAGTAGATATCTCCGAGGAGGAGTGTATCGTATCGAATTTTATCGCATCGATATGTATCGTATCGAAGAAACAGAATTGCATTCTATCGTATAGTACCGTATCGCACTGAACGCATTGTATCATATACAAAAATATCGTATCATATTGATAAGTATAGCGTTAAATTGAAGTATCATATTAAAAGTATCGTATTATATTCGATAAATGTATCATATATTGAGGAGTATCGTATCGTATAAAACACACGTATGAAGTCCGTTAAAATAATGTAAAAAATCTGCTTAAATTTCCTGTCCCGCGCTTATGAAGCATGCGTGGATTTTATCTCAGGTATACCTATATTTTGTCTCCTATCTGGACATCTGTCACGTTAGTCAGGGTGGTTTACAAAAGGCTTAAAGAAACATACAGATCCAACAGTAACACCCGCGGTGATAAGACAAGTTTGTTTAAACTTCATTAAAACCGTAAAACACAAATAAAAGCGACTTTTCTGCTCCAATACCAGTGTATATTTAGTGTCAACTGTAGCCCGTATGTAAAGTTTTCGGTGTACATATAGAACTAACCAACGCAATGAATTGCAAAACAATTATCGGCTAAAAATCACCTCGTTAGTAATGTTTATACACCATGTCATACAAATACAAGTTGGTCACTTTTATTTACCCATTTTTGTTGTTTTTTTTTCAATTTGTATTGACCATGTTTTAATTAAGCGGAAAAAAACTCGTGCATATGTTAACAGGTATCAACTGATCATCACGCTGTTTAGGTTACTAAACAAAACTATTTTTAAGCCACAGTTCATTCCAAAGTCAGTTTGTTATACTTCGGTCAATCGTATGTGATAAAACATACAGAAATCAATAAGCTAATTCATTCAATTAACAACTTCTGAAATAGTTATTCCACAAATCGCATAGAATTCTATATCAATCGTGCATTAATCAAGTGTAAAATCTTATTTGAAGTGTCTTAAAACCCAGAGATACGAAGATAAACGCAGGGACAATAAAATCTGTATATTAATGATGAGATACTCGGAAATTGCGAAATATTTTGTAACAAGAGTCTTATTATTTCACGAGTAAAACAATGATGCTATTGTTACATACTTAATTGGCATTTTAAGTGATGTTTGCCCTTCTCACTATATATATATGTACTACGGAGAACAAGATGATATACTGTTTTTATCACATAAGTTTCGCTTCTATATCATGTATTACGTTCAAATAAAAAACGAAATAACATTTTTTACAAACTAGAATATTTGAAATACAAAATGAAGAAAACATGTATAAGTTTACTTACATCTCAATTTCTGTCGCCATTGTTGTTGTTGTTGTTGATGAAATAACTTGTCGATAAAATGCGCTCAAATGCAAACAATACGACAGAGCGATTACAACATACGCATCACAAAAGGGGTATAATCCAGCTATTGAATTTGTCAGAGTTAAAGTGTAACGACGTTTTCAAATCAAAAGTAAATCCTGGCGTCCTGTCACAAATAAACGCAGATAAAATGTTTCATTGCGCTAGCTTAAACCTTAATGCAATATATGCCTTTAAGCCAAATGGGAGAAATTATATCATACATGCAATATATAAGACATCAATTTAATGATGAGAATAGTCTATTTTACACTAGTATCCAGATGTTACACTGTCCGAGTATTATGGTAAAGTGTCACTTCAAATCTTTTCTTTACAAAACTTGATAGCGATCTGTCGATAAATCATTTGTCATTCTTGATACAGACTGTCAACTTAGACCGTTAGGCTCCCATCATTAAAACACACAAACTTGAACTTTGCAACTAAATATGAATTAATAGATCTATCCGAAAACAGTTCTAGTTTGTAACTGCGTTGTCAACTTAGTAAGAATTGACAAGTATTAAACGGTGCAGCCGAAGTTGAATAATTAAAATCAAGATTATATGGGGACATTAGGATACATTTTCTGTATGTAAAGCCTTTATTACCACATTCTGTTTGAACATCGATAATCGATTAAAAGTTATGATCATGGCGTTAAAATTTCATAAAATTTGAACATAAATTTAAGACACGGAACTCGATGACCTTACACTATGTATGTAAGTGCGCAGTGTTTGAATAGCGAGATAAACTCATGATAACGTATGTTATAGCTTGTCTTTAAATACTCCCTCACGAATTTAACTAGCAGACGACAACTTAATCACAGCGAACACTACCGGAAGTAGAAAATGTACATTTTTTATTGAAATTATGACTCATCGGTTGATATGAAACCTAAGTTCGTACATGTACATGTATATTAAATCAAAGACCGACCCTAAACGTTATCTATTAAATAGTACATTACATCTTGCTACTGCAAAATGATTGAATTTAAAGCGTGATTAAATTTTAAAGATCCTCAAAAGTATATTACAAGTTCCGTATTTTTTATTCTTGCGAAGATTCACCAAACTGTACACAATCTTTAATTTATATTACATGTACATATGTCAAAAACAGTCACCAAAGACTGCAATTATCACGAAATTAAGTGACTCACAAAAGTTGATAATAAAATCCAATTTAGGTTAATTTCATAATAAAAGTCCAAATATACACGCGCTGTGAAAAATTACACTGAATGCATTTTCAAAAATGAACTTAAATCCCAACTTTCAATATAATTCTCAACCAACCACTCGAATAACTTACTAAGGTGTACATTCCACGCACCGTGCATACAACATTCATGAAACCATAAGTGAAAAGTTTACCATGAAAGTCATATATATTTAATAAAATCAAATTCAATGTCATACTGCGTCTACTGATGTATGTTGGCAATTTGTCGCCAGCTGATTTCGTGGTGATTTATACCTTTGGGAGAGAGGAAAGTTAAGTTAAATGTCACGTCACTTTGGTCTATATGTATATACACATATATTTATGTGTAATTATATACTGGGAAAGCTACATGTTGTTAAGATCATAGCTTTTAACACTTTACAGTACGCTCAACCTAAGCTAATTAATTTATGTAACACTTGTACATTATTTATGACAGTGGCTAGTATCTCATCATTTATTCATAAATTTGCATAATTATTTGTTTCATGTCCGTAATATTAATAAACTTTATGGTATGAGGTCAGTTCGTAGCTGGACATTATCCAATATTGCATCTTTTATTTCATTAAGTGTGCTGTACGGTCGAAATAGTAAATCCTCACGTAAGCTTATTAGAATATGGGTTATCTGCCCCTGTTCAGGATCAATTAACCAGGCAGAGTTGTTTTTCTTTGTAGCGACTTTTAAAGCTTAATAAACAAAATTATCTATATTTTATCCTTGTTAATTACGCCGATCGAGTTGGCTTTCTTTGGGACAGTTGTTTCCATCAACAGATCTACAAACCTGTTCACGGTCGTCCTTCTAAGGTCCACAGCGATACAAATACATGTATATCGATTTGTTCAAATCAGCCTATGGACAGTGACAGTCCTCTTATGTAATAACAGCACTTACATATTCATAACGAATGAAAATAACTTAAAACAAAAGTGATTCATATCATTATGCTAAATATTATTCACTAGGTGGACGACAAATTTACACTTTCTAACCCTTCCTGTAATGAACAGAAAAAAGGATGCCATTAGAATGTTATATGATATGAAAAACGTGTTCAGGTAACATCAATACCCTTCATTTGACGTACCAATTTAATCACGTGATATTATTTTCCAAGCAACAAATTATTACGCTTGTGTACAGAAACAAAAGTAATATGACAGTTTGTGCATTACCGGAAATGAACGAAGTTTCCACGAAAACATCCGAAAAAATACCGAACTCTATCAAAAGATCTACTTTAGAAAAGTGTATTTTAATTCTTATATACATTTCACGAATTTCCTGTATGAATGTATATGTAAAGTACAAACTTTTATAATCGCAAACATACTAACAACTCAGTAACAGCGGATGACACCGGAAAATGCCGAAAGATCATACCGAAGTTCATGGGAAGGTATGTGATACTTATACAGAACAAAGTAAAGCAACAGCTGTCTGAATATCTACACAGAATGATGACAACGTAAGTTTCAATAGATTCATGCAATTGATATTCTTGAAAGTATACTGATATTAATTACTCGGCTACTGTATGGATAAAAACACAAGTTTTGCTTAAAATATTGGACATGATTTCAATGCTTGTGTAATATAGAGGATAAATAGCGAACACTTTTTGGGTCAATGTCAAATTGACGGTCTTAAATTCGTTACAAATTGTGTGCAGTTCTAAAATAAAGATAACGGAAAGTGATTACTGAAGACAAAACTATTCCGAATGAATGTTTAGCGGTCACGGTCCTTCAAAATGGCGTCACTCATCACAGCAGGGTTTCTCATTGTAGCAGCGTCATTAGTTCTATCAAAACAAGCACAATTTTCAAAGAGATTCAGTAAGTATTTTGATGTTTTAGGTTAGTATTGTATAGATGTATTTTGCTTTAAGTATCTGAAAGTTCTAGTCCGATGATAACTACCTGAGAAGATTTTTCAGTCTCCTAGACGATGATAACTACCTGAGAAGATTTTTCAGTCTCCTAGAACGAATTAGACCAGTGTGCAGACAGAACTCATATTAATTTCAATAACGTATTTAAATCATTATTATCACAAATAGTTTTCAGGTATGTTTAATCCTGGGTATGTTTGTTTTTAACAGGCTCGTTAAAATGATGAGGACATTGCAAGATGTTTACAGAGGAGCAGTTAGTAGTTAACATTGGTTATGTGTTAAACATGTATCCCTTGCAAGAATCCTATAACATTGAAATTCTAACTTTCAGATCCTTCGTTTAAAGATGCAAGAATTGTTTCAACTGTGTCATCATCAAGCGACGTCAGGGAAGCATCCGGAATCTGTGCCAGCCGCATTCATCGTGGTATTCTGTATACACATAACGATTCCGGTGACCATACGCATAGTATCTACGCAATTAACGTCACTTCCGGTAAACAAGTCTCTAAAATCACTATAAATCACGCTACCAGCCATGACTGGGAGGATATCGCGTGTGGACCTTGTAAAGGCAATCCTGGACATTATTGTATCTATGTCGCCGACACAGGAGGAAACGTTCACGGTGCGTCTAATACGATATAAGTAGTGAAGGGAGGTACCCTGGCACCATGGTGTATACCTCTGGCACCACATTTCCCTCACTCGGGGAGGTACTCTGGCACCAAATTTTCGGAAAATGAGGTCAAAATGTGTGAAAAAAGGGGGTGAAATTGTGAAATTTGGGTCAATTGATTGTTTTCTTCTGGCACCCATTTTGGATAGGTGGGGGTACCTCATTTTGTGTTTTTTGGGCACCATTTTTTGAATTTGAATTGTGTTTTTTGAATTTGAATTTTCAACAAAATAAAGAATGTGTGTGCAGGACTTATTTTCAATTTGTTATTTTCAATGTGTGTGGAAATTTCAATTTTAGACATAAAAAAGACAAGACAATTTGACCCAAGTCAATTTCGAAATGACATGGTGGCCCTGAAAAGGGCCGTTGGTTTTGGTCACCAGACCATTTAGTTAGCAGCAGGCTCCTGTTTGACGTAGACCTTACGCTTGTCAGAGTAACAGTCTTGACAAGTTGGGTCCCCGCAGTACCAATCTTGTTGAGGATAACAGTCTCGGCAGGTCGGGTCCCCGCAGTACCATTCTTGTTCTGGAACAGAGGGTTGAAAGTACTCTCTCTCGGCAGTGGTAATCAATTGCCAATGGTCTTCTTCTTCTTCTTTCTGCTGATAATACGCTTCCAGCCCTTGTCTTTGCTGTCTGATCTCAGACTGAAGTTCAGCCTGCTCCCTAGCTACTTGTTCCCAGACAGCTTGTTCTTTCTGCCTCTGTTCTGACTCGTACTCGGCAAACGCCCGTTCCCTATCGGCCTGCTCCTTCGCCTCGATATCATCCATAGCCTGTTGTCTACTCTCTCGCTCTCTGAGTCTATTCAGAGCCCGATCTCTAGCAGCCTGTTGCTCACGCCGCCGCTGCCGCCGAGGACTAGCTGTCCTGGCGGGTCTCTGGTTTCGTTTCTCAAGATTCAGAAAATGTTGTCTCATTCGAATCATTTCATCACGTTGATGATAGCGATCTACTTCAATACAATTCATGGACTCACCAATAGCCCGTTCTTCTTGTTCTCTCTTGTTGACCACATTAGCCGCCAGTTGACGGATGTTCCGCCATACCCTAGCCTGTCGTGCCGTCAATTGTCTAGCCGTTTCTAGCTGATTCAACAATGCATTCATCTTGAGCGCTTAGAAGGAAATGAAATGACGTGACGCAATGCATTGGATTTTTATACGGCAAGCGCGAACCTGTGTGAGAACATGATAAATGACGTCACGTCCATATTTTTAGTCGCTAGTTTTTGGTGTGTTTTTGTGTTTGTTTTGTGTTTCTTAACTCCTAATAACAACAAAGTAAAACAAACAGGTGGTATTATTTTTTTATATTTTTATTCAACACGAACCACATGTTTTAAACATAGAACAATAATGAACCATATGTTTTTGTAAATCAACCATTTTTAAACAAAACAACATTTTTTTTGTACATTTTTTTGGTAGAACAACATGTTTTGTACATATTTTTTAAACAGAACATTTTTTGTACATATTTTTTTTTGTTAGAACAACATAGAACAATTAAATTTTGTTAGAACTTTTTTTGTACATATTTTTAAACAGAACAAGATGAAAGTAATCACACAAATTAAAGTGAATAATACATCATGTTTGTATTCATGATTCTATATTGCAAATGTCTTTCACCTCCTATTCTATCATTGTGTCGTCCAAAACACTTTTGTCCACATTTGTTCACATACTGAGCTTGTCTATAATAAGTGCCATAATATTGTTCAAACCAACGGGTCACATACGTATCGTTATCTCCTGGTCTATCCTCTAGCACTTTGAATCGAGTCAGAAGGATCTGGTTCAGGTCACATCCACGAGAAATAAAGTCCAGAACGAATATACAATACACACCACACACAGGTAAAACATTCCCTTGTATACACAATGCATTCCAGTGATACGTTTTTGAATGTTTTTTCACAAAAGAGAGAATCTCCTCAAAGGGTGGTAGTCCATAAGAATCAAAGTACACGATGGTATGGTCTTTGATGTAAATAGCCACCCAGTGTTCTCCTGGTTGATTCGCATTGTGTGTATTCACAATATAAGCCTTTATATGATGAGGATTCTCCGAAGGTAACTGATCTTTTGCACAAACACGAGCATGCAATGTCGATAACATCGGTGAATGATCTAAGATGTATTGAAGTTCATTCGTCTCCATAATGCCAATGTCTATTCACACGTTCTGCCCATACACTTATCCAGGAATCGTTCAGTTCTGACTGATTCTGATAGAGTTCGTTTTTAAACTGAATCCATAATCGACAGGCATCTCCTTTTTCCCTATCGGTCAAGGTCACGAGTTCAGGATACCACTTTTCCATGACCTTGAACACATCCAAATCTTGAATCGCTTTTTGAATGTACAGTTCTGTCCACTCTGATGTGTTCGTGAATAAGCACAGGACATGTTGTACTTGACTAGGATGATCCACTTGACAACCGTAACAGTCTTTATGCACTTGATCATAAATCAACGTTTGAAGTGCTTCTGTCACATGGTGGTTCAATCCCTCTCGCAAGGATTCCGTTCGTTCACTTGTATCACAAGGATACGCCAATAATTGCATTTCAAAGTCTTGTCCTGGTTCCATGTTATCTATGTCCATTTTTTCTAGATTCAACCATTGCATTTTAAAGTTTTGTTTGTGTTCCATTTTTTCCATTGATCAATAATCTAAAAGTACTTCTCTAAACTGGTTGATTTCAATCTGATTATCGTATTCCGCATACACAATCACGTTAATAGCTTGTCCTAGCGCTCTGGCAAAGTGAAATTCCAATCTCAGATTCCCCGTTTTTATAGGATGGAGTTGACCTTCCTCGCAACCTTGATCGGCTGTCAAATCCAGTCCCCAGAGTGTGTAACCGTGTTGATAATCATTCAAACTCAATCCAAAGGAACGATTGAGTCCAAGTGCTCCTGTGGCTTGATAGAGTGACATGTAGGACCGTAGACATTCTCCCGTTTCGAAATTGGGTTGAAACGGTTTGTTATGAATACTTTTTCCATCAATACTGACCTCCAGATGATTGAGATCAAAATGACGGAAATCAAAAGGATTGGTCCCTATATCCCCATTCATATCTCCGTTTCTCACCATACCAATGATCAGTCGTTTTGGTAATTGACCTTGAAATAAATGATCTTCAATCTTGGAACGTTGACCGTTAGGAATAGTAAAGGTTTTCACCTCAGTCCGTCGGATGGGAATTTTCATGTTGTGTTGAGCAATGTGTTGATTGAGTTGATTGGCCACCACAGGGAGTAAATCCACGGTTCTCACATTGAAACCTGCTTCCATAAACTTGATTTTTGCAGGTGCAGCAGCCATGAGACAGAAATTGGGTGATGCTTTGTTCAGTCTTAGACGTATTTCTATCCCATTAGGTAAATATTTATCTTGCATCACCAGATCCAAATGAAGTCGACCACATAGTTCCACTACACGACTTTGATGGACACGATTTCGCCTTTCCACATAGCCCTTGTTATCTCCATCATGGACTTTGGTATTCATCTGACCAGGGGTATCTGCGGCCCATAATTCTAATGCTTGAAGCTGAGTGCTTTTACAACTTGGATTGAAGGAGAGTAAATTTCCTAGGTAAGCACGATAGGCATACGTGTCCGCATTGCTGGTGATCAGTTTATTGTTCAGATACACATCGATGCTACTGAACATACTGTGAAAAAAGTTATTAACGGTAGCAATTTCACTGTCATTCGCCAAGTCGGAATTATCCGCCTGTATAATTTTGATTTTCATATACAGATAAGACTGATTCAGATCTGTCCATTTTTCTACTTGTGCAGGAATCACGAATTCAATAGGAGCATTATTATCCAGGGCAGAAATGGGATAATGCTCAGTCCATTGTCCCTCCTGCATGGCAGTCATCGTAGGGGGAACGACAGACACGTCCAATTCTGTCTTACTACATTCACAAGAACCGTGTTGCATCATGATTGTTTTTTTCTTTTTCTTTTTCTTTTCTTTTAGTCGAAAATATCAAGTGGTCTGGCCTGCTTCACTCGACGACGATGAAGTTTCGAATGAGGTTTTTTCTTGATGGGTTTGGCCTTTATACTTTTCTTAGGTTTTTGGTGACTTCACGTAACAAGGATGCGGTTACATTTTTCAATACGTTAGCACCTCTTTTTCGTATCGCTTTTTTAGGGTTGGATCCTGACATGATCTCTTGCATAGCCGCTTTTCCTTGCTGGAGTCCTTCTTTTTTCAAGGTTCGAACTCCAGATCGAACCAAAGGATTCAGTAAAGGCATGATACGTTTCATGGCTTTCTTAAACATAGATCCTAGCCCCTGTCCATACTGACGAGGTTGACCTTGGTATATAGGCATCATTGTCGTTGGCGTAGATGTAGCTTCACCATAGACTTCCCATGAATAAACTGAATGGGTTGCCCTGTGTCACCCCTATATGGATGGCGATGGTGTCAAAGTGGGCTTTAGCCAGTGGCACGTAGTGTACATTCAAGAACTCGAAATGAATATGTGGATTAGTCCCTGCTTTGGTTCTTGGGTCAAAAGGAGCCACACGTAAAATGGGAGCTTCAATGTTTCCCAAATAGGTATAAGCCGCCAGGTCAGAATAGACAAACAAATGATTATGACCCATGTTCAAGTCTACCCCGTGAGGAAATGGATCTGGATTCTCAGTTAAATAAATGGTAGGAGCACTATGAGGAGACCCACCCATTTTCATAAACATACTAGGATGAAACTGAATGCCTAAGTTCTTTGAACTATCCATCTTAATACGTTTACTTGTTCCTGAGAAACCTACAGTAAAACGGAGGTTTTTCTCTCTAAACAGTTGACCTAGATAATCTTTAATGACTTGATCCAGGGTCTCTATCAGATGTTGTGGTGTAACATAAGTTCCTACCGGAATACAAAGACGTATTCCTTTTTCATCATTGGGGAAAAGACAGTAATGGGGAAAAGCCTCAAACGTTTTGGCCAGGATAGGATCCCGTGTGACAATGGAAAAATGTCGCTCTTCCTCCGTGATATTAATGACTTGACTAGGTACAATCATTTCTACTAAACCAATTTCCCAGTCTTGTTTATTGAGATGGATGGGTTTGAGTAGTTTGGTACGAAAACAACATTGGGTATTGTCTGGGAACAGATCCATTGAACTGTCACTCATCAGGGTAATGTAAAACGAACTCATGCTGGTTTGGGTTTATTGAATTTCAAAGAGGGATTCGGTAGAATATAACCCAGAGAACTACTTAAAAGCAGGAGCCACAATTCACGATCGGGTCGTTCAAAACACAAATTAAAGAGTGACACGCTAATAATGATAAACACCACCGCAATTTGGGCAAAAAAGGCGACTTTGTTCTTCGGCTCAATGGGTCTGACTTGCTCTGAGGTACTCTCTGAGGTACTCACTGAGGTACTCACTGCCACACTGGCTGTGTCAGACTGAGACATGCTGTATTTAAACGAGATGAGATTCAGGAATCCAACTGTCAAATTTCGAAGGGTATCCTTTCCAGTGCACTTTAATTTCTTGTCTTATTTTTCCGTCTACTTTTCTCTTACGATGAGCCAACACTGATTCAATTTCATAGATACCATCGTCTTTTATAGATTGTATTTCAGAGAGATAAAACGAACCCAGAATAGGTTCTCCATCTAAATCTGTCAATTGGACGGTCGGAGGTGAAGTTCTTTTGACATGGGTCACTCTAAACACTTCAGTCGTCCAGTTTGGTAGATAGCCTTTATCAAAGGTACGTTTGGTTTTATTGATACGCACAATCTCTCCCACATGAATATGTTGTTGTGGTTTCTTTTTTTCTTTTTTTCCATACAAGGTCAAGGTCACCTCAGATTCATTGTGTTCATTCACGGATACAGGTGCCATTTGAATACTTCGATGAAATCGATGATTATAGGCTTGCACCAGATCAGGTAATACATCAATATATCGTCGTGTGTGATGATGGGTAAAATATCTCCACATGTAGGATTTCAAAGTACGTTGAAAACGTTCTACTACACTGGCTTTGGGTTCTGGATTTTCAGTCGTGAAATAGTGAATACCTTCTTTCTCTAAAAACGCTTGAAATCTTTGATTCTTGAATTCAGTGCCTTTGTCCGTCTGCAGCGCTTTAGGTTGTCTTGTTTTCAGAATAGAGCGAAACGCTTCAATCAAAGTGAGTCCCGTTTTATCCTTGAGTGGAACGACCCACGCATATTTTGAAAATACATCAATGACACACAACAGATATCGATACGGTGTGTTGTGTTTGACTAAGGATTGCATGTCCGCCAAATCCGCCTGCCACTGATGATCGATACCACCCACTTTGGTTTTCCGTCTTGAAAATTTCCGACGGATAGGTTTATGCAAGGTATACGTCTTTTGTCCTTTTAGCCAGGATCGCACTTGATTCAAAGTAATGCCATGAGCTCGCACTGTCTTATAGAGACGGCGTATCCCTCCAAAAGCAGCCGGATGTAAGGGATCATAATAGATCTTCTGTAACACGGTATCTACTTTAGGATCCATAGAGGTCTAAGTAGTAGTAAGAGTCTAGTAAGGTTCCCACTGAGGCTCTGGTTTGATTTTTTCTTGTTTTATAGGTTTCTTCCTAGGAGAAGAAGTAAAAGTCGCTGGTTTCTTCCTAGGAGAAGAAGTAAAAGACGCAGAAGGATCGACAAAACTATCATAAAATTCATCTTCCTCTGAGTCTGACTCGGGTTGTTGTATCCAGGACCATCTCCGTTTATTTCCTACCACTTCTTGGGGTACATTGACTTCTCTTAATCCACGAGAAAACTGTTCCCATCCTTTAGGGCTAGACCCTTTTTTTGACGAATCACATCATTGACTAAATCTATAATGTTGGATCCTTGTATGGGTTTTCCATCATATTCCAAAACACCTTGTTCATTCCATGACATATGAGGATGATTTTGAAGAAAGTGTAATAAGAGTTGAGTTTTTCGACGCATGGTTTGGGGAACACTTTCAAGAATCCTATCGGCTAGGGTTAGTCTATCGGGAGCTGCTGCTTGAGCTGCTGGTGGTTGAGCTGCTGCTGGAGCTTGAGCTGGTGCTGGAACTGCTGGAGGTGGCATGGTGGGTTCACGCGCTTTTTGATGTGACAATTGAAACTTTTGTAAGACTTGTCCATAGTGTTGTGCTTTTTCTGATTCGGACAAGGATTCATTTTGTAGTACTTCCCCCATTTGTTTCTGTAAATCAGAGGTCTGTGTGACTTGTGGGGGAGGAGGTAAACGTGGTCGCTGTTCTGATTTCCATCGATTCATCTCTTCTAGCATTTTAAACGGGACAATAGCCATTTTCTTCATATTTTTTTCACGAGTTGAGCCACTCCACCACTGAGTGCCCCTGCCGCTACAGCTTTAGCAATGACTGGAGCGAGCGCCAATAATGGAAATAATCCTCCTTTTTGATTTAACACCCGTTTCTTTTTTTGAATCGATACTTTTTTATCCGCTAAGGTACGGAGATGTTGACGCTTGGACTTCAACCTTTGCTTTTGAGTGGGGGATAAGGCAACATTGCCTTTTAAAACATTGTGACAACACTCGGAGACGCATTGAATCACTTCTTTCGGTGCTTTTTGTATCATCTTTCTTCTCATTCCCTCTGGGGCTTGAGTTAAACCCAACACCAGATGACCGTACTTGTGTAGGAGTGGACGCTTTGGAGCCATGATATCAACTGATGCTGTTGTTTCATACATCACTGTTTATATAAAGCATCTAAGGCTTGTTTAGAAGCTGAACTCATTGGTAGGGTTCTCATTAAGTTCACACGTCCTTGTAAGATAGGTTTCAATACCATCTGTCTTGATAATTGCGATAATTTCAAGGGTGAAAATCGAGTCACAGGGGTATCTGGTGATGAAGAACTGATGTACGAAGTAGAACTTTTACTGCTTCTGGATCTGCTTTTTTTGGACCCGCTTCTGCTCAAAGAAGAAGAACTTAAACTGTTTGACCCACTTTTGGATCTGCTTCTGGATCTGCTTCTGGATCTGCTTCTGGATCTGCTTTTTTTGGATCCGCTTCTGCTCAAAGAAGAACTTAAACTGGTTGATCCACAGGTCGAACATGTACTGCTCGACCCACTGTTGGAAGAAGAACTCAAACTGCTTGATCCACAGGTCGAACATTTGTATCTTGACCCACTGGTGGAAGAAGACGAACTCAAACTGGTTGACCCACTAGTGGAAGAAGAAGACGAACTCAAACTCAAACGACTTCTTAGCGTCCTGGGAGAAGTTCTCAATGGCGTTCTCATTGGTGTTTTCATTGGAGTACTCAATGGAGTACTGGTGGCAGGAGGTGACCATCGTGTTGCCGTGTAAATAGGAGAGTTGGATAGTGATTGAGTTCTCAATGGACTCTGGGGTGATCCATTTCTAGATAAAGGTGATCCATTTCTAGATAAAGGAGGTGATCCTATGGGTGGTGAACCACTTAAAGAAGATCCAATGGGTGACAACCCATTTCTAGATAAACTCCCATTTCTAGATAAAGAAGATCCACGGGAAGATCCACGGGAACCTCGTCGAAGGGTGATAAAACGTTCATCGATTGTGGGTGAAACTGTAAATGCAGGTGTTTTCTTTTTAGGAGAACGTTTTTTTGCTGGTTTTTGTTTAGGAGCTCTCTTCTTTGCAGGAGCTCTTTTTGCTGGAGCTCTTTTTGCTGGTTTTTGTTTAGGAGCTCTTTTTGCAGGAGCTTTCTTTTTAGGAGAACGTTTCTTTCTAGGAGCTTTCTTTTTAGGCGTTCTTTTTGCAGGCGTTTTCTTAGGGCCAAATTTACGAATGGTCTTTTGACCATTCCATCGAAGTAAACTTTGTATCATGACCCCTCCAAGAAATCCACTCCCTCCTGGTTTCAATATGAGTTGACGTTTGGTGTCCACATCCACTTGATCATCACCCAACTGCTCTAGTTCATGCTGATGTTTTTGCATAAAGTTTTGTGTTTGTTTAGGTAACAACAATTTCTTTTGTAAAATCACTTTAGCAGCTAACGTAAACCATTTGACCATTTCTTTTAATCCTGATCGTAACAATTGCTCCCGTTGAGCAGGATCACGTTCCTGACTCAAATGTTCTAGCGACTGAGCTATGGTGTTCATTCTGTCTGCCATGATGACTATGATGACTCTCTAAGTTCCGTCTCCTTTATATATACACCGTCGGACCACGTTCCTCTCCAGTGATCCAATGATGAAAAATATCGGTTCTCAACCGATACGTGTCTGGTGTTTGAGGGTGAAAATCAATCACTAAATACCCATGGGGTGTAGAAATCGCATCTTGATACGCGGGTAACAAGTGTGGCAAGTGAATTTGATTCGCCAATACTTTGATTTGTCCTTTATCTCTTGTGTTTTGAAATAAGATCATGTAATGTGCATTTAAACTTAATGTACGACTGGCTTTCGATTGTTGAAACATGTTTTGTGTAATGTAAATAACACTGGCATTACGATGATGACCTTTTCGTGTAAACCATAATTTAATTTTCTCTTCATCTTTATCCCCAAGCATATCATCAAATACAATTAAATGGGGAATGGAGGTATCCTCCACCAATTCCTCCTCATCCTCAGGAATACCCTGTAAGAATTGAATGTGGGGTTCCTGTTCTTGTAACTGAGCATAGGCTGTTTGCCATTCTTTGTAACACCATACGATACGCTCAGGTACCACTTGAAACAGATCCGATTTGTAAGTCAACATCTTTTTGACAAATTGTGTTTTACCAGATCCACTCGGACCTGAGATAAACATATTACAAGGATGCTTAAACAATAAACTGGACTCCATGACGTGACAATCACAACTAACATCAAGTGAATGAAACAAAAGTATTTTATTGACTTTTTTTACTTTTTTACATGCAACAACAACAACAACAACTTTTTGTTATCACTAAAATATACAACAGTGACATTAACAATAATTTTTTTACATGATGACATGTCGACTTTTTTTTGTGATCACTAAACATACAATAGTTACACTGACACACAGTTACAACACTGACAACAAAAGTCATGAAGTGGTGGAAGTATTTTCTCCGAAAATTCAAACACACATTCTGAATGTCCATATTCACTCAGAAAAGTGATGACTTCGTCCTTGTTCACTACATGGTTCATCCAATCCGTTTCACTAAAGTCTAGTGGCACTGTCTGTTTATAAAATGAATTCATCACATGAAGTCCATGTCTAAATTCTTCAAACAGTTCTGGTGTACTCAAACGTTGTCGAATCCATTCTCCACTATGATGACCTTCAGGTATTTTCATGCGAAAAGCAAAAATCAATGCTTTTCTTAACATGGTATGCTTCATAATATCAAACTGTTCCATTCTTGAATGGTTTGAATCACTTTCTTGTTATTCACCACGTATGTATTCCAATCGTCTCGATGGATAGCTTTCAAGTCTAAATGTGCATTGATCATCGCCTGATGAATCATCCGTTTAAATAGTTCAAACGTATGCGGATTCAGAATCCAAGCGTGAATGTCCTTGACCGTGTCAAGGTCATCTAGTACAATACTGAATAAAGTTTCTCTGTACAACTCAAAATCCAAAATGTAAAATAAACTCACATATCGGGGTCGTCTCGATGGTCTGTCCATAATGGAATATTCCCCGCATTCATAATAAGTCTAGGTACATCCGCATGGAGAGCATCAATAGTTTGTGTCACTACACGTAAATGATGTTTTTGTTTAAAGAACACAGCACGGTAGGATAGAATCGATCTGACCTCAGTGAAAGGGATCGGTTCCTTAAATAACAGAATACCGCGTAGTTTGTATTGGGAATACACTCGCCATCCAGGTTGAGATATCCCATTGTCTTCTTCAGCCATGCTAAACCATATGACATTGTCCGTAGGTTTAAATGCATTCGTTAATGCAGATATATCATTCAAAGTAGCATCGTGGATACAAAATACCCATCCAGTCGATATCATGCGATCCAATTTTTGTTGAATTAGATTAAACTTTCGTAGCATAGGTAATTTCTGACTGACAGTCAAATCCTGGCGTTCACTGACATCCTCTAATAGTCTATCTACCCGTCCAGGGTCCATACGTTGTAAACTATGAATAGCACCATGGGTCGCCCATGCATGTACTAACTCCATCTTCCATGGTTTAGTGTTAGCCTCTATCACATAACGATAGATTTTAAGTCTTAACTCTATAGGAAGTAACGGTATCCAATCCATACTTTGTTTGTTTTTTCTTTCTGTTTTCTGTTTTGTATTTTTGTTTTTTGTGTTTCTGTTTGTATTCGACCACTACTACGACGACAACGACTACACCATTATATATAAGAAACAACAAGGTCAAGGTTTTTTTATGATTATTATATGACCAAAAAAAAAAAACAACGGGTCAAGGTCAGTCATGCAGATATCCATACGGAACAGTCATGTAATCGTCGACGATGATACGTTTGGTATACACAGAACGAAATGTTTTGATTTGTTTCTCACTCGTCACTGTTCTATCTCTATGGCGTTTAATCCTGGACGCATATTCAACTACGGTAGAATAATGTTCTCTGTCTTTCACACAGTCCACCATACTATTGAAATTCACTTGTTGAGTTGCATTATAGTCTAATGTAATGCCTTTCACTTTACACGCCTGATGTCGTTCTCCATTTTCAATGTATTCATAGCCATAGTTTTTTGGACCTAAAGCAACATATTTTACAATACGTCCATGAGGCACTTCATCTGTCCATTTCCCCAAACGACTGGAGACAATCGGTACATTGTATTCTTGAGGGTCATAAATGTACATACAACTGTCCGTATCAAAATAGAGTACCCTTTTTCCCAGAGGTTCAAGCACTTTGTACAGTTCTAATCGAGCATAAGCCGTCACAAAAGAAGCCACGACAGGATTAGAAGAAGAATGGGGATCAGCTCGATCCGATTCATCCGTGAAATTCATCAGTACGAATTCATCATGATCAAAACACTCGGCATATTTCACCGACTTTTTAGGATCATTCAGAATCTCATAGAAACGATCCAATTTATGGACATACTCCGTTTTTGGTAACAGGTTGGTTTGAGCATTTTTACCCCATAAACAATTCAACATGGTTTTGGCAAAAGCTCTTTTTCCTGGATTTTTTTTCACGTGTTCCAAGCGAATTCCCTCTGCTTCCAAATAATCTTGTTTAAATTTCAATTTATCTTCCTCTGTGTCCACGCCGGGAGGATACCCGCTGGCTTCTTGCTTCATTTTTAAGTATTTGTCAATGTATTGACGGTACACGTCCGTACTCCATTCATCCCAATGCCATATATGATATACTTTCAATACTTTATACCCTAAAGAAATGGCTTTCGCCAATTCTACATGGGTCCACGTTCCATACAATGCCCGTTCATACAGTGCATGTGTACAATAATCTAACTCCTCTTCCGCACAGGTACGACAGAGAGCAAATACCATTTTGTTATTACAGTGCATAGGTAAGACAGGCATCCATAAATCTTGCGGTGCAAGAACACGGCATTTAATCAATCCTTTGTATGTCTCAAGACGCTGTGAATCAATTTGCTCTTGACTCAAAATCACGGGATGACCTAATGGATACTCTCTGTACTTGTTGACATAGGGATAGAGGGAACAAATGTCCACGTATTTGATCTCTTGGTCTTCTTCTACTTCATGATACAGTCGGACAGCATTGGTACGACCTCCAAACAAAGCTTCCCTGGGTTGAATAGGGTCTTGACCCACATAAAATCGTTCTACTCTGGTCTTATACTCAGGGTCTTTTTGACAACGTTGATCAAATTCACATTCCCACATGACCACTAATGGATATCCTTGTTCTTTCAAATTCTCGAGTCTTTTTTGTGTGTCTTCATAGGCGTGATGCATGCTTTTCAACGTATATGGATTGATGGTACCCCGGTTGGGAAAGCAGGTGGGACAGCCATGAAACCAACATCCCATGAATTCATACACCGTGTCTGTCTCTTCACAATACCCATCCACATAATATGGTCCAATTTTAACTTCTCCGCCTTTGTGATTCAAGGCATGACGAATATGAATCCCTTCAGTTACAGCAGTCATTTGTAACCAACGTATGCTTTTCATGGAATACCGAGTTTTATTAGGATATCCTGCATCAGAAATCACGGCTAAACTATGAGGTGGCATGGAATTTTTCCGCCAGGCTTTATTACACACTTGGGCTAGCGTGGTCGCTTCCGTAAAGGGGTCAATTTGATCACTGGCTAATAATTGTTGACGAAATTCACCACAACCACGTCTTAAAATATCCACATCCGATTTACAGTATTTTTCCATTTCTTTTTGAAAATCAAATTCATCACCTTTTTTCTCATGGTACCAAGTTAGAAATTGTTGACGTTGCTCTGGTTTCATACTGTCAGGTTTGTAAAAATGTAGCGGTAAGTAAGGTCCCACATAATCCTGATAGTATAAGGTATTGGCATAAAATGGAAACCATCCTTTAGCTAACTCAGTCAGTCCAAATGTCTTAGGAAAAGCTGAGAGTGGCATACTTAGGAAACTGAGTGAGTCAATTAATCGTATTCCATGCACTCTTAGCAGAATGATTTTACTTCCATTCATAATCAGTTGTGGTTTAGCTGTCCCGTGGGTAACGCAATATCTAAGAATAAACTGGGCATCGTAACCTTGAGCATTGTGAGCAATCACTGTAGATCCTCGATGGGTGGGATTGAATAGCCAAGTGCAGAATTGTTCCAACGTGTTTTCTCCACGGAATACCATTTGTCTTGCTTCATTCACTTCTTCACAATACTCACATGGATCTTGCACTGACTTACACATACATTCACCGCAGGCGCGTTGCGCTACACAAAAGTTGGGTATATGTTCTCCAGAATCAAAACGACACTCAAAGTCAAAAAAGATGAAGGGGACTTCGGGTTGTCTGCCTTTTCTATCAGGTGGTACATACGTTGGAATGTAACACTCATGATCTGGTCCTACTATTTTTTCACAATACTTGCATTTCTTTTGCCCTGGGCAAATATGATTTCGTTTTGTTCCTACAACTTTTTGTCCACATTTTCTACAATTCCACACAGACTCACAGATGGTTTTACGTTGTTTTCCACTTTTCGTTTTGTGACGATCAAAACAGGTTTGACTTCGAAATACTCGATAACAATCAGGACATCGAATGGATTGTTCCACGGGACATAGGGTGTGGGCATAACACTGGCAAATGTTTCGACATTGATGGGCTTCACGCTGATCATAACCCACATCACACCATTCACAATAATAACTCCGTCCAAGAAATCCTGTGATCGATATTATACTATCATAATGATTGTCATGATGAAAAATATGAATCACCCGACTTTTTTCAGTCATTGCTGGTGGTTTGAATAATAATTCATTTCCATAATGTTGTGAATGAATTTTAATGACATAGTTGGGATAGAGGTAATCTTGTAACTTGTTGTATTCTTCTATACCGCAAGCACGATCCGATGAAATATCCACTTGTTTTAATAAGGCTTCAGCTTCATGTTGTTGTAGATTTTTCTTAGACTGGCGTATGAGGTGCCATCGTTTTTTCCATTCCGGGGTTTGATTTTGATTCGCTTTACACATACCAACCACAATAGATCTAGCTAAACACATCGAGTCCTTACTATTGTCAATACACACCACACTTGTCTTTGATTTCACCATGTTGAGTACGTTTGCCGACTTGAATGTCTTTTTTCCCGAACCTTGTGGCATAGCAATATGTGTAATTTCCATCTGTGCTTCTCCGTCATGAATTTTAAACTCACGGTTGCTCTGGGCCACTCGTTCAATTTCATCCAATACAACATCTCCATTGATACGAGATGCCACATCAAATGGAATATGAATTCCAAATTCCAAATGAGGATGCTGTATGGATACACGAACTCTATCATTAGATCTTACTTGACATGTCCTATAAAGTTGATTCATCATATCATGAAACAGCCGGTTTGTAAATTCAAACGAACGATCGTACGGTTGAAATGTCACATCATACACTCTAGACTGCATCTTGAATTTCCTTGATTTTCTTTCCATACGAGACTGTATTTGATAATACTCTCGTACATGCTCCAACATTGTTCGTTTGACTGGAGGCTCATGACTGTCACTGTCGGTGTCTGACATGATTATGAATCGTATGATCCTTCACACTCTTCTTTTAGATATGATGTTCAAGGTCAAGAGATCTATAAGATTACATTCAAGGTCATATTCATAATATATTCAAGGTCAATTATATAATATATTCAAGGTTACCTTCAAGGTCGTATTCATAACATGTTTCAAGGTTACCTTCAAGGTCGTATTCAAGGTCACTCACATCTTATAAAAGGGACTGCGCCACACCACTCTAGTCATTCTAGTCACTCACAATATGAGCTACAACGATCCAAGAATGGAAAAAGCTGACGATAATAATAGCATTTATCAACAATCGTCTTTGATGTATTCATTGAAGAAAAAAATAAAAGAGTTAAACAATATAGTGGATCAACTTTGTGAGCAGAAACATGTCACATGGGATCATATACAATGTTATCGTTGTGGAAAGAAAGGACATTATGCGACTACGTGTTCAGAAAAAATAGGTAAAGATGAATGTTTTCATTGTCATGAAAACGGACATTTCGCAGCGAACTGTCCACAAAAGAAGCCTCAAGTACCACCACAAGGAATGAGTGATCAATTCATTGTTGACTCAGCCAACCAAATGGATCCACCGCAAAAGAAACGAAAATACAAAAAGAGAGAAGACAAAAAGAAAATGGACGATATGAACATTTGATGTGTTGGAACATTTGATGTGTTGGACAGTGTTCTTGAATCATGTTTTAGTTCTTCGTGATGGATAGTATGTGTTGAACTATTGTGACAGTATTTGTAAGTTACTTTGTGATTTTTGTATTATTGTAAGTGATTTTGTTTTTGCTGATTGTAAGTGATTTTGTTGTAAAAATAAAAACAATGAAAAAACAAATAGTTTTTGTTATAGAGAGAGTAAAACTTATCTTAAACATATGGTGGCCCTAAAAAGGGCCGTTGAAATGTATTCAATATTTAGCTTCAGCTAAATACAAATAGCGCCAATAATTGGCGCGTAACTCATCATCATAATAGATGGAGAGATCTGGATATAAGTTCCCCATCTTGATAGGTACAGCGACACTATCTTCCTCTACAAAGATTTCTTTTGGGGCGCGCAAACAATTTCCCATGTTTTTGGATTGAATGTAGAACACACAGACACATACGTTTATATACACAAAAAGTAGGTCAATCCGATTTTTTCTTGATATTAGAATTGAAGAAACACAAAAAAAATGACGTGACGTCATTTAACATGTTCTCACACAGGTTCGCGCTTGCCGTATAAAAAGTCAATGCATTTGCGTCATGTCATTTCATTCACTCAGCATGTCTCAGCGTACACTAAAACTCATCAAAGAAAAATATGCAGCCTTAGGGCTGTATATTGAACAACTGGAGATACAACTAGAAGAGTTACGTCTTGAGGTGAAGGAGTTGAGAGAAGCGAAGAAGGCGGAGGGCTTTGCGGAGGAGGTGGTGGTGGCCAGTTCTGGGGAAGAGGACTGGGGGGATCACCCCCAGGAATCAACCCCAGCTGAAAACTGGGAGGAGGACAATGAGCCTCCTTTCAGGTTGGCCTCCACCGCCACGGACAGAGATTTTAGAAAGTGGGACAAGTGGTGTCCCGCTTGTATGGGTAGATGTGGCCAACATCATTAGGTCACTCTACCCAAAAAATGGCCCTTTTCAGGGCCACCATATTTTTGCGAAATCGATTTTTCCTGTGTCAAATTGTCTTTTTTGTTTCTAAAAAGCAAAATCCCCCCACACACAAACAAACAAATTAAAAATAAAATTGAAAAAAACAAATATAAAAAAAAGTCACACTGCATTTCTTGTCTGTATAGTTTTGTAGGTTGGTTATGATTATGTTTTATTCTGTAAGCTGGCTGTGATCGTGTGTTTTTTGGGCTCCAGCATTTTGGCTGTGATCGTGTATTTTTTGTACGTTTTTGCTGTGATCATATGTATTCTGTAAGCTGGCTGTGATCGTGTGTTTTTGTATATCAGCATTTTTGGCTGTGATCGTGTATTTTCTGTAAGTTTTTTGCTATGATTATGTTATTTTTACTAGCATTATTTGGCTGTGATTGTATTTATTCTGTAGGCTGGCTGTGATCGTGTGTTTTTTGGGCTCCAGCATTTTTTGGCTGTGATCGTGTATTTTTTTTGTACGTTTTGCTGTGATTATTTTATTTTTTGACTCACAATTTCTACTGTGACTGTATATTTTTGTAGGTTGGCTATGATTGCGTTTATTCTGCAGGCTTACTATGATCCTTGGGTTTTTATTTTGTTGTTATTAGGATTAAAGAAACACAAAACAAACACAAAAACTAACACAAACACTAGCGAACAAAAAATGACGTGACGTCATTTAACATGTTCTCACAAAGGTTCGCGCTCGCCGTATAAATTGTCAGGCGCAGAGCCATTATTTATTATTTAACATGGAGACATACAACATGCCATATGACATTCTGAAAGAAGCATTAGAATCGTCTGAGTTGATAGGTCAAAATGCTGTTGGACCAGTGTATGGCACTAACCAGCCACAGTACAGTCAGCCACAGTACAGTCAACTCCAATACAATCAGCCACAGTACAGCCAGCCGAATCTGCAGGGGAATGTGCAGCCAGTACAGTCCGTGGTGAATGGACAGACTCATGGACAGCCTAATCCACCGACTACAGAGATGGCTATGCTACAAGAACTCAAAGGAATCAGGGGAGAAATAAGACAGCTAAAGCAAGTCATGCAACTCCGTCGTGAAATCGAGTTAAAAACAGACAAACTGATTGTGCCTGTACACTTTGTGACTGACAAATGGGATAGCGAAGAACCCCAAAAAACAGAGGAGAAAAAAGACTCTAAAAAACGTAAACATGAGACCACAGAACCAAAGAAACCTGAGAAAAAGAAAACTGACCATGGTCGGGGTCATTATGGTAAAGTCATGAAGAAATAAGTCACTGATCAAACTGATCAAACCACCAACGGCCCTTTTCAGGGCCACCATGTCATTTCGAAATTGACTTGGGTCAAATTGTCTTGTCTTTTTTATGTCTAAAATTGAAATTTCCACACACATTGAAAATAACAAATTGAAAATAAGTCCTGCACACACATTCTTTATTTTGTTGAAAATTCAAATTCAAAAAACACAATTCAAATTCAAAAAATGGTGCCCAAAAAACACAAAATGAGGTACCCCCACCTATCCAAAATGGGTGCCAGAAGAAAACAATAAATTGACCCAAATTTCACAATTTCACCCCTTTTTTTCACACATTTTGACCTCATTTTCCGAAAATTTGGTGCCAGAGTACCTCCCCGAGTGAGGGAAATGTGGTGCCAGAGGTATACACCATGGTGCCAGGGTACCTCCCTTCACTACTGTCAGTCCGAAAATAAGTGATCGTTTGAACATTGTGGTTGTAATATTGAAGTGGTCGGTATTTGAAGTTTTTCTTATTTTGGCAGAAATCTGACTTTTAGGTTTAGAGTATATATTATTTTACCGCGAGTCTTCATCACAATGGATCTTTAATCTTCGAAACATGCGCTATTCCCATAGAATTCAATGCACACAACTCTTCAATGACAACTCCTTTTGTCATTCTTTAAAAATCTCACTGTAAATCATTATCTATCACGAAAACCGGTAAAAATTATAAAGTTTCCTAAAATCTGCCCACGTCTCTTTGAAAAACTTATTTTGGATATTATGGGTATAAAACCTTAATACAACAGTTATCTTATGTCTGTTTTAAACGTCGTCATTGTTCGCGAAAGAGATACAATGTCTGCAGTGTCCCGGATCAGGAACACATCTTTGAGTGACAAAACTTATTTCTTTCATTTATTGAATAACAAGTTATTGACATCTGATGAACAGCCGGTCGTGGTTTTACAATATAAAACAAGATTATGGTACATTTGATATTTTATATATGTCATTGACCTTATTTATCTTTTGGGTACAGCTCCGTTCAAAAGGGCTTGCTAAAAAGTCTGTGTAGGATATAATTGACTGGTATGTCACGTGACATGATGTGGACTGATCAGCGTACAAACACTGGTCAGGAGCAAATCTACACACAGTGCAACCTCTCCACAACGACCCTCACCAGAGCAACAAACTCTATTCGAAAACAGCATGATTTTTTTTCCAATGTACGATTTAATTATTAATTTAGCCTCTCTATAGCAACAACTTCTCGACAACACCATACTTTTGCTTCTCCTAAAGGGTGTTGCTTTGGGGAGGTTGCACTGTATTTAGTTCGTCGACCATAAAATGTATGTTCGACCAAGTATAGGTCATTCATATCACCATTCATCATTTGTCATAATATTCTATATTAAAACTGACATAAAGCTGTTGTATAGGGGTTTCATTGTTTCCATGTGTATGTATCAGTTATTACAATTCCATAAAACAAAACGTAATTTACGTATTTTATTTCACTCATCAAGCAATTGTTTTTTGCAGTATTCATAAGCACTCATGCATTTACGTGGATTTATTTATTCACAAAGTCTATAATAATTGGGTGTAACTGTAATGCGTAATGAGAACACAATTACCCACTGGAAACTAGGTTAAAGAGAGACTTGAATCTTTACCATATCCTTCTTGCGCTCTGGCAATATACAAAACATCGCTGCGTTGAAGGATCTCCTTTGCAACTCATAATATCTCCATTGCCACAATAATTTTTCTTAGCAACACTTGCTCCTTTTTGTGTCTCACCTATTTGTCATTAAAACATGCTAAAATGGTATTAAAACACAGTGTGCTCGCTGCCTCTTGGTTCTAGCTGGGGTTTATGACGGAAACTTGTGATCAGAAAACTTTCATGTCGCAGCTTGATGTAAAATTAGGTGTAAGAGAACATTTAATTAAGAATTTTATGGCGATACTTTGGTCACGGACAAAAATGACATTTCGTTGGGCTGCTTGGAAGCTAATAAAACAACAACAGAGTTACATCTTTAAAAATTAGACTTTTAAATCTAAAGTGTACTTAGAATACGCTTGGTAACAATTGCTTCTCAGTTAAGTATTTTTGTAGCATGGCAGATGTCAAATAGCGTTTTATATTGACATTAGAATGCTAATAACCAATGCTAATGCATGATCATTCTTTTCGATTCAAAATTTACAATCAACTGTTGAAGAAATTACAGCTTTCATCATTCATTCATCCTTTTATGAATCCCATTTTTGGAGAGAACTAAAAGATGATTCACGTGTCTATTTACTGACTAAAATGCCAAATGGGCAAAAATTAGCTGATTTAAATTTGCCAAACAATGATAACAATATGGTTCTAATTTCAAGTTAAAAGTTTTCAAAGTAACCAGAAGTCATCAGTCAACAAAACGTGTGTTATATGGGCTTCAACGCCGACCAGCTACAGTAAAACCGCTGAAAACCAGACCCCTTCCGGATTGGGTCAAAGTCTGTTTTTTCTGGAATTCCGTTTATCTGAGAACTATTGATTATGAAGAGAAAAAATGTGACTTGAAAATTCGTCCGATTCTTAGAGAATTCTGGGGTTATACTGTACTTAGTTAGATTTCGATCGTATTTTGCAACATTTTAATTATTAATTAATTAACACCCACAGAAGCTGATCAATTTTGAGACTTACCACAACTTTCAGATAATATTATTTTATTAACCAGAGTAATATTAAGGTATAATTTTTAAGTGTCAATTACTTACGTGAAAATATTTGTTTTTCTAATCGGAGAGGAGAGGTTTCCGGGTGGATTTTATCGACGAAGAGACCAAACCTGTTTTATCATTCAATTCTACTGGCTCTTACTTACCTCTTCAGAGTGACCATTGTGTCATAGCCATTCGTTCAATATAACTATAGTACAACTACAGAAAAATCACACATTGCGACTACCTCAGTATTATAAGCTACAAGTGATAAACTCCTTGGACAGGCGCAGCATGTCTTTACATCTAGGTATCTCACTGTGACATTTTCATTAGTTTTAACTTCGTTTTTCAACAATTTTTCAGTTATATCCGGCTATCGGTTCACCTGACCAGCTTTCCTGGACTGTATACTAACCAGTACTAACTTACCCTTCCACAAGGAGCCGACAACTTCTCCACATATGGAGGAAAATCGACATTTTTGTAAATTTTTCATAGAAGGGTATGACCTGCCGCGACCCGGATTTTAACCCGGATGGCAAGGTACAAGTCCAGTGCACTAACCACTGAACCATAGTCGTGGCTAGGTATGTCAATATATACGTGCTCTAGGACAAATCGTTATTTCACTATAACCACAGATGTTTATCCGTGATCTGTAGCATCTCCAGGAAGCACTTTGTCGACTTGAGATCTAGCGTCGTTGTTTAAGATGTCTACAAAATTTGCTTGTTAGCGGTGAAGATCATTTGTCACTGTCAGTGCAGAAGAACTACAGAAACACTTGGTAAATGGTGAAGTGCATTTCCTCATTCTGTCAGTGTTGCTTGCAAGAAAATATTTCTTTCATTGTAAGAAGACATGCTCTTTTGCTTAGGTGACGTGACATTTTTACACTTGGACTAAAAATGGATTTCGAGGGATGGACAGAGCTATGAATAAACAACAAACTAACAAATTTCCAAATACTTGTACAACACAAATAAATGTAGGAAATGATAATACAGTCAATCCTGTGAACAAAGACCATCCTTGTGAAAGATCAAATACTAAGTTTTTCATTGATGTCGTCATATTACAGTCAAACCAGTGAGCTAAGGTAAAGACAAAATGTGTTTTTATTGACATGTGGCCATTATTCGTAGGTCAGTTTGTTGTTAATGACCTATGACATGTTTTTCCAAAGAATGACCTTCATTTATAGGGTGGCCTGCATTCCGAGGTGGCTGCAAACACAGGTGTGACTGTATAACAATATTTTTATAGCTGCATACTTCTTGAGTTGGACTAGGAATGGTCGATGATGTAATAATTACTGGCGTGGCTTGTAACCTTTGTTTGTTGATTTCATGTTATGTGTTTATAACATGCAAGAGTCGTCATCAACTAAAATTTGTAAAGATGACATTTACTCCATGTTTCTATTTCGAGAATATATCTTTTTATTTAGAGTATTGTTGGCGTTTAATAGATATGTCAATCAATGTGCAAAAGTACAGTTCTTTCCTTCGGCGCCTCATGTAATACAATGTTTTACATATTGGTCAGTTTTTGGCTTATATCTAAAACTTAATTTGCTCGACAAACTGAAATGGTAGTTTGGTAATCACCGCCGTCCAATTTTCACTTTTAAAGTGATGAAAGATCTACTTAACATTTCTTATTTCTCCATGGCGCCTTAATCAATTTAATGTAACAACTTTCAATTTGTAAATGTCTACAGTCTGATGATCCAATTGACTTTAAAACATAATATGAAGTCACAAAACGTATAACTCTTAATGACTTTGGCAGTAATCGTCCGCTATTTGTCAAAATCATTTTTTAACAAAAGTTACCTGCGTCGGAAAATTGCAAGGCGTTAGTCAGACAGACACCAAATGTATACATCTAAATTGTTTGCCTGTGGATATTTATAATAGGACCCAAAGGCCTAAACAAAGGTTTGTTTCCGGTTACCTGATCGACCCATCTTTTACCAGCCGACTGAAAAGTTTTTACGTCATTCAAATCTTAGTGCTATATTGTAATTTACACAACAGTGCTGCCAATATATTAAAAAACATAAAAGAAAAAATCCCTACCTACCGACCCATTTTTGTTTTTTTTTGGGGGGGGGCATGTAACCGGAAACAAACCTGTTTTTGTTTAGGCCTAAAGAGTACATTCTGTATATCAAATGTTACAGTACTATTTATCCTTCTCAAAATTCGTATTATGTGCATTTATAACTACATGAATTAATTGTATTTCTTCGTTTGATTAAAGCTATTTTGTATATAAATTAGCTTTTCCATCGAAAATGGGAAGACTGGCTGTTGACCGGAAAGTCCCGGGTACGAATCTCGTTGCATTTATATAATATTCCCAGTCACCTTTCTCCAGATCCACTGATTTAGTAAAGTTTGATGTTGTTTGACTACGTGGAGGAATGGGTTTTTGATGGTTTTAACATAGACTTGTTGGATAGTTTGACGTTTGAGGTATGAAGAGATTGTTGCCGAACTAAGGGAAAAGTACATGTACATGGTTCTAGATTTATGTATTTTTTATCTTTGAAACTTCGGCTGTCAGGTATTGTTATGATGTGAGAGATCGGGCCCACCTTATTTCAAAAGTTTTAATCCTTCGCTGAAAACCATTCCAAGAAGGCACATCTCCGTGAGGTTGTGTTTTGTCCTCCGTATTTTTGTATGTTTCTATGTGTTAGGTATGGTTCTGTGGGCTTTATTAATGTAGATTTTCCTCTTTCTTGTCTTTACTCTCATAAGGTTCTAGCAATATGTATTCAGGACTAAATGCTTAACTCAGAACATACAAACGCTTTAAATCCAGTTAATAAATGAATATGTCAATACTTTATGGACATGAGTCCGAGATCAATGTACATGGAGTCATTATATTCTTTACAGCTCTTTAATAACATTTTGTAGGAACACTAAAGGTTAACTTATTTAGCTGGTATTGTAGTTATTTTATGCCCCTTGTTCTGGTGAAAGCACAATACTGTAGTACATCATAAATAGTTAATTTATTAACACACAAAGCAATAATTTCGAACAAATTAACAAAAATAAAATTGTATTCGGTCGGTTATTTTTATGTCCGTCCCCGACTCAATTATCTACAATAACACTGACGTTACAGCCGTTACCATGGTGACTGGTAGTTCTAGCCATAAGTTACTATATTAGAAGTGATACTAAAATTTACAATTTTCAATTCAGACATTCTTTACCTTCTCGCGTATGTTGATTTTTTTCATTTTGAGAAAATCGAATTTTAAACTTGAGCGTTTCGCGATCCAGTAATGCTGAATCACGCCTGTTGAATGAGTGCCTCTAACAAATGTGATTTAATTGTATTAAAATTCGATTTTCTTCAAAACAATAGCTACACGGTTTTTAGAATTAATATAACACATTGTAGGTGCATGCTTACACCATTATGTCCTTATGTCTATTACAATCCCGCTGTTAAATTAATCCTTATAAACTGTATGTTTCACATGGGATTTAGTGTTCGGTTGGACCCACAACACGAGTTTAAACCCAGTTCCTAAGCGGTACCCTTCGGGATACTGTGTTTTGTCCTCATTTTTTTGTATACTCCTATCTGTTGGATGGATTTTGGGTTGGCTAGATTCAAGGAAGGTTGTATTGGGATGTTTTGTACAGTCAAACCTGTGTTTGCGGCAACCTCTGAATAAAGACCACCCTCTAAATAGAGGTCATTCTTTGAAAAACCGTCACTGATTATTTAGAACAAATTGACCTCAAATAAAGGTCATCTGTAAGTAAAGGCCACATTTTGTCTTTCCCAAGGGTGACCTTTGTTCACAGGTTTGACAGTATTTGTTTCTTTTTCTAGGAATGATTTTCTTATCTATATTCAGCAGTTAAATAGTTATGAATAGCGAACAAATTGACAATCGATCAACGTGTATTTAGATTCGTCTCTATGAGTTTGAAGGTTAAAACGCTTGGTAACTCTGTATAGGCGGATATAGTCTCCTTTGAAGTTTCATTTGTAATTGTACTTGTTAGCTTTCTGTTATACATGTCCGCGTCCTTAATTTCCACATTCCACGTTGTTTTGCGATATTCTTCTATGTTTTATTTTGTATCACCACGTGCAATGTTTTTAATATCGTTGTCCGTATTAAAATCTGCGACCTTTTTTACGAGAGTCATAATTACATGTAACTGTTTGCATGACGCGCTAGTTTGTGATGAACTATTTTACAGGCAGAGCGAGAAACTAAAATTCAGTCCAAACAAATCGCATTTTGATGTAAAATATGTTTATTGCCTTCAAATTTGTAGATTAAGGAAATCGTTTTTGCCCTGTATCTTATTAAGCTTTCAATTTGTCTTAATGAAGGATTTTCTATTTTAAAATATGGGTAACCTAACTACCTGCATGATTCGGCTTGAATGATTGGAATTGAATGTATAAAAATGTAGCACAGTTCACATTAATATTCTACGAAGCTGAACGTGGCTGTTCAAATGATTTCATCAGACAGAGAATGCCGTAAATTAATAACTTATGTATTGGGAATTTAATTGATTTATCCGGATGTATTCTGTCGCCTTTGTCATGTAATTCATTTTGATCGATTCTAGCTGATAAAAATTATACGAAATAAATGGACCTACAGTTAAACCTGTGTTTTCAGCTACTTCCGAATATAAGCTACCCTGTGCATCAATGTCATTCTTAGAAAACAAACATTAATTACTTAGAACAAACTGATCTTCGAACAAAGGCCATCTGTCAATAAAATTCACATTTTGTCTATCCCGAAGGTGAATTTTGCTCACAGGTTTGACCGTATTATGCTAGTATCAATGCTAAACTCAGTCATGATTTTATAAAACTATTTGAGGTTATAAATTGTCATTTGTTAAAACGAATAAATGGCGTTAGTGTTATATGCATTCATTTAAAACAACAATATTAAAATAGCTGGGATAAATCTCATATATGACTCAAAATTTGAAATCATGTTTAATATGTGAACATTAGAAGTACTTGCCTTTCATTTTAAGCCATTCAGTCGCCTCCAATTTTATTTTTTCTCGTTTCTAATCAATGAAAATATACTTATTGATGAAGAATTTTCTTCCCTATCATGTAATTGTTCATTTGTAATTGACGTGTCAGAGAGCGCTGGTGGGACAACACTAAATATATCAGAATTATTTAGAAAATTCTTCAGAATTAAGTAACCACGCCAGCTTCCCTAGTTGCTTAATTCCGAAGAATTTTCTAAATAAATTCTAACCTACACTTGGTGTGTATTTACTGCCAGTATAAGGATAAAGTAGACTTAATTGCTATGATAAGAGACGAGAAATTTCTTTAAAACCTATGAACCACTTGTTTGTGTTATGTTTCAAAGACTTAAGGGCCTTTCATCCGATGATGTTAAAGAACAAAGTATTGCATTGTATTTTTTGTTGTTTCACTCAATTAAGATTAGGATGGTTTTATATTGAAGTTATGAATTTGTTTCTTCACCTAATTAAATATATTGTATAAATGTATTGTATTAAGTATGCTCATTGCGTGTTTGTTGATCCATATATCATGTTTGTGTTAGAGTTAAACCTATTTTCCCCGTCTCATGGGGCCGTCTGTGGTCCCAAGTTGCCAAATATGGATTTCAGTGCACAAAAAGACATGAGATATGTATAATTATGATGTATTTTTAAACCAAAATGGCGTACCTATTTTAAGCATTGAATTGAAGTAGAAATCATGAGAAGAAATTCCCAAGAACATTGCATTCGTAATGATAAAACAGTACACAAAATTGAATCAGCCTCCGTTTTTTTAATTGTTCTAAAGAATTTCACAAAACAGTTAGTTCTCTCAAGTGACACACGTGCTTGACAGAAACATATTGCAGGAAATGCGTTAGATTGTAAATAATTGCCAATGGTACACGATGCAGTATTATTCTGTTATTGAAGAAAAAGATTGCAGGAATCCTGATGTCCGCAAATGCACTAATAGCATTTATGATTGTTCAATCCTGTTATGAACGTTCTTCATTGAATTGAATACAAATGGTTGTTAAACACGAGAAAGTACTTGAATATTTGCCAAATTGATACAATAAACTTTGTTGACTTTTGAAGCGTTATGACTAATGCGACTTTTTTTTATCAACAACGTATTTAAGGCTTGGCCAAAAACTTGGTTTCCGCTAACACCCTAAAAATAAACGCTGGGTCGGTCGGGAGTACTTTTTACTGGCTGTAAAAATTGAGTGAGACATAAAAAAGACATAAAAAATAGGGTCCGTCAGGTTTGTGGAAACCAGGAACTTTTTATAGACCCTGTCTCGGGATCAAACAATATTTCAATCAACTGGTTATTCTGATGGATGGCACTGACGAAAGTTTTATGATCATTTGATCATCAGTCTGGATATCATTCTGAATTCATATTTATTTTATTGTGCTATAAACATCAATTGTTGATTGTGGTTAGTAGACGGAACAAGTATGGTGACCTACAAAATGAAGAGAAATGTCACGTATAATCGTTCAGGCCAGCAAGTAGGTCTGCATCTTAAATATTTCTAGGTGGACTCTCTCGTCGAGTGGTCGTGGTCTCCAACTTGTAATCACTAGCCCCTCACCGCTGTGAGTTCGAATCCTACCCGGAACCAAATTTCACATGTGAGGAAGCTGTCCAGCTAGCTTACGGAAGGTCAGTGGTTCTATCCAGGAAAGTCGCCAAATAACTCTGGTAGTCGGTGCGATATTAAACACCAGTAAAAAAATATTTCCCAAAAAATGCTTATACCTTCTTCTTGTAATTATTGCAATGAAAATATTAGAACAGGATAAAGGTTTCCATACAATGTAGAGATACTTTTGACATTTCCGTTTTACTTTCACATTATTAACTAAATATACTAACTAAGACATTAATGTTCCCGTGTTGTAGAAGATATTAATAATGGATTCTCTTTGCCAACCAATAAGACATGTTACAACATTACGTATCTATTAACTATCCACAATCTCGATGAAATTAATAAAATCACAGCGAAAGAAAATCATATTTAAAACCGTATATTGCGTAGACACAGCTGTAATCATCCTCGCCAAATGTATCATAAAGTAACAGTAATTTCCTGGTCAATTTATCGACAGCTCAGACAAACCGTCCATCATTCATAAATATAAACATTTGCCTGTCTCTCCAGAATGACAATTGCGTAATGGCTATAACCAGTTGTTCAATAAAACCAGATTATATATTCTTGGTTGTTCATCGTATCTCGGTGATTTTGGGGTCTCTTTGCTCTGCAATTATCGTGGACGAACACTTCATATTGAGAACATACAATGCTATCACTAAACAAGTATAGTGTAGTCAAAAACAACAAGTCCTTCGTGTCGTGTAATTGTTTAATCAAACTATCTTTACACCTAAGCAGTTTGATGCAAAAAGAACAACAATAATTCATGAAACATCATATTATATACACAATACATCAGTAAGAATCTGTTGGCAACAAATGAACAAATGGCACGTGACCAAAGAGGGTGTTATAATTATATCCTAAACAAATGAAATAAATCAGCAGAGGTGTCCATCAAAATCATGTGATTAAAACTGACCATCTAAGAATTGCGGTCAGCCAATCAAACTATAGGACACTATCCGGAACATTAGCTCCTAAATAATAAGCTTCAATTATGCACGGTGATTATATTAATCTGAATCTTAATTGATAAATTCATGTGGATACTTATTAAAACGTATCATTAATGTATAGTAGTCAAATTAATTAGTACATGTTTATTAAAAGTCTTCATTATTGAAAGATCTTATGAGCAAATGTTGACTCATTCGTGCAATATTGTAAATAATAAGAGTTCATTCAATTAGAAACGTGTCATTACATTGCTCTCAAATCTGGGAAAATTATTATTTATATTCAAAGAGGTGAAACTAATTATGATTTTGTAGTTAATTTTAATAAACAATCAAACTTCATTAACTCATATACGTGATATGAATATTGTCTCCCTGTAGACAATTTCGTAGAATTTAAAGTACATGGTTTCTACTAATCTATTTAGAACGGCTAAATATAGAACGGCTAAATAATATTACAATTACATCAAAACACAACAGCAGTGCAAAATATAATACTAAATAATATCATTAAACATCTTAAGTATATCTCGCTATGTTACACAAGCAACACCTTCCGTTTTTAGATAAGTATGTCATGAAATGTCATTTATTGAAGAATACTACCCACCACCTTCGGTATTAAATATCCTGAAATAGATATTCCTTTAAAAAGAAAATAAGTGGCCACAACCGTGGGCCAGTGGTTAGTAGACTTGTAACCCAGTGATCCGGTTCAAATCCCTGTCGCGACAGGTCACTCACTTCTATGAAAATTTGGCAAAAATGTCGATTTCCGTCAAATGTGAAGTTGCCGGCTCCTTGTGAAGGAGTAAATTAGTTAACAGTCCAGGAAAACTGTATAAGTGGACCGGCCGCCGTATATAACTTTAAAAATGCGTTAAACCCAGTGAAAAAAGTAAATAAGCATTAAAAGACAACCATCAACATTTTGTGTTTTTTTTATAGAAAATAACAGCCTTAGGTCATCATTAAGAGTGTTGGTATGCGGTTATACGACCTTTAACGGTGAATAGGTAGGCTTTCTTGTCGTCAACATCATGTTCTTAAACAGAAAACGAAACGAATGATTATCAAAATCCCTAAAATGTTTTGGTTTTGGGAATTTCTGAGTAGGAAGGTCCCTGAACTGCAAACCAAGATATTTTAAAGGATAGCCTCATTTACTAAACTTCGAATTTCTTTGTAACTATCACTGATGAAAGAACTAGTTGGACTGTGCTCAGTAAAGACTACAAATAATTTGAAACATATGTTCCTTACATTATCTTAATCAACACTTTAGATAAAACATAACAAGATTACTATGATAAATAACGTACATGCGCATCTAAACGC